>VDFB02358134.1:1933537-2188978 GCA_007258455.2 Sequoia sempervirens | reverse complement strand
AATATCATTATGGAATGTGTTATCACGGTGAAGTATTTAGTGTTGGTAAATGGTGTGTCCCAAGGTTTCTTTGAGGCTAGAAGGGGAATTAGATAGGGAGCCCCCTATCCCCTTATTTGTTCATTATGGTGGTTAATGTGTTGGGTAGGAATGTAACCCATATGGTGTTAGAGGGCTCCATCAAGGGTGTCAAACTGGCCTCCACCCTTGAATTTGTCTCTATCCATAAATTTGTGGATGATACAATGCTATTTGGGAAATCTTCAGTGGTGGAAGCTAGGAAGTGGAAAATTTACCTCAATCTCTATACAACTTGTTCTGGACAATGCATTAATTATAATAAAATTGTGATCTATTTCTTTCAATGCACTCTTGGTTTGTAGGATCATGAGATTGTAGTGTTAGGATGTGTGAGTGCTACTCTTCCTTTAGTTTACCTTGGCCTTCCCCTATTTGTTAAGGAAGTTACTCCTAACTTCTAGAACACTGTTCTTAAAAGAGTTCAGAGGAAGCTTGTTGGGTGGAAAGGTTCTCTCTTGAGTCATGTGAGAAAGCTATAGCTCCTCACTGTTGCTCTCCAAGGTATACCTGTTTATTTTTTGTCTATATTCAAAATGCCCAGTAACATTGATGAGAAGTTTGAGAAGATTCTGAGAGTCTTCCTATGGTATGGTACCAAGGATAAAAAGAATATGTCGCTCGTTAGCTGGGAGAAGGATTTTCTTGCCAAGTTTGGGGGAGGACTAGGCATTAGGAAAGTCCTTTCTTACAACAAGGCTCTGCTAGCAAAAGTGGGGTGGGACTATCTAAGGGATAAAAAGGATTGGTGCAGAATAATGAAAGCTAAATACCTAGGAAACTTCCACCTAATCAGATGTATTGAGAATGATCATCCACGTGGGTCTCTAGCTTGGAATAATATTTGCAAAATGAAGAAGCTTCTGCTGTTTGGCTTGAAATGGATGCTTGGAAAAGGTAATAAGATCTGATTCTAGGAAGATTCTTGGCTCTTAGATTCCCCCTTGGCATGTTCTAAGTTCAAAAATCTGATGGACCCTGCAACTCGGTTCTTTGGTAGGAATGTGTGTGACTACATCCATGGATCGCAGGGTGTTAAGAGATGGAAATATATTGGCTCCTATGGCCCTCTTTCCCCTAATATGAAATTTATAGCTTCTTCCTTATAGGTCTTACTCTCTCAGTACAAAATTCCCCTATCGAAAGTTGAAGATGATTTCTTTTGGGCCTTGGATAGTAAAGGAAATTTGACTGTAAGGATGACTTACAATTTGTTGTTGGAGAAGGGCCTTTAGAGTAAGCTTTGGAAAAAGGTTTGGAACCATCACTTGATACCTATAATTAACTTCTTCTAGTGGATGACTTGTCACAACAGGATCCTTACCCAAGATAATCTAAGGAAGAGGGAATTCCAGATCCTGAACAGGTGCTTGTTGTGCAAAAATAATGAAGAAATTGTGGATCATATGTTACTACATTTTCCTTTTGCTACTGATGTCTGGGACCTTTCTTTTCAAAAGTTAGGAACACACTAGACCTTGAATAAAGATTTGATTTCCTTTTTGGAGGGTTGGAATGGTCCTTTCTAGCACCCCCTTCCTCTAGAAATTTGGAGGAAAATCCTCCCATCATTTGGTGGTGCATATGGAAGGAAAGGTAGAATAGGGTGTTTAGAGGCATTGAGAAGAGTCTAAAGGAAGTGTTTGGCTATAGGTTGAGACTTATATTTGAAAGTCTCTCTATTCTCAAGTGGAAACCACTAGACTATACCCCAGCTGATTGGGAGATAAAGATGGAAAAATCTTGGAACATTGTGCTTGGTAATGATTCCTTTGATAATTCCAAATCCCTTGCTAGGAAAAAAAACTTTTGGAAACCTCCAGATGAGGGGTGGTTTAAATTGAATTTTGACAGTTTGACCAAGGGGAACCTAGGTCTGGCTAGTATTGGTGGTGTCATAAGGGACTATCAGGGAAACTTGGTTGCTGGATGTGCTGGTGGTATTGGTACTCACTCTTTCATGGTGGCAGAGTCTTGGGCACTGCTCAAGGGTGTTGAGATTGTTGTCACTCTGGGAATTAAGAATTTGGAAATTAAAGGGGATTCTAAGAATGTGATTGACTCTATTAATCTCATTCATCTGCTTGGTTGGAATTTAAGGGATATAATTATTCTAATTTTAAAATTTGAAAGGTATCACCTGGCTCATATCTCTAGAGAAGGTAACCAAGTGGGTGACAACTTCACTAATTTGGGGTCTACCTGGTAGGTTTGTAAATGTTGAAAAAAGTTAGAAGTGCTATTGGCATCTATTCAAAGGTTAATCCTCATGGAGTAGAGGAATTACTCTCATAATGATGGTTAAATTTTTTATCTTTCTTGGGTACATGTGGCTCTCCTTGATAGGTCATTGGATGGATTAGTCTTGGACGAGAAAGAAGACTGGGCTCAAATGGTTGGCCACATGGGATTTTTATCTCATAATCATGTGTGGTGGGTCCTCTACCTTTTACGGGATGCCTCTCCAATGGTACAACATATCCTATCATATCTCCTGGAGTTCATGTAAAGTGATGTACTTTACTAGCTTATTTAATAATTCAAACTTAAGGAATCTCTTGATTCACCTTAGATTTTATTTGATGTACTGTAAAATTTCAAATCTTCCCCCCACATTCAAATGACTTTGGGGATCGTGTAACCTCCTTAATTTGATTAGTACTATGGATTTTAATCTAGATCCCATTATTATTCCTAATTGATTTAATTTTGGGGTCCTTTGTAATGATTATGGGCCAATGGTGTAGTTGTCATCAGGAATGAACGACGATGTGTGTAAACATCGTTCTTCCTTAATTACACCTTTTCATCTTGTTTGGTAGAGTAAAGATTATTTAAGTATCAGTTATCTCTTTGATGAGCTATCTATTTTCTGGCTATCTTTTTGTTGTGTTCGATACTGTGTGTTGTGGGTCACAATGGGAGGAGATAGAGTTAGAACTAAGCTAGATAATTGCAAGGAGTTTCGTAGGGACCCCCTGGCTTAGCATATATGTTTGGAAGGAGGTCTTGTGTCACTTTTGGAGAATCTTATGGGCCATGATGAGGTGCTGTCAGCCTAGTTTACTAGTTTTGGAAGGATAGGTGGGTCACCATGGGTAGCATATATTTTAAAGTGGATGAAGAAGTGATTGGTAATGCTACCGACCTATCTTGTGAGGGTAGGAAATATAAAAAACACACCAAAACATAGGATTTGGAGAGTCTAAATGCTTTCTTCAAGAGAACAGAGAAATTGATGAAAAAGCACTCAGGTTTCAATCGCGAATCACTGCCTAAACCCTGGGATATGGTTTTCGTGGGAATCATGAAGTATGTTACCCTTGAGGGTAGATTCAAGGTATTTTATTTTTACCACTTACCATTGTTAAATCACTTAAGGAACAAGATGTTACCTAGCTTCCCTTTCTTTTTTCTTTCTTCTTTGGAAATTTCCATCAAAGAGCCTCAAGAGACTACAACCCTTAACCTTGATTCTTTGCCTCCCATACGGCTATACCAGGGCCTAATATATAGGCTCTACCAACTCCATTTAGATTTGTGCCCTCCCAAAGCCATCTTGGATATGTGGGTGGAAGAGTTGGAACCCCTGGAAATTAATCCTGAAATTCCATCCCCAGTTGTTTTAGAGGGCTTGAAGAGAAAATCCCGCATCCTTGAAAATGATCCTAGTATTGAGGTTCCTCCCTCAAAGAAGAAGAAAAATGTGGCTGGTTTGGCCTAGTCTAGTGCTATGGCTGGGCTTTGTGAGTTGAAACATAAGAAGGTCAGTAGACTAGTTGTTAAGAAGAAGGGGAAAAAATAGTCTCTGCTCCTGTTGGTTAAACTAGTCATCGAGAGTGATGCTAAAAGTGTTGAGGAAAAAGATTCTAAGGGAGATACCGTGGTGGGTGCTAGCTTTGAGATGATTTTGGAACAAATGAGTGTGATAAGATCCAATAGATTGGTGAAAAACAAGAAAGGAGCCATTATGGATGAGATTTCCAGTGATTCGATGCAGACTGGTGGCAGGACTGAAGGCATAAAAGTTATTGAGAAGGTGAAGGATCAAGGTCCTATAGAAGACCCTAGTAATTTATTTGATTTGAACAGAGTGCTCAAGGAAGACTCTACCAATTCTTCAAACACTAGGGCTGGTGTTGATGTGAAGATTCAGAGCAAGAAAGGCGAGGATAAGCTTAGTGTGTTGCAGGAGTGGGTTGCTAAACTAGAATGTAAATTAAATTTCTTAGCTCGGTTCTCTATCAAAATGATACACAAGTTGATTGTCACTCTCTCAGATGTTGTCAAGGAGGAAATGGAAAATAACACCATGGATGAAGGCCCCAATTGGATCAGGGATGATGTGTTAAACCTTCTTGTCTAGAAATGAGAAAGTGTGGACAATTAGCAGTCGGGTATGTGTTGTACTTTGTCTCTATTGTTACTAGGTTATGTCTGTGTCTTTCTACTACTATTACTGCAAGTATTTTTTGATGGTTTAGTTCCTTTTTGGACCTTTGGGCTCGCCATGTAAAGGGTAAAACACCATGTAAATTTTGCTTATATAATAAAAAACATTGAGATTGAAAATGTTATTAAACATGAAATTGTTATTGAAAATGAAAATGTTGTTGAAAATAAAATTGCTATTGAAAGTGAAAATGTTGTTGAAAATGAAAATGTTATTGGAAATGAAAATTTTGTTGAAAATAAAATTGTTATTGAAAATGTTGAAAATATTGAAAATAGTGAGAATGAAAATGTTAATAACATTGAACTTGAAAATGAAAATGTTGAAAATGAACCTTATGTAACACCTAATTACACTAGAAACACTAAATGGTTGCTTGAAATAGATGAGAACATAATAGATAATCTTCAAGGAAAAAGGTCACAATGAAAAATTCATTTGTGGTCTACCAAAATGTTCAATGAATACTTTTCCAATAAGACATTAATCGAAAAATGCCAGATTTTTGTGCAATTACTTAAGATTTACAAAATGAGACCATTATTAAAAAAATTGAAGATTTGTGTCACCAAAAAATTAGAAAAAAATAGTATTGTTGTAAAAAATATTTTTAATGCTCTAACCTCTATTGGAAATACTGGTAAGGAAAAAGACAAAAGGGCTTCTTGTAGAGTGATCACAAACCGCTAGTAAGCCATCATTTGAGAAATGCTCGTTTAATGAGACAAACTTGTTTCGATTTAAATCCAAATCATAAAATATTAAATAGAGCACTCTCAAGAAGAGGAAGGCATGATAGTCCTCTTCAAAATGATAAGTGGGTTTTTAGTGGGAGGCTTCCATGTATTCATAAGAAGCTAACTGATAATGTAAAGATGTGAATTGAACAATTTTAGAACTCTCATTCTAGAGTATCATGAATGTAAAGGATGTTTTAAAGTTATGAATTGGTAATCGAGATTGTACACCCCATCCTAAAAAATTCTTGGAATGTAGCCAAACAATTTATGTACAAACAATTTTTTCAAGAACATCCAAAATTGCAAATCTCACAAAGGGGTTTTGAGCCTTGCAAGCCATTTTATTGTGTACCTATTAATGTTCGTAATACATGTTTTAAATACCATGTTTAGTTTTCATTGTATCATGAATTATTATGCCATATTCATTCTACTATGCATACTAATGAAATGTTGCAAGAGTGTCATGCAGTGCAACTTCCCAAGTCATCCAAGGACTAGTTAGATTCATTTTATGCATTAGAGGTGATGGTTGCTTATTTTATAGAAATGATCGTTTAGATGAAATGTCTTTGCAATGTGGTGGTTTATCAAAGTTTTTAACATGCTTTCATGAGGGAAACGATCATGATTTTGGTAACAAGATTGTTGAGAAAAAAAAGGTTTGAGACATTCAAATACAAATTGAAGAGTGTAGGTGAGGGTTCTAGATGCGAGTTGGTTGCAAGAGAGGTAAGTATTGCTGATTTTATTTATGATTTTAAGAAAAATATTTTTTATAAGTGAAAGGAAGAAAATTGGTGTCACCTTTCTCCACCCTTGATTTGATTTAGGGCCTAGAAAGGGGAAACTATCACTAAATTTCACTCAAGAACAAACCCTCGAGATCTATTTGCAAAGGAGAAATAAATCTTGCAAGAGGGGTTGTTCTAGGGATTGAAAATGGTCTAATGAGGGGTTCACCACCAAGCTAGGGCTAGGAAAATACAATGAAATGCAAGATGAAATGAAAAATACCCTAATATGATGCAAAATTGAAGTAAATGACCTAGAAAAGTATGTAAAACAAAATAGAAAGTTTCAAAATAGAATGTGTGCACTTGGAAACTTGTAGAGACTTGAATGGAGACTAGAAATTTTGCAAATCCAAAAGTTTTAGCCTACTAGGACTCATTCGCCATTCTAGGAAAATCAGTCCCAATTCTGGCTTTGTACACAAGAGCAGGTTTTGGGCAAATGGGTATCCAAATCTGCAAAGATGTCTAAAAAACACCTACAGTGGGACTCATTCGCCACTTGTGGTGAATGAGTCCAATTTGGATTTTATGGAACTTCAAGTTTTGATCTGCACATCTCAATATGCTCTTTTTGTTCCAGTGTGTTTTTGAATCTAAAACCCTGATTTCGGGACTGTAGGTGACCTTTTTATGAAGATTATGACCTTTCAAATAGGGGAAAACTCCAACAAGCTTGCAACCTAATCTTTGATGATCTTTCAAGTCTTCAAAGCACCTAAATCTGCAATCACACAAAGAGAGAGAGAAAAAGTGTTGATTGTTAGGGAATAGGAGTTTTCCTTCGTCAAACCCCTTTTAGGTAATTAAACCAAATGATGAAATAAGATAATGAAGCATGAACATGAAATCATGCAATTAGAACCTTGCCATGATGATGGATCTTGAATTGCTATAACACTTGATGAAGAATCTACGCTTGAATGATCTAGAAAGCTATCTTGATGCTCTTGTGAAGTCTTGGAATGCTTAACTCTTGCTTGCTTGACTTGATATCATGTAGGATTGATGAAATAATGATTTGAAAGCCTGTTTATATAGGAAATGTACTCAAATGACCGTTTATTTGATCCCAAAGGCTGACATAGAAGAAATTTGAATTAAAAACCCACTTTTCTTGCTTAGAACCTTAAAAATAGGCCAAATGGGACTCATTCACCATCCTAGGTGAATGAGTCCCACCTAGATGGGAGTAATTCACCCAAGGTGGGTCTCATAGGGGCTATTTTTAGTCCTAAAGTGTCAGGGAGTGAAGAAATTAAGCTTATATGTTGATCTTATCGGGTTTTTGATTAAAATATGCCTTGCGATGCACAATATGGGGTCATACAGGCCTATTAATGATGAAATAAAGGTAAAAAATGCAATGGGGGCCAAAATCCAATGTGAAAGTGTAAAGAAATACACCTTACAACACTAAATTAAGGAAAAATTGGGTTAATTTAGCTTAGAAGGGCCCTAAAGCCCATGTGAATGTGTAAAACACATTACAACACTAGATTAGGTGCACCATGGTTTACAAGCCTCCTAAATTTAATGTGAAAGTGTAAACAAATACATTTTACAACATTAAATTGAGGTAGAGTTAAGTTAATTTAGCTTAAAAATGGGCCCAAGACCTAATGCGCATGTGTAAAACACCTAACACTAGATAAAGATGATATCAAATCCAATTTATCATTAATTATTCATGAATTAAGCAAGGGATACTTTTTTCTACACAACATTTAGCCCCCACTTTAGTGAGAAGATGAACTTGCTTCAAACTCACACTAAAGTAGACATTCAAGAGGGGTCCAAGTGCACTGATATGGATGGTCTAGGATAACAAAGATTGGGGAAGCGGTGAAGCCCCCAGAATCCAAGATCCTAAGTCAAACCGACATAAGCACGAAAGGACACACACAAGATGCATGATTTGCAGCAAAACAAGATACACAAACATTCAATGTCAAAGATATAAAGAAGAAATAAAAGAATAAGATAGGTGGACCCAGCTTCAAAAATGCACTCACTCTGGGGCCATGAAACATTAGGTTGTTCGTGGGGTGAGTTGTCCCAATGAAGTGGTTTAGTGAAAAATTCATGCGAGTGTGTCAGCTTGCCACCGTATAATGAGAAATTCATGCCAGTGTGTCAGCTTGCCACTGTATAATGAGAAATTCATGCCAGTGTGTCGGCTTTCCATCATACTAACCATACCAAAGTTATCCTCCGAACAACTTTGATAAGGCACCACAATGTAAAGATTTTTGTAAATGATTTTGAATATCATGTGAAAAATTTGTTAAAGTGGATTTTTCTTTGTTCATGTAATGGTCTTCTTCTTAGGGAGCATTGTGCCTAATTTCTCCAAGAGAGGACAAGTCAAAAGTGTCAGATCGTCACCCATGGGATGCCTTGTTCACATCATGCCATGTTAGCAGATCGTACACTCTTGGACAACATCAAACCAAATGACACCACCAAGAAGAGGACACATCACAAGAAAAAAGGAAAATCACGCCATGAATTTTTTTCCAAAAGATGTCATCTATGTATGCCCCCACTTTAAAGTGGTTGGTACACCATCACTATGAGCAATTTCTTTAAACTAGCCAATGATAAATTCTAACATGAAAGAAGACATGAGAGCCAACTTGGAAAGCCCTATGCCAAGTCATATGTTTACAAATTGAACTACATCATGGATAAGTATGTCACATGCGAGCAAACTTAAGGCATGTCATCCACATCACAAGCTTGCTCTTATATATTCATGAAAGGAAATCAACTAGCCAAAAAAGACAATGACAAGTGACATACGGGGATAAGGCTTCCTAACCCCCTTGCCCCCACTTAGTGCAAGACAAGGGTGAGCCCAAAATGGATGATGATTTGTTTCTCCTTCCAAAAAGGGAATGACTTGCAATGAATATAACACATGCAATAGTGAGTATGCTATGATCCTACAACTATTACACATGGCAAGGAGCAACAACTAATGTTATTTATTATGATGAGTAAATAAGGTGTTGAATTGATACATATTTAATGAAATATTTATAAGTTTCAGATGCATCAAGGTTAAAGTTGTCTTGGAAGAATCTTTTGTGATAGTGTTGACATTGAATGAAGGCTTTTGTTTTGAGGAACAATAGCCAAGATCATTAGTCATTTCTTGCATTTTAGGCTTTATAGGGACATGGATACCTTGTTCTATAGAATCACATCCTTTCCAAAGTTGCTTCATAAGTTCAAAACTCTTCCATAAAGCTTTTTCACTTCTTTTGGATTCAGTGGTTCAACTTCCTCAAAGTTTGTCGTGTATGTTGTCATTTCTTTTAAAGTGGTTGAAGTGAATGTTTTTGAATTTTTTGTTTCCATTACCGGTTTCGCTTTCACCCTTTTAGACTCTTTTGTTATGATCTTGCATTCTCCCATGAATATAGGTATGAAATCAAAGGTTTCTGAAGCATCTTCCAATAACTTTGTGGCTTCTTCAATTTGCTTTTGTTTTTCTATGGTTGGTGTGAAGGGTTGTTTAATGTGAATAATGTCAAAGGAATTATCCTTTGTTTCATGATCTCTTAGTGAAGATGAGTCTAATTTAACTTCATCATCTTCATCTAAGGAATCCATATTACTATTGTTTGAAAGAAGTTTGTCAATGTTGTCATTTTCTTGCACCATGGCACCTTCCCTAGTAGGAGAGTTTTTAGAAGAGTGAAATACTAGATGTTAATGACATCCAAAGGAAAGTTCTTCTAAAATAACTTCATCACAATTAAGGAGGTTATCAATGGTTAGTTTTTTTTGCATGTCAATGATGGAATTTTCATGTTCAATAATGTTTTCCTCATGATTCTCATCAATTAGATCTTGTATCACCATAATATCTTCTTCACTAATAAGAGAGATATTAGGAGAGGGGGAAATTTCTTTGTTTCCCACAATTTCATCCTTTTTCCCTAAGGTCTCATTCTCTTGTGCCATAATGTCTACCCTATTAGGAGAACTTTTAGGACAGTGACAAACAATAGGTTCATCACATTTCATGGTTAGATTCTGTAAAGTAGCTTCATCATACATAGGTGAGGCACCAAGAGAAGGATAACTATGAGTTTCATGTTTACCAATTATTGGAAATTTTTGTTCAAATAGGTCTTCCCAAATGGTAGGGGCATCAGGAAAGGGAGGAATAAGATTCTTATGAGTCTCAATAAGGATATCTTCTAACACTAAACTATCTTCTTCATGTCTAGAGAAGATATTAGGAGAAGGAAAGGTTTGATTGTCATGATTATATATATTTACATCCACATGTCCTATGATGTCTTCCCAAGTAGGAGAGATAGGATTGTCATAGATCACAATTATTGGATCTCTTAATATCAACATATCCTCCACACAAATTTTTTTGTCATGATCATTCACAATTGTATTCTTATTCACTAAAGCATTTTCACAAGTAGGGGAGGTGTTGGGAGATGAATGGAGACTAGGTAAAGTAGTGGTCATGATCTCAACTTCATGTGTCATAATGAATTTACAAAGGGAAAGAAAAACAAGACTTTCATGATTCTCAATGATTGTATCTCCTATCACCAAGATACCTTCGTCACTAATAGGAGAGGTATTGGGAGAAGAACAATTATGATTGTCATGATTATCAATGCTTGCGTGCTCTTGTATCAAACCTTTAGTGGATGATCTAGGAGAGATGAATTCATCAAGGGATTAATCTAACATATCAAATTCATCACTACTAAAGGGTTTGAATGATATGATTTCTCTAAGTTTAACCATTTTTTGTTTGTTTCTTTTGATGTTTTTGGTTTTTTGTTTTTGTTTTCTAATGAATGTTGAATGTAATTTGATCTAAGTGAACTACGAACTAATGCTAAAAATGAAAAGTGCAAAAATCTAATTCTATCCACTATTGCAATGAATGTGAATTATGCTACTTCTAATGATTTGAATGTAACAAAAAGCAATGAAACTGAAACAAAAAAGTAATGACAGTAAACAGAAGCTTAAAAATTGGAAATTGAACTCTGTAAAATGCAGTTCATAATTTACACTAGGATTGATTCGCCCAAGGTGGCGAATGAGTCCTAGTAGGGGTTTTTTTCAGAATTTTTTAGAATTTTTTGGTTGATTTTTATGTTTTCTATGTTTTATGATCTAGTTCTGAGATGCAAATACAAATTTTGGATGATTTTCAGTGAAATTGGATGCAAAAATGCAAGCTAAATGAGCTTTCACTAATGCAGAATTTGAAACTCTAAAATGCAAGTTAATGAATGCAAATCCTAATGCAAACAAGGTAATGCACTCCAAATCATAAAAAAAGGTATTCTAAATGCAAGTTCACCAAAATGAAAAGAAGAAATTTGGTGTCACCTTTCTCCACCCTTGATTTGATTTAGGGCCTAGAAAGGGGAAACTTCCACTAAATTTCACTCAAGAACAACCCTTGAGATATCTTTGCAAAGGAGAAATAAATCTTGCAAGAGGGGTATTCTAGGGACTGAAAATGGTCTAATGAGGGCTTCACCACTAAGATAGGGTTTGGAAAAGACAATGAAATGCAAGATGAAATGCAAAATACCTTAATACGATGCAAACTTGAAATGACCTAGAAAAGTATGTAAAATAAAATATAAAGTTGTAAAATAGAATGTGTGCGCCTAGAAACTTGTAGAGACTTGAATGGAGACTAGAAATTCTACAAATCCTAAATTTTTTTCCTAGTAGGAGTCATTCGCCATTCTGGGTGAATCAGTCCCAATTCTAGATTTCTGCACAGGAGTAGGTTTTGGGAAAATGGGTATCCAAATTTGCAAAGATCTCTTAAAAAAACCTATAGTGGGACTCATTCGCCACTTGTGGCGAATGAGTCCAATTTGGATTTTCTAGAACTTCAAAGTTCTGATCTGCACCTCTCAGTCTACTCTTTTTGTTCCTTTATGTTTCTGGATCTAAAACCTTGATTTTAGGGTTGTACGTGACCTTTTTATGAAGATTATGACCTTGCAAATAGGGGGGATAAATCCAACAAGCTTGCAATCTAATCTTCAATGATCTTTCATGTCTTCAAAGCACCCAAATCTACAATCACATAATGAGAGAGAGAAAAAGTGTTGATTGTTAGGGAATAGAGGTTCGCATTGGTCAAACCCATTTTAGGTAATTAAACCAAATGATGAAATAAGATAATGAAGCATGAACATGAAATAATGCACTTAGAACCTTGCCATGATGATGGATCTTGAATTGTTGTAACAATTGATGAAGAATCTGCCCTTGAATGATTTTGAAAGCTATCTTGATGCTCTTGTGAAGTCTTGGAATGCTTAACCCTTGTTTGCTTGACTTGATATCATGTAGGTTTGATGAAATAATGATTTGAAAGCTTGTTTATATAGGAAATTTACTTAAATGATTGTGTATTTGATCCCAAAGGATGACATAGAAGAAATTTGAATTAAAAACCCACTTTTCTCACTCAAAACCATTAAAATTGGCCAAATGGGACTCATTCTCCATCCTGGGAAAATGAGTTCCACCTGGATGGGACTCATTCACCAAGGTGGAAAATGGGTCCCACAAGGGCTATTTTTAGTCCTAAAGTGTTGGGGAGTGAAGAAATTAAGCTTTTATGTTGATCTTGCCCAAATTTTTATTAAAATATTGCTTGGGATGCACAATATGGGGTCATAGGGTCCTATTAATGATGATATAAATGTCACAAATATAAGGGGGCCCATAATTGAATGTGAAAGTGTAAATAAATACATTTTACAACACTAAATTAAGGAAAAATTGGGTTAATTTAGCTTAGAAGGGCCCTAAATCCCATGTGAATGTGTAAAACACATTACAACACTAGATTAGGTCCACCTTAGTTTACAAGCCTCCTAAATTTAATGTGAAAGTGTAAATAAATATATTTTACAGCATTAAATTAAGGTAGATTTAAGTTAATTTAGCTTAAAAAAGGGCCCAAGACCTCATGTGGATGTGTAAAACACCTCACAACACTAGATCAAGATGATATCAAATCCAATTTATTATTAATTATTCCCAAATTAAGCATGGGATACTTTTTTCTACACTTCACATAATACATAATACATGATGTATACATATAAATACACGTAAGTCACATGGATACACGTATACATATGAGTGCATGCAAGTCATAATATACACCTTATAACTTAAAACCACATAAATTAGAAATTAAAGTAGACAACCAAGTAGCTCAAGCAAGCAAGCACCTAGCTCTAGTGATAACTTTAAGAAATCCCCCTCAAAAAAATATATAAAATCATGGCGAATCTTTCATTTTTTAGGAAAAAATATTAATTTCTATTGGTGAATATTTCCTTTTAAAAAAATAAAAAAATTTATTGGTAATTTCTTTTTACATCACTAAAATTTTGTAGAAAATTTTGGCGAATCTTGAAAATAATAAGAAAATGCATTAATTATGATGGTGAATCCATCCAATCTAGAAATAATTCTCATGGAAAAGTAGGGGTTTGAGAATGGAAATTATTAATGGGTTTTTAAGTGGTAGACTATAATATTTACTTCCCACCATTGTATTAAAGTATAATATAATGGCCCTCATTGTATTCCTCAAGGTAAAATATACACATGATCTGTAATTCTCATGGGACTAAAAATTGATTTTAGATAATTGATCTAATGACCCTTGTACTTTGCGAGGTAAAATGTACCCACAATATATAATGCTCATGAGACCCAAAATTGTGGGCCCCATGAGCATTATAAATCAAGGGTACATTTTACCTCGTGGAATACAACAAGGGCCATTAGATTATATCATAAATCAATGGTGGAAACTAAAGATTAGAAATATGCTCCTAAAGCAACTAATAATTATGATATAATATTGGAAAATTAATATGGATTTCTACTATAATTTATAAAATTTTGGAAAATCTAATCTAATCATGTATCAAATATTGTGGCAAATTTTTGAGTTAACTTTTTAAATAAAATAAATTCTTTGGCGATTTAAATAAGAGTATAATAAAATTTTGTAAAAATGTGGTGATTCAAGTCACGTTATAGCTCAAACTATTAGCCAATTTTGGATTCCCAAATTTCAACTATTAGCCAATTGGAAAATATTAGCCACTAAAAAAATCACTACCTAGCTCAAGCACACCAGTGAGTAGATCAAACACACAGACAAGTAGATCAACTAGGAAAACAAGTAGCTCAAAAAAGAAAACACTGGCTCAATCACACAGGTAAGTAGCTCAACCACATAGGAAAGTAGCTCCAATAGGAAAACAAGTAGTTCCAACAAGCAAGCAAGCAACTAGCTCAAGCACATAGGCAAGCAGCTCAACCAAACAAACAAGTAGCTCAAGTAAGCAAGCAACCAACTCAAGTAGACAAGAAAGTAGCTCAAGCATGCAAGAAAGTAGCTCAAGCACACAACTAAGTAGCTCAAACATGCAACCAAGTAGCTCAAACAACTTGAAAGACAACTTTTTTAACATTTTCATAGTTATTTTAAGCATAAAGTAATCATAAACACAATGAAAAATTCCACCATACAACACAAATACATAGGGACTAGCTCTAACATTCATCACATAAGCAATGGATAACTAGCACATCACAATATCTAACACACACATGTCCATAATGCATCTCAGATAGAAAGAATATCAACGTATTGCACACTACACTGTGGGTCATATCCTTTCCTCAGACCGTTAGATTCTACACCATTGGAAAAATGGGAAGAGGATTTGGTGCATCTCATACTACACCATGGGTCTGTCCTCAACCCAACAAGGCTAAGTATACAATTTGACAACTGGGAAGGGGATTCGATGCATCCCATACTACACTGTGGGTCCATCCACCATTCCAAAGTCACCTAGTATACATATGAGCACACAATATACACTTGAATTCACAAAGTTTATGCAAGGTATACACAGTTGCATAAATACATGTAGGTCGCAAAGTATACACGTGGAAGGCATACACATGAATTATTGGCCTACTTGAGAAGGTTGAATAGTTAAGTCTAATTGAATGGTAGTTTAAAGTGGGAACATCCCACAGGATGGCAGGAACATGCTCTGATACCACTTGTAATGTCCCCTTTTGGGATAACCCTAAATCTTGCCCTAGAATCACAAGCTTAATGTAGTTAGGTTATAACTTACCACTTAAATGCTTCAAGCAAGATAAATCTTGGTTTATGTCTTGCAATCATGTTAGATAATATTGGAAATATAATTCATATAATACCTTATCTATTGAGCTATACAAAATATATGATTATTTCAAAACCATCTAAGCTACCAATATTCATAATGCATAGTGGAAGTTTTAATCATAATAGGACTTGGATGAGAATCACGATAAGTCTGAAGCTATCCATCTAAGCCCAAGAGCACGAGCATTTGACCAAGACAACCCACCCCTTGGCCTCGAGCGGCAAGAACATTTGAACCAAGACAATTCCACCTTCAGAGTGGCATGCTTAGTGGATACACTTGTACCTATTTTTCATATCCATGTTGTCTTATCCATCCTCCTTATGATCGAGACTCCTTGAATCCATCCTAACAATCAATCATAGTTTGGCTTGATAGGAAAGTCTTGAAAGGGGTGCTTGTAAACTACTCGACCCATCTAAGCCCAAGAGCACGAGTGTCCGACCAAGACAACCCACCCCTTGGCCCCAAGTAGTAGGAACATCCAACCAAGAAAATTCCACCCTGAGAGTGGTGTACTTAGCATGGGAGGCCCGTAAACAACATCATCCTAACTTGCTTCCTTCAACCTTACATTTGATTGATCATAGGATAAAGACATAAATATATTTATAATCTATTATTCATATTTATATTAAAGAATCAGAATTTACTTATAAGGCTCAATAATTGTTGCAAGAATCATTGTTACATAATCATATATAATATATATTCTATATAAGGATATATATATATATAATTATTCCTATTTGATTGATGATAATTACTTTTGCATGAATATATATATATATATATATATATATTTTAATGAATATATATTTATATTTATACTTATACTTATTTATCTGTTAATAACATATTAATATATTTGCTGCTATGCTCATAAATATTCATTTTATTTGTATCCTCCTTTTCTATTCATTTTTTTGCTTTTAAATCTCCTTTTACTCAGAAATATATTTTAGATTTTTTTTGCATTCTATGATTATAATCCTTTCTTATATCTCTCCTTATATCCAACAATGTTCCCCTTTTTATACCCCTACGAGGGAAGAGACATGACTCTTCACAATTCTCATCCCTTCTCCCAAGGGACATACTTCCTCAAAAGGAGTCATTGTTTTACTTGACTATTTATGACAACCTTCATAAAATATAAGTTATCTTTAAAACCCAATAGCTATAACCCTTAATATTCCTCTTCTCCTCCTCTATAGAAATTACAATATTGTTTAAAGATATATTTACTATTTTTTTTTATGGAATCGCTTCCCTATAAGTATTTTAATATTATTTGTTGTCTTTTTATTAGTATCCCTAGGATTGCTGTTTATAAGGATAATTAGTTGTCTTTTAATCGATGCATTTAGATTCATTTATTTATTACTAAGGTGTAACCATATTAAGATAATATTATTTTCTTGTGAATTTTTTATTATTATGATATTTATAATTAATGATATTGGTTGTTCTATTTATTAGATAGTTGTATTATAATTATAATATTATCCATGATGATGAGCCTAGTTTTTGGTCCAATTTTGGGTAGAATCTATAGTTTATTTGCTGATAGATGTCATGGACTTTAATGCTAAATGTTGGTATTTTCATAATGTTTCTCTCAAACCATTGACATTAGACTTAATCCTATCTCTGCAAGCTTTAATGACATTTGGCATAATATATGAATTATCTATATTGATTTTGCATGTGGTTAATGAATGTTCCTTAAGGTAGTTATAGATGTGTAGTTATTATGCTTACTAACATTGCCATGCATATTTGATATGCTAAGTTGAGGAAGACACTACCAGCTGGGCATGCACCATAATGTCCAACAAAGGAATCACTCCAAGTCAAAGGAAGGTCGACGATAGAAGATTCTTCATGCAACTGAACGTAACTACCTTGTTGTAGTGGAATTTAATGATCGAGCATGCATGGGTGTTACTACTGTGCTAAATCTACATCTGACCTACATGTCTAACCAGATTCCATGCATGTGTAACCACCATCGCTCCACTTTCCCTGTTTTCCCTAAATGGTGTCCTCCCAGTCATGGAGTTGACTGCCTTGTTTAGCTGCTAGTGTAAATAATAATCTGATGCTCCTTCCTCATATGTTAGGATACAAAGGAAGAGGTTGCACAATTTGATATTGTACTCCAGTTTCAGTAATACATTACTTTTTGTACGCATGATTTACAGTGAAAAAAAATAGTTCTGAGCTCGAGCATCTAAGTTCTCTTTAGTTTTAGAGGATACTTATCCAAGGGGGCCCACTTGGTGAGTAATCCATTAGAATTAGTTTAGTATTACTTTTTGTTTAGTACTTCATTAGAAATCTGGCGTCGACTATTCCTGCAACCACTAGAAGTCCATTCTGTGTTTGTTTCTGCAGCCAAAGCAGACAAAGTACTTTCCTGTTTGTTGCTTAGATCTTTTATTCCAGTTATGCATTTCAACTTAGGGGTATGTGCAGGATCATGATGGGCCAAAAAGTGGCAATATGTAAGTGATATGATGGCTCATGTGGCTAACGACTTTTTTTGTACCCAAAATTGATGAAACGAAAAGGGTTTTTAAAGGAGATTCTTAGCTTTCCACCAATATAAATTATGCTTTAGTTTGAATTTAATAAATAATTATTATTCATTTTCTATTTGAATTATGACTAAAGTTCTGATTGATAGGCTAATTGATAAAAATCTATAACTTTCAAACGGTATCACATTTTTTGAATTTGAAACATGTGTCACATTCTATGCTTTGCATACTATAGGATTAAAAAAAATAAATTTCATGAAGTATTGACCAAGTTAAGGTGGTCAGACATACAAGTTTTTATATTTTTTTAAAGTTGTAATAAAAAAATCATAATTAATTATTTAGTTAGAAAAAAATTACAAAAAAATATGCATCACATTAGGACATGAGTCCTCTACTTATATCTAAAATATTATAAAAAAATATTATCATTTCATTGTGGTTAGGGTGGTTAGATAGACACCTACTTCTTATTTTTTCCCTAAAATTTAAGTACTACTGCATTGAAATTTCAAATTTTCACCAAATAGATTTAAAAAAAAAGCCCTAGTAGTTTAGAAACTACATTCAATTTTCTACAGATTCTATTCTTAGATATTTTTGAAATAATATAGATAACTTATTCAAATATTTACATCAAGTTTCCTAACTTTGATATTTCTAATTTTTTTGCCACATAAGGGCCTGCTTTCTCCATGATGATCCTGCACATACCCTTAGCATAGTCATTGATTGATGTTTAGCACTTGTTTCATTCCTTTTCAAGAAATTTACTTCCAATATTGTGTGTTTCTTAGCTATAGAATAGAAATGGCTACTTAAGAGTTCCTAGTGCACATATTGTGCTGACCCATTTCAAGTTCACGTCCCTGGGTTGACAATTCAAATGCACCTTCATGATGATTGAAATAACTATTCAGGTTAGATGTCCAATCTTTGAATCATGGTTGTAAGGGCTCAGTCATTAAGATCATTGTAGGAGGCCGACATTTTTGGTGCTATTGCTAGGGATGGTGTTAAACTAGGTAGTCTTTTGGATTCATTGGAAGTTTTTCTTGCTGTAATGTTTTTGGAAATTGTTCTTAGTATATCCTCATTTAGGAAGTAATGACCCCCCTTATTCTTTACCAATTCTTTGTGTGAGCTGACGTATAGTGAGTGATACCGAATGCATAGAGGAAGGAGAAGGGATGTTTATGGGAGATTCCTTCCTAACAATCCTAATCCATTCCAACTAGTTGAATATTAGAACCTGCCAGAAGAAGATGAAGATGCACACCCCTTTGTTGATGCATATCCTGATTTGACTAGTTCTGAAATCTCCTCTGAAGACCAAAATCAACTTGAGAACCCCTTTGCTTTGGAACCACATCAAGTAGGCATGGGTGGTGAAAATGGGAATAGACCTAACCAACGAGGTTTTCCTTTCCCCATTTCCCATCAAAATGAAGTTGACAACATCAAGAACATCCCTGCTTCAGCACTCCCGAAGTTTTATGGACTTGTCATAGAAGATTCTGATACCTTTTTATTTGAGTTTGACATACTCTACAAAATTTATGATTATACTACTGATGCTAATAGTCTTAAGTTATTTCCTACTAATTTGAAAGAAGCTACATTAAGATGGTTCACGAGCCTAGGAAGAGATACTGTGGAAACTTGGGAAGACATGAAGACAAAATTCCTTGAGAAATACAAGGAATATTGCAGGGGCGGTGACATGCGAAGAGGTGACATTTTCAGGATGCAGCAAAAGGAAGATGAGAGTCTGGAAGACTACATTGCCATATTTATGTTTTTCCTACAAAAATATCCACACCATACACTTAATGAAGAATCATAAAAGCTTCTTTTCCCGAGAGGAATCAATAATAGCTGCACTAATGCCTTGGATCTCATGGGAGGAGGAGATATCACCCATGTTCCATGGGATGATATCAAGAAAATATGCCAGAACTACTCTAGGGCAACTTCAAAGAAAGGGAGAGCTTACCAATCTTCCATGGGTAAGTTAGATACCCATGGAGATTACTCATTTGCTAGCAGACTTCAAACAAGATATTATAAATAATCTAGCTACTCAACTAGATACACTTCAGGCCAAGAAAAAGCAAGAGGAGGCTGAGGAAAAGTTGATAGAGTGTTGCCCCCACTACAGACAAAAGAAGAGGGACTGCAGATGTAAGATGATAGCTAATCTTGAAAGCAAGTAGATTCCACTTGAGTTCAAGCCAATCCAGATTGAAGAAGACCAAATACACTATGTTGCACAAAGGAAGTCTTGGGCTCCAAGACAAGGTATGCCACTGAATCCACTATCCCATGTTGGGCCATATTTTAATTCCCATTCATCTGGTAACCAATGACAACCCTCATATCCATCCAGTTATGGAGGATATCCACCACAACCTTGGAGTAACCCTCCAAATTCTTGGACCAGTCATAAAAGTTCTCCACCCTAGTGGCAACAACCTCAGGGGAATTGGCAACAATTTCAAGGGCATTGGCAACCACCTCTAGGAAATTGGCAGCAAACAAATCAATAGAGAGGAGGACAACAATGGCCTACTCAAGCAACCAATTACATGCAACCACCTTCTCAGCCCCAACAACTTGCTATAATTCCTCCACTTGGTAATCTGAGCTCAAATTCATCTAACCTACTTAAATACCAACTCAGCCCACACCCAACCCAAATAACAAACCACAGTACCAACTTGTATACTCTATTGATTCAAATCAATTCCCTGCATATGCTGTGAGTGTAAGTGACATCCATTTGCATTCAAGAACTACTCTACCTACCCCTTCCAAGCCCATTATCATTGAGTTTCCTATGGAAGAGGAAGAGGAACCTCTGAATGATCCCATTCAGCTAAGTGTACCTAAAAATCCTGAACCAATCCAAGTCAAGCAGACTGAACAAGAACCACCATTTCCTTAGAGATTGGAAGTTTCCAAGAAGAAGGAAGAGAAGGAAGATACAAATTTTGATATATTGGATCAACTGAAGCATATATGTGTCAAGATACCCCTATTTTAGGCCATAAAGGGTGTTCCAATCTATGACAAATCAATCAAGGAAGCATGCCTCAAGAAGCCAAGAAGGAAAATGAAGGACCCAACTACAGTTCATGTGGTGGGATAGCTAGCTGAAATTATGCTAGGAAAAGTGACTATTCCCAAGTATAATGACCCAGGCAGTCCTATGGTAGCAGTTGTTATCAATGGGGTCCAAGTAAAGAATGCTCTGATTGATTTAGGGGAAACAATAAATGTAATGACCAAAGACATCTTGCAACAACTAAATGTTGCAAGCATGAGATCTACTCCTACCATCCTGGAGCTTGCTGATAGCTCTACTGTTAAGCCTGATGGTGTAGTGGAGGATCTTGTGGTAGTTTTAGACTCCTGGGAGTACTCAATGAACTTTATAATTCTTTCTCCTAAAGCTACACTAGGCAGGTATCCCATAATTCTTGGAAGACCTTGGTTGGCAACTGTATATGCATACATTGGATGCCATTCTGGGGACATGACTATTTTAGATGGGAGGAGAACTAATTTTTTTGTTCTCTATCTATTTGCTCAGCCATCTCATGATGAAGATAATCCCATTTGGCCACATGTTAGTGAAGAGGTCAAGGAAGTTAATTTTGTGGTGCAACTTATGATGCTAGGTAGAAGCTCTTTCATGAAACTCCAAGATGAGGATGAATTATTGGCTAACATCATTCAAAACCATTATGAAGTGGAGGAAGCATTACCTTCTCATTTTTCTATCCTAGTCAAGACACTTTTGTCTACTCTTCCTGCAGCCACTATTCCTGCAACAATAGGTATGTCCCATACATTGCTGCCATATGAACTAAAGGTACCATGTGTTAATGAAGCATCCATGATAGAGTTAACTACACAAGTATAGGTGTCAGAGGGAAAATATTTGCATGTTAATAGTAAATTAAGTGGGAAACAACAATTGTTATTGAAAAACTTATTAAGAACCCATCATCATGCATTTGTGTGGGATTATCATGATATGAAGGGTCTGGATCCTAAAATTTGTACACAAAAAATTTACATCAGAGATGATTGCACCCCAGTAAGACAACCACAAAGAAGAATTAACCCTGCACTGAGAGAAATTGTGAAAGGAGAACTGCATAAATTACTAGATGCAAGATTTATCTACCCCATTTCAGATAGTCAGTGGGTGTCTCCATTAGTGATTGTTCCCAAGAAAGGAGGGAAATGGTGAGTTTGTGTTGATTATAGGGAACTTAATTCTGCCACCAAGAATTACCACTTTCCTTTACCCTTCATTGATCAAGTTTTGGACTCACTTGTAGGAAAGAAATACTTCTCTTTTCTAGATGGATTCAGTGGCTACAACTAGATCTAAATTACACCTAAGGACTAGGAGAAGACCACATTTACTTGTCCATGGGGGACCTATGCCTATTCGGTGCTCCCATTTGGCTTATGCAATGCACCTGCAACTTTTCAAAGGGCAGTCATTAGCACATTTTTATATATCTCTCATGATTGCATGGAAATTTATATGGATGACTTTACCACTTATGGTGTTGATTTTAATCAAGCATTGAAAAATCTCATGAGAGTCCTATAGAGATGTGAAGATCAAAACTTGTCCTTAAAAATTGAAAAGTGCTTCATGATGATGCAAGAAGGTGTAGTTCTTGGCCACTATATCCCCCACAAAGGAATTCAAGTAGATCCTGCAAAGATTGAGGTAATTACAAATTTGACCACACTTGCAAAATAGAAGGATGTTAGGAGTTTCTTGGGTCATGCAAGATATTATAGAAATTTCATCAAATATTTCAGCAAGGTAGTAGCACCATTGTACACTCTTCTCACTAAAGATGTTGAATTTCAATGGATTGAAGCTTGTGATAAGACATTTTCTGACTTGAAGGCAACTTTGACTCATGCTCCTGTACTCAAAGGACTGAATTGGGAACTTTATTTCCACATCCATACTGATGCATCAGACTATTCCATAGGAGAAGTCTTAGGATAGAAAGAAGGAGCTATTGAAAATGCCATTTACTTTGTCAACAAAAATTTACAAGGAGCTAAATTCAATTATACAGTGACAGAGAAAGAAATGTTGGCATTAATCTATGCACTAAATAAATTCAAACATTACATAACAAGCTACCAAATCTTTGTACACACTGATCATGTAACCATTAGATATCTCATGAATAAACCTTTTTATTACAGGTAGATTGGCAAGATGGTTAGTGTTGATGCAAGAGTTTGATATAACCATTGTGGATAAACTAGGGAAAGCCAGTGTTGCAGATTTTCTTTCAAAGGTTGACTAAATCAGAAGACAATCAACCCATAGATGACTCTTTTCTTGATGATAATATATTCTCCCTCAGTATACAAACACCCTGGTATGCTGACATAGCCAATTACTTGGTCACAGGTAGAGTTCCTTCTCACTTCTCTCCAAAAGAGAAAAGGGAACTTATTAAAAAATATTTTCCTTTTTCTTGGATTGCTGGATGTTTGTTTTATACTGGACCAGACTATGTCATGAGATGATGTGTGAGAGAAGATAAGACATGACATTTTGCATGCATGTCACAACGAACCATGTGGAGGACATTTTGCAGCCAAGAGGACAACAATGAATATTTTGAGCACATGATATTACTAGCCAACACTCCACAAGGATGCAAGAAGATATACCAGAAAATGTGATAGATGTCAAAGAATGGGAAGACCAACCAGATCCAATGAGATGCCACTTTTCCCTTAGGTAGTAATCACTCCCTTTGACAAGTGGGGATTGGATTTTGTGGGACCCATTGACCCTACATCAAATGGTAAGTCTTATATACTGGTATGCATTGATTATGTCACTAAATGGGTAGAAGTTAAGGCCATGAAACATGCAAGAGATAACAAGGTTGCAAAAAAAATTTATGAAGAGATTTTCATGAGATATGGAGTCCCAAGAAAAATAGTGACTGATCAAGGGGCACAATTTAAATAAACCCTTGTTGCAACACTAGTTAATGAGTACAAAATAAGGCACAAGAAGTCTACTCCTTATCACCCCTAACCTAATGGCCAAGTTGAGGTGACCAACAGAGAAATTGAAGCCATTCTGACTAAAATGGTAGTTGTTCATAGAAAGGATTGGGAAAACAGATTACCACAAGCTGTTTGGACCTATAGGACAACCTGGAAAACAACTAAAGGCTTCACCCCATTTGAGTTGCTATATGGAAAGACAACTATGATTACAGTTGAATTTGAACATAAGACTCTTAGGAATATAGTAAATTTTGGGATGGATATTTCTGAGGCACAGAGAGAAAGAATCATGCAATTAAATGCTTTGGATGATATAAGAAGAGCAACCATGCAACATACAAAAGTAGTGTAGAATCAGAGAATTAGGTGGCATGAAAATTTTATCAAAGACAAGAAATTCCAACTAGGAGATTGGGCCTTGCTCTATGACTCAAGATACCAAGACAATG
Source organism: Sequoia sempervirens (assembly GCA_007258455.2). Lineage (NCBI taxonomy): Eukaryota > Viridiplantae > Streptophyta > Pinopsida > Cupressales > Cupressaceae > Sequoia > Sequoia sempervirens. The sequence continues at coordinate 2,164,577 of VDFB02358134.1, read as the reverse complement.
CAAGAAAATTATAGACAAGGTGGCTAGGACCATATGAAGTTGCTGAGGTCTTTCCTAATGGAGTTGTTCAACTTATTACCATTGACCCTGTCAAATTCAAATTGCTTGTCAATGGTCATCGCCTCAAATTATATCACAAGCCAGTTTCCAAACAAGAGTTCCTACAACAATTCACCCAACATTCAACACCTGAGCTTCCTATAGCCAAAGGAAATGGACCTAGTGTCCTTCCTTCTGTCTAATTAAGGTACGTACTTTTCATAATAAATACTTTCACTTACGTGGAAGTCCATTTCTTTGTCATCCGCCCATCCACCCATCCATCACCACCTTTCTCTCTCTTCCATCACTTCATTCCACCTCACCTCACTTCATCATCATTAATTGCTCAATTTGTTTCTCTACAAGGCGAGCGGTACTTTCTACATGATCATTGCTGCAAATCTTCCACACATTCAGGTATGTGCACATTAATTGCTATGTTGAATCATCTTGTAAGTGCATTAATTTAATTACTATATGTTAGTATATACGTTTACATAAATGCCATCATTCCTTGTCACATCACCACTCCCATCTTGCATGTGTGGACATATGTCAATTATGATGGTGAAAATTACCCTGCTTCTAGAGATGCTAGATTAGCTAGGGCTGAATTTACAGAGCCGAACGATCCTCCATTGATCATAGATAAATAGGGTGCAAAGAGAATGTCTTTTCCCGAGCCGTGGAAGTAGATAGCCGTTTATGTGATCAAATACATCACTTGTGAGGGTTTCCTATCAAATTTGCACTCTGTGCACTTTAAGCTTTTGAATCACAGGAGGCACAGAAGGAGGATGAATGTGCCTAATGTGTTGTACAATCTTCTCTCAATCATGGCGGCCGAGACCCAAAAAGGTAGGGATAATTTTGTTTCTCACCATTACTTGATTAAATTGCTAGTTGAAAAGTCTTTGCATGATAGAATGACTTGGGATGAATTTATAAATGTTGATCAAATTAGACCTGAGCAGTTGCAACCTAGGGTTTTACCTCAACCCTGCAGGTCTAGCAGGAGATTGAGCTTAGTTGAAGCCACTATTGATGCTTCAACCTCTGGTGCTGGCTCTAGTGTGAATCCTCATGCAGTAGAAGAAACCATAGAAATTAGTTCTTCTGAAATAGAGTGCTTAGAATTTAAAGAAAGCTCTTCCTTCAATTCTGATGATGACATTCCACTTGGGACCCTAATGAAAATTAGGGCACAAAAGAGAGAAGTAGAAATGAGAAAAGGAAAGGCCAGAAGGTAGCTGACAGAAAGAAAGGTGCCAAGTTCTAAGAAAAGGAAGGTTGATACTATTCATCTTGCAGCCAAAGAAAAATGTGAGAGTCCTCCGAGGAAATCAAGACCAGTTGGGCCTGCATTTGGAAAACCTCCACTAGAAAGCCCTAAGCCTGGTGAGACATCACATGAGGACCCTAAAGCTCCAATGGGGCAGGAGAATGTCGAAGAAGAAGACATATTTAATAGAGCAGAAAATATAACACTGGTCAATCTTGCTAACATTGCAGAGGAGTTTGAGGAAAATCAAGATTTCCTATAGCATGAGTAGGAAGTCTTGCAACAAGAAGTCCTACAACAACAACTAGAACTAGAGTAGGAGTTCCTGCAACCACAACAAGAATAAGAACGAGAGTCCCTGCAACAAGAAGTGGGAGAAGAAACAGTACCCCTATAGCCAGAAACAACTGGATAGCTTGAGCCCATGCAGATAGTGCCATATGAGGAACCACCATCAACCAAAAGACTGGTAGGAATTCATAATCCTCTTGACTTTATAGTACATGCAACAATTTTAAATTTATGGAAAGAAATGCAAAGGAGGGAGGAAGAATGGAAAAAGGAAAAATAGAGATTGAAGAAGGAAATTCAAAAGAGGGATGAGGAAATTGAAGATAAGGATGCAGAAATTGCCACCCTGAAGCAGAGGGTGGATGATATGGCAGCTTTGGTAGCACAAATTTTGGAATGTAGGGCCCCTCCTAGGGTCTATGCTTTGCTCCTAAAAGAGAAATACCTCTCTTTTAAGCTACCAAGGATTGCCTCAAGTTTGAATCCTTCTATTGGCACCCCTATTGAGTTTTTCAATGCTTATAGGATTGCCTCCTCTGAAATGAAGAATTTGTTGTATGAATTTTATTTGCACAATTATATTGTAACTAAAGACCATGATTGGAATCCACTGTTGTGTGTTGGGTATGTCAAATTAAGGGCATTTATGTCTTGGGAACAAAATGAAATTAGTTGGGGATAGCAACATAGAGCTTATAAGCAATTGGAGTCTGATATCCCTTTGCCCGTTAGGGCTAAACCAAGCAACCCAAGGGATATTTACAAAGAATGGCACAAAATGCTTCTCAGACCTAGTTATGGCAACAAGATTATGCCTTGGTTTGAGGCAATTTACAGTGAATATGAGGTAAAAAAACAACAAAGGAGGAAACCATGAGAAAATGTTTATCACAAAGATGGAATAGTCTAACTAATGAGCTGAAACAAGTTGAGCCTCATTCCATCCACAATTATGCTACAACACTAAAAAGGATTGATAGGTACATTCAGATTGGGAGAATCAAGGGACAATTTTGGCTTCCCATAACTTTCCAACCACCCATTCTCATGTGGCTTGTGCCAAACTTTAGATTCTACTAGTATGACGCTGCTACAAAAAAGCAGAGATGGAGTAGATTTGATAGATTAGGAGGATTCTATTGGGATCCTAATTCACGCATTGCAACCACTAATGTTGTACAACTATCAGTTACAAATTTTAGAGCTTTGACCAAGCAGAAGAACAACTCTTCCCCTAGTGGAGGACCAACAAAACATTAGGTTGGGGGGAGTGATGAGCCTAGTTTTTGGTCCAATTTTTGGTAGAATCTATAGTTTATTTGCTGATAGATGCCATGGACTTTAATGCTAAATGTTGGTATTTTCATAATGTTTTTTCTCAAACCATTGACATTAGACTTAATCCTATCTCTGCAAGCTTTAATGACATTTGGCATAATATGTGAATTATCTTTATTGATTTTTCATGTGGTTAATGAATCTTACTTAAGGTGGTTATAGATGTGCAGATATTATGTGTGCTGACATTTCCATGTAGATTTGATATGCTAAGTTGAGGAAGACACCACCAGCTGGGCATGCACCATAACATCCAACAAAAGAATCACTCCAAGTCAAAGGAAGGCCAACAATAGCAGATTCTTCATGCAACTAAACATAACCACCTTGTTGTAGTGGAATTTAATGATTGAGCATGCATGAGTGTTATTGCTATGCTGAATCTACATCTAACCTGCATGTCTGACTAGATTCCATGCATGCGTAACCGCCATCATTCCACTTTCCCTATTTTCCCTGAATGGCATCCTCCCAGTCATGGAGTTGACTACCCTATTTAGTTGCTAGTATAAATAATAATATGATTCTCCTTCCTCATATGTTAGGATACAGAGGAAGAGGTTGCACGATTTGATATTGTACTCCAGTTTCAGTAATATATTACTTTTGTATGCATGATTTACAGTGAATAAAATATATAGTTATGAGTTCGAGCATCTAAGTTCTCTTTAGTTTTAGAGGATACTTATGCAAGGGGTCCCACTTGGTGACTAATCCATTAGAATTAGTTTAGTATTACTTTTTGTTTAGTACTTATTTAGAAATCTGGGGCCGAATCTTCCTGCAGCCAATAGAATTCCATTATATGTCTATTCCTGTAGCCAAAGAAGACAGAGTAGTTTCTTGTTTGTTGCTTAGATCTTTTAATCTTGTTATACATTTCAGCTTAGCATAGTCATTGATTGATGTTCGACATTTGTTTCATTCATTTTCAAGCAATTTACTTCCAATATTGTGTGTTTCTTAGCTATAGAATAGAAATGGCTACTTAAGAGTTCCTAGTGCACATATTGTGTCGACCCATTTTAAGTTCACGTCCTTGTGTTGACAATTTAAATGCACTTTCATGATGATTGAAATAGCTATTCAGGTTAGATGTCCAATCTTTGAATCATGGTTGTAAGGGCTCAATTATTAAGATCATTGTAGGAGGCCGACACATGATAATTATAATTATAATGATATTTAGATTGCGATTATTTATATTTTGATATTTATTTTATTTAGCTATTTGCATTTCAATATTCACTAACTCATTTGACTACAAAATCCGACGAACATGCAAAATCAAATTGTGGACGGCATAAAAAGTGAGGATGTTTTGCTATTCTTGTGAATTTTCTCTACTTGCGACAGTTTGTGGATAAGTAAGGATGATTTTCTTGGGAAAAATTAGAAAAAATTCAAGAAGATATCACCAAGTTGATGGTAGTCATTGTCTTTTTCCAGAATTCATTTGTGAAGTTAGATTTGTACTTCCAGGTTTAAAAATCATATTTTAAAGCAACATCTCATCAGATTTCATTTTTAGACTTGTGCATTATTAGAATTCCATTTCCAGATTTTGTTGTGCGCAAGTTCAATATTCTGATTTTAGGAGTCTAACGGTTGGAAATCATAGTAAAATTAGAATTTAATAAGTTCTGGAATTAGCATTTTAAAGTGTTTTTTGAGGTCATTAACTTCAAACTATCTTCTCTTTTGCAGGGGTGGTTGCATGCCAAATTTTTTTGGTGTAAAATATCAGAATTATTAGATTTTATCACCTGTCTATGATTGAAAATTATTGGAGTGTGAGTTTGATATTTTTTGAAGATCTAAATATTCAAGCTTGCTAAAGAAAAATCATGTCAGATAATATTAGTCTAGAAAAAAATGAAGAGACACTTGATAGATTATGGGCTAGATTGAAAAGAAAGGGTGATGGGAAATGTTATTGTCCTTGCAATAATTGCAAGGGCTTAAAGACGAGAAGAATTTTAATCACAACAACTGAGAAACATTGTAGGCAGCATGGTCAGGTTGAAGGGAGGCATGATTATCATCCATTGGTGAATTGTTCATTATATGTGTTTATATTGATTGAATTTGTAAATGTTTATATCATTTTAACATTATATATATATATATATATATATATATATATATATATATATATATATATATATATATATATATATATATATATATATATATATATATATATATATATATATATATATATATATATATATAATCACTTGATCATGATCATGGTTTATTTGTGTCTATCATTATTATAAAGGTGGGGCACCCTAGGGAACATGATATGGATTATTAGGGCCTAGAGAATGTGGTTTTGCAAGCGGAGGGACATGGAGCTATGAATATCAAAGATGAAGTTAATGATCCTATGGAAGAAGATGATCACGCGCCAAAAAACACAGTTGAAGATGATGGTACAGACACATTGATCCATGACATATTTAGTGGCATAGCTGATCATGATGATCGAGATGACTTTGATGATGTTCATTATTTACTTGTACTTGAGAAGGAATACAAGCCCCTTTATGAAGGCTCCCAAACAACTCTTCTCTCTGTTGTATTTTTGCTGGTGAACTTGAAGGTTATAAATGGTTTATCCAACATAGAAATCTCACGAATGTTAAGGTATGTCATATATGTCATATTTTTTCATGTATTTTAATTGTTGTTAGTTCATCACTAGTAAATAAAGGATGAAATATGTACCATTAATATTTTTTATATTAACAAATTATTTTTGTTGTAGATTGATTGGTGATTTTTTTTTACCACCATCAAATATTTTACCTCACTCATACCGAGATTTATCTGCCATTATGAAAGATATTGGAATGGAGTATCAAGCAATAGATGCATGTCCCAATGATCATATTATATATCATAAACAACATGAATTTGCAATAGAATGCCCAAAATGTCATATCGGTGGATATTGAACAAATCAACTATCAAAAAAGGTGCCTCACAAGGTTCTTTGTTATATTCTCATTATTCCATGTATGCAATGATTATTTAGGTGTGAAAGCTTAGCACAATTTATGGATTACCATGGATGGAATAGAAGTGGAGATGACATTCTTTGAATGCCTACAGATGGTTCTGCATTTAGGGATATGGAGGAAAAATGGCCACACTTTAAAGAAGAACCTCATAATATCAAGCTTTCATTAGCAGCGGATGTGTCAATCCATTTGGAGAGCTGAGATCTATTTACTCGGTGTGGCTTGTTTTTGTTATCAACAATAACATTCCTCCATGGATGTTAATAAAGAAGGAACACATAATGTTGGCAATGATTTTTCTAGGTATTTGTTTACATCAATTTTCTTTAATGTAGTAGCATCTCATTTGTCTTATTTGTTGTATAATGACTTATATTTATTTCATTTAATAGTCATGTACATTAATTTATATATATTGTAGTAAAATGGTTATAATAATTATGTAATGTTTATGTTCATTCAACTAGGTAAGTACCAATTTAAAGATATGAATGTATATATCGAGCATCTTATCAATGAGTTACTAAAGTTATGGAATGCCGTCACTATGTATGATGTCTCTAGACCAATATGACAAAGACAATTTCAATTCCAGGCAATGCTTGTATGGACAATTCATGATGCCCGAGGGCTAACACATTTTTGCGGTATGTTATAACGTTTGACTGCACTTTAACGATATTTAATTTTATGAAGTAGATATCATGCATGTTTTTTAAATAATCTATCCATTATATATAATTATAAAAATTGACATATTTAATCCAATTATATATGATCTTGCAGGTCTTCAAACAAAGGGAAAATTTGCATGTCCAATTTGTGGTCCAAAGATGAAATCTCGCCATTCAACAAGTTTAGGAAAGCAAGTGTTTGATGAGTATAGGCACTTCCTCCACAAAAATCATAAGTATTGAACTACTAAAAAATATCTTTTTAATGGGAAAGAAGAGGCTACATCAAAACCATGAAGAATAACACCTTGCCTATGGAAGTTGGAATATAATAGAATTAATCGTCAATGTTATACATTAGATCAAATTGTTTATCTATCATATATGATATGTTTGGAATTTATATTTTTATATCGTGTTGTGTTTACTCATGTTGTAATTGACAATGATTGTCATTGTTAATTTGTTTAACTTATATGCTTCATGAAGGTCATCAAGGCATTAATGGACAACTTCCATAGGGACTGAAAAGTTATCCTAGACAATTTAGTAGGTTGCCCTACTATGAGCAGCTACAAATTGTGCATTTGTTTGATACAATGCATATTGGAAAGAATATAACATAAACATTATGGAAAATATTGGATGGAAGACATGAAAAAGAAAAAAATGTCAAAATTTGTAGTGACATTCAGGAATCCAATCATGCAATGAAAAATGTCATTCAATTAAATAGATGTGGAGACCAAATTAATATAAGTGCCCTTCCTTGGTTATTAAAGAAGCAACAAAGCAATGCTATAAAAGAAGTCATACAAAAAAAATCAATTTCCCATAGGATTTGCTACAAACATAAACAATATCATAATAAAGAAAGGTGAATTTGGGTCAGGGATGAAAACACATGATTGGCATACCTTCATTAAGGTAATTATTCTGGTATATTATATATATTTGTATATTGCATGTACTTTTCAGTGTATTATGTTTACTACTTTTGGAAAAATAATGAAAAGATCATTTTATAATTGTTGCAGTACATTTTACCTCTATCTCTCCTAGACAACTTCGACAAAATGTCAAGCAAGTTATATATGATCTTGGAAAATACATGAGGTAAGTAGTGATATTTGTTCAATTCGTTCTATAGATCTTATAATTTCCATTTTTTTTACTTGTTATGTAATATATTGTATATTTTTTCTAATCTCATTAATATATTTGTGCCTTGAATAACTTGTAGATGGTTGTCATCTAAAGAAATCCATAAAGAAGATATAAATTATTGGAAGAGAAAAATTCCTCGTCTAATGTGTGAAATACAAAAGTGTCTACCTTCGACATTTTTTAATGCACAAGAACACTACCTCATACACCAAGTTGACGAGATTGAATTGTGTGGACCTATACACACAAGGTCAATGTGGATGGTTGAGAGGCACTTGAAATTTTTGAAGGCTTTGTTTAGACAAAGAGCACATCTTGAGGGTTCTATGGTGGAGGGATATATGGTATACTAGACCATGGTGTATATTACTAAATATCTTCCTATGTTTGCAACAAAGATCCATGTAGATCGCATTTGGGAACCCAAATCCATTAAAAAATTCGAAGGGGAGCACCTGATGGGGAAAGGTAGATTGAGGAAAGTGAGAGGTAATTATAAGATGGTCATGGAGATTAATTAGAATACATTTTACATTTGGTTTTTATATATATTGTACTTATTTAATTATTAATCTTCAATATACATCAATTATAAATTAAGGTCGTATATCGTGGTAATTAACTAATTATACATCATTTGTGAATTTCATTTTTTTTTGATGCAGTTGGTTGAGAGTGGGATGCACTACATTTGTACGTCGCAAACAATTTTTATTGGATGCCGATATGGATTGAACGATGTCAACAATCTGGTCGTGCATTAACCTAGGAAGGTGTGGCTTCATTGGTTAAAGAAGCTCATCGTAATGGAGATTCCAATGTTACACCAAGGGAAATTGATGATAAACAGGTACGTATAAATATATAAATCACCCATATTATTTAATTATTTTCAAATATATTGATGTATATATATGTTGAGATTATTTTCTTTGCATACATTCGGCCAAGAATAAATATGTTTATCAACTGACGATATTGCAATAATTTTTACATGTTTGACATATTTCAGGTGAAACACCACAAGGCTATGTGGTGCAATGGTCATAAATTTTGAATCAAAAAGTTGGATGACACAAAGAAAACTTGTGATTTTGGGATAATTGTAGTATTTTAGGTGACTAATGTTTCATCTAGAAGCGACATACATCCAGAAGTCTTAGAAAATCGATACTATGGGATTTTGGATTAAATACTTGAGTGTGACTTTAAGTCCTTCAAAATAGTTATGTTCATCGTCCTATGGTACAAGCTATGATTGAATGAAAATTATCCTGAGAGAACTGTTATTGAACATGATAATGGATTTACCATGGTTAATACAAGGTCAATTGAGTGAGCTGGAAATGAGCCCTATGTTTTTCCAAGCCAATGTGAGCAGGTATTTTACTCAGAGGTTCCAGGTAAAATGGGTTGGTCATTTGTTGTTAGACATGATCCAAGAGGAAGGTCAGTAAAGTATAATGTGGTGGAAGAAGAAGATACTAAAGAACTAGAAGATGATGATCAGGATCAACAGTTAGTTGATGATGTGCCTAATGAAGATGTCAAAGAGGAGGAACTAGATCATGATGATGTAGGAGTTAATGTTCATGAAGATGATATCCATGTGGATGATGACATTATCAAAACTGATATCAATGGCGATGATGATGATATGACCAATCCTTACATTATCGAATCTGGATCAGATGATACCAAAAAAGAGTTGGATGAAGAAGAAGATCAATGACATTGAAATGTATGAGTTATGTGATTGTATTATCTATTTTATATTAATTTCTTGATACAATTATATTTGACTTATGTGGTTACATAATTAATTCATGATGTTTTTAATTTTTATGCCATTACATAATTAATTCATGATGTAATTTTTAATGTTTAATTTTAATTCTTGATGTTACAACTATTGTAGCTCTCCTAGAAATTTCCATATGATCATAATGAATAGTGTTTTGGGAAATTTCATGAAAGATGACACATTGATCGTAGTAGTGAAATAATTGCAAAGTTGTTTAGATTTTTTAGACCAATCACCCTTCACAATGTAATTTTTAGGATCATCTCCAATTTGATTACTAGGACACATAAGGTAGGATTTGATTGGCTTATCTTGGAGGAACATTGTGGCTTTGTGTAATGTGAGAAAATTTTGGATGGGGTAGTGGTGCAGGAGCACCTACACCTCATCTTCTATGCTTAATCATGTGATGATAATTAGGGAGGTCAATAGGTTGGTTTAGTAATTTCAAGAATGTTTTATTGTGAATAAGGCCACTCAAGACCATTAGTCATGTTCTAGGTGAAGTTTTGAGTTATGAGTTTGAGTCTTGCACTAAAGAGTTTTGTAGCCTTTTTAAGGAAAATTTGAGAATTTACATGTAAAAGGGTGTAAGGTTAGTGTCATGTAAATAATAAGGCTATTATCAAGCCACTAGCATGTTCTTAGAGGTGTCCTAGGAGTTTCAATAGTGATGTTAACAACCTTGAAATTAGTGTGTTTTATGTTTCATGTGATCATAAAAGATTAAAAATTCAGTTGTAGAGGTGGTTGTTCATTGGTTGAGGTGTAAAGGCCTTTAAAAGGCATAAAGTGATCATTGTAAAGGTTGTTGATGGTTGAGGATTTAAAATACAAGATCTTGACATTCAATAATCTATGTTTTTCTTCAAAATTTCTATTTTTTTCCTATTTTGTAGCACTGTATGGTCACATATAGCCATATTTTGATGTGAAATCAATTCCACATTGTGATAGCTTTGATTTGAATCTAATTTTAGGGTAACAAACAAGGCCAAATGATTTGAACCTTCTTCTCTTCAGGTGCTGCCAAACCTAGGTGGGTCTACCTTTGCGAACTGGGCAAACTTAAGTGATGTGATTTTGTTTACAAAAATATACTCACAATGGAAATCTTACAGTGAACATATATAATCCTAATAAAGTGTATGTGTAATATTAGAATATTTTCAGTTAACATATGTAAAAATAAAATGGATAAACTAAAAGATGAAATGTGTGAGACCAGTGCCTTGTTGGGTGTATGGAGTCTAATGAAGATCTAGAAAAGTGTAATCTATGATGGCAATAATTCAAACTATTTGGCACATAGATGTAGTTTATAACTTGTATAAATGTTCGAGTAAATGATTAACAAACTCTACTTGAGATAGAATGACAATCCTAGTTATGTGATTCTTCTTATTGATCCAATTAATACTCTTTAGTTACTATGATTGACTAGAAGGGTTTAATCTTTACTTGAAAGAACCAAATAATCACATCACACAAATATAGCAAATGTGTATCAACAAACTGAATATATGCTTGATATATTAATTTAAACAATAGAAAAGCATCAAAATGGAGACAACCAGATAACTGTATAATTCCACAAACAACTGATACCAATATTAAGCCACAAGTTCAAACATCTTCATTAACTTCATCGAAATTCATACATGCATCTGAGTCTTTTAAAGGAAAGTTTGATTGCAAACTATCTACTCTATCTTTCTCCTATCCGCCTATATCTATTTTACATTATGAAACAGATATAAATATATCAAAATTGTGAAAGGACGTGTCCTTTCAGAAATGTCTTTTGCTTAACAACAATAACAAACTAGAAATTATGCTCTATTAAGCCATAAATGGAAAAATGTAATTACTAAGTTCTTCTTAATTATCTAGATGATATTTCTAAACTGCTGTGACTGACTTGAAGGATTTAATCTTTACTTGAAAGAACCAACAAATCACACCACACAGATGCAACAAATGTGCATAGATAAACTAAATATATAATTGATATATTAATTTAAATAGCATAAAATTATCAACCCTGGAGACAACTTAATAATGTTTTCAATTAATCCAACAAACAACTGATACCAGAAATGCGCCACAAAATCAAATAACTTCCATTGATTCCTTTAGAGTTTCAAACATGCATCCAAGTCTCTTGTAATGTGAACATCATTGAAAACTATCTATCATATATTTCTCCTATTCATCCTATTTCCTTTTGGTATAAAAAAATGGATACTTATACATCAAATGCTTGAAATGACACGTCCTTTCAGAAATGTCTTTTGTTTAACAACAATAAATTAAAACAAGTGATTAAGCTCTATTTAGCCACAAGTGAATTTTTGATAAGTGATCCAAGTAGTCCTGATGCTCATGTGTATCTGCATCTCCTAACACATTCTGAATTGTGATCTCCATTTTCACCATCTTCTCGTTCTATTTGCATGCTTCATCCAATGTTGTATCTTTCTTAGTAGCCTTCTTTAGGATCTCCTGCAATATTGATTCACATTCACCATTCCACCTAGTTGATTCCTTCAATCTTCCTCCATCATCAAAGAATGCATTGAATCCTTGTTTAGCAACATCGATTAGTCCTTGTGCATTCCCCTGCAAGTCTTCAAGAAAATCTCTGTGTTTTCTTATAAGATGATTTGCAATGTTAGTTTCCACACTATCAACAACGTCCCTTTGGTTTATTTCCTAGAGCTTCTCTTGGATGCTACCATATATCCTCTTATGTTCTTGTACTATAGTAAAATTGTGTGAATGTGTTCCCTTGACCTTACTCAACCAAGTCATTAGGCTGGCTTGTCTCTTTTTAATTACTGCTACAAGTGCATCATATTTCCCTTGAGAATATGCACTTGATCCTTCCCACTGATCCTTTGTCTGTGAACTTTCACCATGAGTTAACAGCTTAGTTGATCCCATTGTCACTCCCATCATATCTTTTAGGCAGTCATTTTCTCTCAAAAATTTGTCATTGTTCATCTTGTACATTTTTTTTCTTTTATCAACATTTGTATCGGGGCCTTGTTTAGTTTTGCTATATTTATCCCAATTTCTGTTGTTGCCATTGGATCAACCTCTCCAACTTTCAGAGTCATAAAATGCCCAAATGCTTTCTCAGTATCAATAATAATTGATTTTTTGTGAGGTGGATATAAGGCCCAAATCATTAATGACCCTTCATTTGGATTATATTTAGACCCTGCATATACTTGTGTCACCCCCTCAGAGCTGAGCTTATGTGTGGCATTATTCTTCTTCAGAAAACTATCAAAAACCAATGCAAAAGTGAGATCCAATGCCGAAAAGATCATAACACCAACATCTTCTAACATTTTCCTTCCTTTCTCATGGGTCATACCCGCCATCTCTCTTTCCACACTCAATTTCAGATCATTTAGTAACTGCTCCTCATTACTTGGTGTGATATTGTCAAATGTTTCTCTTATTGCTTTTCCTTTTTGTTTATACAAGAAAGCCCTAAACTATAAAGAATTTACAAATTCACTATCTACCACAAATTATTTGTATTCCATTTTTCTTGTGTCTATGCCTCATCTTTCTTCAATACCCAATTCTCTAGTAGGGCATTTGTAGTCTTGGGTCCTCAATCTATAAATAGTATTGGGTGGGCTTTGTGGCATATCATCTCCAAATGCCTCCTCTCTAGAATATAGCAATTATGTATCTTGCAGTCCTTGGTTATATTCTTCAACCACTCTTTCCGCTTCTTCTACTTCTAAGTTCCTAATCATATCATCAAACTGATAGGGTACATGATTATACCCTCCAAAGTTTATCTTTTGTTTAGTGAAATTAATGTATCCTTCTGAGTCAAAGTTCTTTCTTGGTGGTCCTTTTTTCATGTTTTATTGCATTAACTTGTCAAGAATCAGATCATATCCTTCCTTTACCAACACAGTAAAATCACCAAAGCATAGTGTACTAGGCATAAAAGCTTGCTTTCCAAAAGAGCTAAAGTTCATAACACTAGAAAAGTCCATTTTCCTGACAATTTCTAAATAGGAAATCCTGTCTGGAACTATTTTGGGTAGAATAAATGGGGTATCCTCAAATCCATACACTCTAATCATAGTAGCATCCTCCAAACAATACCAATCCCCCCAATTGTGATTAATTGACCCATTAAAATCCTTAGGTCTAAGAAACCTCTTTATTTCTTCAGAAAAAGAATAGGCACACAAATGATTGTAGAATTTATACAATGATTTTACAAAATATTCCTCAAAATGCACAAAACATGAATTAGCAAACCTGCTATCCCAGATAATAGTCCATAACTGAATGGGAAATAACTTGCCTTCCTTGTTGAACTGCGAAACCCTTAGTTCCTTAGGCCACATCCCTAACTCTTTTCCAAAATATAACACTATGTGTATTAATAGTGAATAAAACTTAATATGTAAAATAGGGGCTCCATTCTTTATTACCATCAATCTTGAATCAAGACCTTTGAAAATATATGAGGCATAGTCAAAAGGCCTGGAGTTGTGACATTGAATATCTGCTGAAATCACCATGGGCACAATTGACATGTATTTAGGTACTTCCATTCCCAACACTTGACCTACCGAAAAATAGGTGTATCTCATGTAGGGCTCAAACAGTTCAACATGGAATGGGGGTCCATCACTATCTTCTAGTGGAACTGGTTTTCCACCCTATTTAGTTTTGTGTAATGGTAGCCTCCAACCCTTATAAATTGTGTCCATCCTCTAGAATTCCTTCTCTAATTCTTCACATACAATTTTTTCATTACATACCCCTTCCAATTTGAAAACCTCACCTATTGCATCTTTTGACACATGTACAAATAGTTTCCCAGATGGGTCACAAATGGCTTTAAGCGTTGAATTATAATGGGTAGCTAACAACTTCGCCAATTCTACATTAATGAACACATTAGGGAAAACAAGCTTCCCCATGTTAAGATTCCATGGATTACATACTAGTTCGAAATGATTCCTTTGATGACAATGAAAACTAAACAACTCATAACCTCTTATTGGGGTCCAAATATCACCTATGTGCTTACATTTATCATCCAATTTATCTACTTCTACCCTAAGCTGTGCAAAACGTCTAGATTTGGGTCCAAAGCTAGGTAATTGATCAATAAGATCTTGATTTAATTTTCTCTCAGTGCCCTCTGGCTCAACTTTAGACTCAATTTTCTATTTTTTTCCTTTAGGATGACTACTTTCTCCATGTTTCCTACCCTTCAATTTTCTTGAGCTGGTAGCTTCCATTTTATCTTCTCAAAATTGCAAAGTTTAGAGTACAAAGAACTTACTATATTTCACTTGAAATATTTGAGCTGAAGAAATGCCCTGGCCCTTCATTTTTCCCCTTTCCTTCCTCCATTACCAATTTAGAAACAATGTCTTCGATCAATTCCCTTGAATTCATGAAATTACTTATTCTTCGTGGCGCCATTAATGTCTTAGCTTAAGCATGAGTGTAGCAGATTTTTTGAATTTCTAACTGTCACATCATGTGATCATATCGGCAAGACATTTCAAACCATGGGCGATCCTTTTATTTTGGGCTTAACCAACATTCACTGATCCTCCTATTGATCGAAAAGACATCTAATCCTTTTCACCGATAGAGAATTCATCCATTTAGTTTATATAGATATCGCCCAAAGTCACCTCAAAAATTATTTTGATTCATTTGTATCTTCATAGGAAAGAGATTATGTATTGCTAGGATGTTCTGCAATTTCCCCGACGTTGTGAGTCTCCCCGATGATTGTTACTTTGATATCAAGTATGTCGCCAAAAATCCTACCAATGTAATCTTATCGGTGTGACATAACGGGTCGGGTAGACATTCAAAACTTATCCCGATAGAGTTTGATCTATTTGTGTCTTCATCGGCAAGACATCGTGTATCACTAAGACATTCAGTAGTTTTCCCGATGTTATAAGTCTCTCTGATGATCACTTCCTTTGATTTGAAGCACATTGCCAAGATACTTACCTATACAATCCTATCGACGTGACATAGAGAGTCAGGGGGACATTTTGTACTCATTTCGATAGCGTTTATCTTGGAAATAGTATGTTTCTTTGTTTTGTCAGCAAGACAAGATGAGTGTTTCACCGATGATATTTTATCGGCGAGACAAATGCGCTCGAGCTGACTCAAGAATCTTACACCAATGGCTTCGGTCTGGTTGATATAACTCCTTGTGCTTTGATTGATGAGACAATAGGTTTCTTGCCGATGGAACCTCATCGTTGAGACACATATGCTCACTATGACCTCCTTATTTCACCCCAATGGAGCTTGTCTTGGAGATGAAACTTATTCATCGGTGAGACCGTGAACTATATCTTTCCAATGTGCATCCTTTTATGAAATTTGATCGGTATCACTAAGACATTTAGTAACAATCCCAATGTTATAAGTCTCCCTGATGATAATTCCTTCGATCTCAAGTATGTCGCCAAGACTCCTGTCGATGTAATCTTATCAGCGTGACATAGTGGGTCAGAAGGACATTTTGAACTCATTCTGATAGATTTTGTCTTGGTGATAGTATGTTTCTTTGTTTTTTTGGCAAGACAAGTTGAGTGCTTCGCCGATGATATTTCATCGATGAGACAAATGCACTCGGGTTGACTCAGGGATCTTACTCTAATGGTGTTGGTCTGGCCTATACAACTCCTTGTGCTTTGATCGGTGAGACAAGACATGTTTCTTGCCGATGGAACTTCATCAGTGAGACCTATATGCTTGGTATGACCTTTTCATTTCACCCCGATGGAACTTGTCTTGCCGAAAAATCTCTTTATCAGTGAGACCATGGACTATGTCATCCTGATGTGTATCTTCTTATGTAATTCAATCAGTCTGACATTTCTGTTATTTCGCCGATATGCTTAAAATGGGAATATAATGATTTATGAATCAGATAAACTTGCAAAAATTCTTGCCAATATGGGTTATTTGAATACTAGATTTTGGAGGTTTTTCATGATATCAAATGGTCAAGAATGACGTGATCATATGTGACTATGATTGATTATACTCAAGATAAGGTTTTCTTTAGGGAATCAACGAGTGCAAAATCACTGTAAAATTTTCAAAATTTTATAGTTCCAATAGAGGCATAAAAATTGTTTCCCCAAGGTTTCATGGGCATATGACAAGTTTAAAGGCTAGTTGCTTTGTAAAATAGGCCTAATCAGCCTAATCAACACAATGTAGAAAGGGTGATTTTTGGTGATTTGGTCCAAAGGATTTGTACTTTCCCTTGAAGTATGTTTAATAACTCCAAAATGGGTGTCTAAAACCATCAAGGGTTTCTCTGGTGTTTTGGGAAAGTTTTGATTTATTGGGAAAAAGCTAGGTTCGCACTATTACAAGGATTCAAGGAGTCAAAGTGTGAAATCTGACTTATGTTATTTTTCAAGCTTTGAGAGTTGTTTGGATTGTTTAAATTGGTCATTCTAAACTTGTTGGAAGCCTCTTAAAGGCAGGTTGTAAAATTTATGATTAAATATATCTCTTAGAATCTTTTTTGTCCCAATTTGAAAATAATTCTATATTATAGAATACATTTTTTTTAATTTTAAGATGAGAATAGCAAGGAAAAATCAAACAAATATCTTTATGAAAGAAGTATATTGGCATGAAATTAAATATGATTTGTATTCCAATGTAAAAACTACAAAGAATGGAAACAATTCTTTCAACACATAAACTATTATGTAGTAGTCAATTAAAATGAAAAAGCTTACTCTATATTAGTTAGGATACACAACTAAGAAAATGATCTAAATAGTCTAATAATTTGACCATTAGCATATAGAAATTTCTATAGAGTTGTAGATCTCTTCCATTTCAAAAACACAAAACAATATTAGGTAGATAATCAAACATCTTTCATTTCTATAGTGACTTATTTATCCTAGAGGAACTAAGTATATAGTATACAAAGAAAACAACAAACCCACAACTACCCCTATTTTGAAGGAGTTTAGTTTTCTCCCCTTCCTGATCTCCCTAATATTGTCTAATTATTTTAAAGAGACCAAGGGTCATAACACAACTTTATTCAACCCACTAAATATCTTGGTTAATGAAACTTGACAAAAGCAACAAAACAATTGCTACATTTGGCATTTCATGTGGAATGAAGAGTGGTGACAATAATCTACTTATAGTTTAATAAAACACTATTTTTATAAGAATGCTTGACATTAGAAATAAGTGTTACTTATAGTTTAATAAAACACTATTATAGTTTTACCAACATATACTATTGTATGCTTGCATGGCTTCTTAGTTAATATATGGCCCGAGATAGAGATAAATGGGGAGAGAATGAGAGAGAGAGATAGAGATATATGGGAAGAGAAAGAGAGATGGAGATATATGGGAAGAGAAAGGAAGAGAGGTGGAGATAGAGATTCAATGGATAGGGGGGATAGGGAAGGAGAAATGGTGAGAGATAGAGAGGGGGAGGAAGAGAAAGGGATAGATAGGTAGAGGAGGAGAGATAGAGAAGAGGGGGAGAGAGGGAGAGATAGGTTGAGGAGGAGGAGAGAGAAGAGAGGGAGAGATAGGTTGAAGAGGAAGAGAGAGAAGAGAGGGAGATAAATAGGTAGAAAAGGGAATAAGAAGAGGGGGAGAGGGAGAGCGATATGTAGAAAGGGAGAGAGAGAAGAAGATAGGGGAGAGAGGGAGAGATACCTCAATATATACTGAGGGAGAGGGAGAGACATAGAAAAGGGGTGATATAGAGAGATAGAGGGGGATGGTGAAAGAGATAGAGAGATCATGGTAGAGGTTGAGAAAGATATGGATAGAAAGAGATAGAGAGAGGAGTGATAGGGAGATAAAAAGAGAAATAGAGATGGAGATATAGAGTAGGAGAGATGGAGGGAGAGATGGAGTGATTGAGAGAGAAAGAGGGGAGAGGGAGAGATAGCTCAATAGATAGAGGGGGGAAGAGGGAATGACATAGATAGTGGGAGATATAGAGAGATAGAGAGTGATAGGGAGAGATATATCAATCACCCTCCCTATATCTCTATCTATTCATCCTTATCTCTTTATCTCTCTACCTCTCTCTATCTCTTTGTCTCCCTTTCTATTTGTATGTTTCTCATTATCTCCCTCTCTCTCTATATTTTCTTCCCTATATTTATCTTTGTCTCCTTAAGTGTGCCATGGGTACATTGAAGAGGTCATAAAGGAGAATTATCATATCTTTAATCAAATGGCATGCTACCTTGAGCATAACTCCCCAAGGACACATGCCATCCTTGGATTGTTGACATGAAACAACATATCAAAATTTAGTTTCTCTTTTCCCTCTCTTTTCCTTTGTATCTCTTATATTTCTCTCTCATGCTCTCTAAAATATCGGGTAAAATCCTATATATACTATTATATAATAATAAATATAATTATATTATATATAATTTAATCTAATATTACTATTATATTAAGTATATGGGTATGTGCAGGATCATGATGGGCCAAAAAGTGGCAATATGATGGGTATTTGTAGGGTATGTGGCTGATGACTTTTTTTTTACCCAAAAATTATGAAATGAAAAGGGTTTTTAAAGGATATCTCAGCTTTCCACCAAGATAAATTATGCTTTACTTTGAATTTAATAAATAATTATTATTCATTTTCTATTTGAATTACGACTAAAATGCTGATTGATAGGTTGATTGAAAAACATCTATAGCTTTCAAACAGTATCACATTTTTGAATCCAAAACATGCATCACATTCTATGCTTCACATACTATAGGATTAAAAAAAGAAAAAATGAATCTCATGAAGTTTTGACCAAGTTAAGGTGGTCAGACATACAAGTTTTTATATTTTTCAAAAGTTGTAATAAAAAATTCATAATTAATTATTTAGTTAGAAAAAAATTACAAAAAATATGCATCACATCCGGACATGAGTCCTCTACTTATGTCTAAAATCTTATAAAAATATTATCATTTTATTGTGGTTAGGGTGGTCAGAGACACCTTCTTATTTTTTCCTGAAATTTAAGTACTACTGCATTGAAATTTCAAATTTTCACCAAATAGATTTAAAATAAATAAATAAACCTAGTAGTTTAGAAACTACATTCAATTTTCTACAGATTCTATTCTTACATATTTTTGAAATAATATAGATAACTTATTCAATTTTTTATTTCAAGTTGCCTAACTTTGATTTTTCCGAATTTTTTGCCACTTAAGGGCCTATTTTTTCCATGATGATCTTGCACATACCCATATTATATTAATTATATTTTTATTATATAAAATATACTTATTATTAATTATTAATTATAATAATTTTATATGTATTTAATAATTTCATAAAGAATATAACATATAATTCTAATAAGCGAATAATTATATTATTTATTATGTAAAATATAGCTAATATATACTTAACTATATTGTAGAATATTAAATCTAGCTAAATGGTGCCATAATTTTGAACTTAATTAACATACTCTAAAACCTAACAAAACCAAGTTGTAGCTCGTCAAATTGGAGAAGTGAAAGGTCAATACCAGCACCGAGGAAGAGTTTCAAGGAGTGAAAAAAAGGTCAATACTAGTGCCGAGGAAGAGTTTGGAGTTAAAACAAGGTCAATACCAGCACCGACTTAGAGTTTGGAGGAGTGAAAACAAGGTCAATACCAGCACTGAGGAAGAGTTTGGAGAAGTGAAAACAAAGTCAATAAGCGTCGAGGATGATGTTGAGGGCACTAAGGGAAAATTGACGACCAAGGGACAATGAGTACTATAAGTTTGGCACCCCCATTCTCTTTAACCTAAAATTTTCATGCCTAGTTTCCAAAGATCTTCTCATACATTGGCACCCCCATTCTTGTAAAATGGTATAAGATAAGACACAAAAAATAAAATAGCTTAGTCTTTCACATTTTTATCGACCAACCTCAGGTCTTGGCAAAACTCCCATAATCTACCCAGATCTTGGTTGAGGTCTAGGATTTCATCACACATAGCCTTCATCAAATGAGTTTGAAGCAATTGTAGAGTTAGCCCTCTCTACAAGCTTAGTGAATTTGACCACTTTATCTTTATTTTTCCTCCAATATTTATGTTATTCCCCGCCCTTTCAATCATCTTGCACAACTTGAACTTATAGTTTCCTTTTCTTATTGATCCTTCATGTGCTCATGTCAATCTAGCTATTTGACCACCTAGTTACCCCCAACATCCTCCACATTAAGCTTAATGCCTCACACCTCCTCCAAAAAGATTGACATTGTCATCATTCTCATCTAGAATTCATAATTAAGTCCCACTAACTTTTGAGGTTCAATTTGTTGGTGGGAACATGTTATTCTTTGTTGTATGACCTACCTCAAATCTTATGTCCACAAAGTTGCTAAAAACATAAAACAATAAGAAAAAAATTTGAAGGTACAACTGAAAAGGGGTTATTTCCTTTTGGCCTCCTCCACCTCTTATATTTCAACATAGCATGGAATTACACTTACATAACATAAACTCAAAAAAATGTAAGTTTATAGGGGCAAAGGAACCCAAGTATATGCTAGGATAAGCTAGATCTAATGAATGGAAATAGAGTCATACAATTCTTCTTTAATACCTCCACCACAAACATATGCAAGGAAAGGTCTCCTCCCTTCTTGGTAGTGATAACCTCCTCCACACACAACCCTTAAAAATTATGAATAGAGGAATATAATATTTGAATAACTCAAAGTTGATTCTCTCATACCTGATGCAATTAGTCATTTTATCCTTACAAACATTTACAGTGATTACCAGAGGCGCATAGAACAATTCTTCATAATAGAAGAATTTGATCATAATTTTCCAATGATGGCATTATGAGAAAACCTTAGGTTAAATGAATAATTCCTAGCTAAGTTCTTTAAATCATGTCCAACTGTATAAGAGAAGACCGCTGCTATGTGTACTTGGATACCATGGAGAAAGGCTCTTTGGTCTCTTTCATCAATCAAGGTATTGTTAAATTTTAACACCTAAAAGTGAGAATGAAGAATCTTTCCTAGGATGGTGGCCAATTATGCTTCTCAACACCTAGATTACATAATCTTTGTCAATATCATTGCCATCACAATTAAACCTATTGCTTGAGATATAGTCATACAAGTAAACAAATTGGATTTCTTAATAGTAGATACATTCTAGATTATTCAATCCTTGCATCAAAGATTGTTGAATGGGCCCACCAAACTACTCATGATGCCCTTACTATTAAGTTAAAAATTTGACAAGGCATATGATTGCATCAAATGCACTTTCATTTATAAAAGGCTCAATTGGATTTGTTTTGTTTCGAAGTAGAGATTGGACCATCAAATAGTGTCACCATGGCTCTACCAAGATATCCATCAAATTGATAAACCCTGACTCAACAACCACATATTCACAAGAAAATTGCCCCTGTTAGCCCTAGGGCATCAATTCAATGCCAAGTTTCTTGCTTTAACAAACCCCTAAATGCAATAAAACTCTATCATACCATGTTTCACACCATTCCACTAAGTTATAGTTCCAAGACAGTGGGTGGATTGGTGGATGTCATTTCTATTTAGCCCTCAAACCCTTACACAGGAAAAATAGGGCAGCCCCTGTATTTGATTGTTTTCTCCAACAAAACAATGATTTAGCACTTCAAAACAAATGAAAATGAAAGGGAACACATATTTATCTACACCAATGATCTCAAAGAATTTCAAGCTTGTATGGATCCATACAACATAAAAGAACTTTAGAAAAATAGTAAAAACATAGAAAAATTCTTCAAGAACGTGGTATTTGATATGGAATTTTGGTAACAACTCCTCCAACAATTGCAAAAATTGCAATGTGATTGGAATAAAATATGATAGAAGTGGGATAAGAAATGCATCATTTGAAGCATCAAACCAATATGCAAAGATGAAAGAAAGTGCCAACCCCTTAAACTAAAAATTTTTCTTTTAACTTTAAGTTTGTTGGGTAGCCAATTCTTTTAAGTTATCAAATCCTACCACCATACGTAATCAAAATGTTGTTGTTTCAAATGACTATGAGCACTAGAACTTTCACTATTTGAAGATGTTGAAACCTTGTCATAGAGAACTAGAACATTGATGCAACCACTCATCCTACCTTAAAACATACCAAAAGTCTCCTAGGAATTAGACATAGGAAGATTTAAGATGACTTAAACAATTTTTATTGCCAAAGCATAAACTTATGATGACTTAACCAAGCCTAGTACACACTCCCTCCCCATTAACCACTTAGACATATGGAAATTAAATGTAAATTTTCTATTTTTAGTCATGTAGGTGTCCAATAAACCACTTGGTGGTGTTTCCCTTCAAGTTTATTTACTTGAATGAAGAGAAAAGTCCTTTGATTACAATTAGAGAATACATTTGAGGCCTTGGTTGTGTAACTGGTGGACCATAGTCACATTTAACACTTGTTACAAAGTTTGGGAGTTAAAACGTTAAGTAGATTTGATTTGTGATGGACACATTTGGATGGTAGTAACAATAACTTGCAATCTATCAAGACTTGATTACCTTATAACCTATCAAATTCTAGCGATGAAATGATAGATTAATCATAATGTCACCTTGGGATCACATCACCATGAAAGAACTTCATCCAACATCCTTATGAGTGAAGGTACCACCAAATAGGTATTTATCAGATCTATCTTCCTCGAGCGAGGGAAATTCAGGAAGAGAAGAGGAAAGTGAGACATGTAGTAGGTCTAAAAGAGGGAGATCAACTAGAGGTCAAAAGATTAGAAGAAAATTTCATAAACACATGGAATTTTTTCTTGCTGAAGGGGGTGTCATGTTCTTATGATGATGAGAGCATAGGTGACATCGAGGTGCCCTTGAGGTACAAACATCTACGGAAACAATGGGTACCCAAGGAACTTCCTCCAATAAACACTAATTTTTGTGTCAATGAGAGGATATATCGCATAGCACCATTGTCATTACATGGTTTGGGCCTATTTTGCATGGACAAAATAAAAGTCTGTTATGAAAAAGTTACTGAATTGATGGAGTATGTCAAACCTTGTTATAGTTACAAAGATTGAATGTAGCTGATTTGATATACATGAAGTATGTGTAGGTATGCACTGTTAGTAAATTATATACAACTAAAAGATAAGGATCAAAATAAATGAGTGGCTATGTACATTGACGAAAGGCAAAAAGCATCAAGGAATATTGCAGGGTTTATAAATAGTACATGACCTGGGTCAACAAATAAGGAACCCAATTACATATTCGAGGCACGTGAGGGAAACTGTGTATTCGTATGTGTGATAAAATCAATAATTGTAGGGGAAGAGTTGCTAATCGATTACAATTTGAATCACTTAGATACAAAAACAATTACTATGGGGGTGGTACATACTATATACGATTTTACCCAAACTCCAATTAATGACTCCAATATACCATTTTATTATTATGTTTTTTTCCATAAGTCTATTGGTTTCATTTTGGTAATGTTTTTTTATATTTAATTTTTGTCACAGTGAGACATTGATGATATGGGGAAGGCTCCGGCCCAGAGCACAGATCATAATGCATCTTCAGGTGCTTCTACCCGACAAGTTTACCTCATTGTAATTGTACAAATTAGATATGAGAAAAATGTTTTATTATTATGTTTTTTCATAGGTTTATTGGTTTAATTTCAATAATGTTTTTAATATTCTTGTTGCAGTCAGTTGATCAGGGAAAGGCATCAACAGTAGAGGAGAGCATCCATAGGGAGGTGCAGTCACTATTATGTGATGATGACATCACATATTCAACAAACCCTCTCGATATGATAAGGAAGACCCAAAAAAAATGCAATGAAGAAATCCTTCAATTGTTATTCATAGTGCCTCAAATAGATGAGATAAGAGAGAGGGTTAAAATGTTGACTGAGAGAGCACAAAACTTGCAAGTAAGTGTGGACCTTAAAATATACAAATGGTTAAATAACTAGCATACACAAGCATGATTAGTATATTTAAGCAAAACAAACCTTCAACATCCATATGAGATATCTAACATGTTTTAAAATGCTATCAAATAACAAGATAAATAAAAGCATACAAAGAAAAACATGAAATCAATCTATCCCATATTGGATTGGTGCTATTGTAGAAAATATCCCTTTCCCAATCCTTGCTTAAGCTTGATATTGCCAATGATGATGATAAGTTGCTATGAAGAATGATATGGAATGCATAAGATGGGAAAAATTAGTTCTCAAATGAAGAGTGACTTTGCATAGCATTTGTGGATCAAGATGTGGAGTTGTGGAGTGCTAAGATTGTGGAGGATTTGATCAAGAATGAAGCCTTTGATTTATGGATTTTCTTGGTGAGAGATTGGAAAAATGGATGAATGTGGGATAAAGAACAAGCCAATGAGATGGAGACACTTGTCATCTTGTGATAGGATGAGGAATGTGCAAGATTTAGGAAATGTGCCCAAGAGGGGGAAATTCAAATTCAAATTTGATAGTTAATGCTTAGTTTGACTTGTGTAAGGGACATGTAAGAGACATGTAAGGCCTCATAAATGCCTTGTTGGATGTACCTTTCAACTTGTTTTTGAATTCAAATTTGAGGGAAGATGCCATGTTGAGTGAAAATGTTGATTTAATAAATCAATAAATTGATTTATTGGTGCAAGTGGCAAAATCTAGAGAATGCAAGTGGTTAGGATTAGCATTTAATCATGGTTAGATTAGTTTAATGATGATTAGGATGATTTGACCAATATGACTTGATTTAGGGATTTAAATCAAATCAAAGGGAGATGAAAGGTGATAAAGATTTTAGTTAAATAAATATTTGATTTATTTAGCTAAGGGGGATAATGATAGGATCAAATTAAATAAAGTTGATTTATTTAATTTTAGATGGACGATCCTTAGGAATGAATTAAATAGTCCTAATTTACTTGGTGAATGGATTTGATGATCTTGATTAATTAAATGAGCGGATGCATGTGAAGCCTGGTTTACTTGATGAATGCATAATGCTAATTTTGCATGTCTACAATAAGTTGTCATGAGGTTTTTAATTATAACAAAGTTCATTCATGGTTTTATATTTTATACTCTTTTATGTCATGAACTAAAATATGTGTTGTTTTTACAGGATTTTTTGCATCCTCATGATGTTGCTAGCCATGATCAGGGTATTGCAGGTGCTACCCATGGAGTAGGGGTTGGTACAAGTGTCCATCCTCATCTTCCTACACATGCATCACATCATCCGACCCCATCATTCGTTCCTATATTGTCATTTGAAATGTCGGCAACACATACCATGCAGGCATTTGGTAGTGCACCCTCTAGCAGTGAACACATGCCAAAACATGTGTCGGTAGATGCACTTGGGGATGTAGAGGCCACTAGTACTGGTGATGTTTTAGCAAAATTTTTTGTATCTTCCCGTATTACTAGTACGGGAACATTTCCAGTCACATTTGTGGTGACCAAGGATTTCGTTCCCATAAAGATAGAGAAGGTCCCAGGTACTTTAAAATGTTTTAATTAAATTATTATATATAATCCAATTGAAATTTACTTATTGATCACTCTTTTTAGACTAATGATCCCATGATCATTTTGCAGGAAATGATGTTTTTTATAAACATCTAAGTGATATTACATTGGAGCTCTTCAGGCCCACCATACGTACACGGTGGAATGCCCAAAATCAAGATTTAAAAGATGAGCTCATTAACCATTTAGTTGTGTTGTTCGGTGATAAAACATTCAACCGAACCAAGGTCCTTAAGAAACCTGGTACCTATCTAAAGTATGTTAGGGACCAATATAGGTCACATTTAGAGAAGAACAAAAAGTACGATCATCCCCCATGATTTTGGAGAGGGAGTGGAAGGACCTGGTGTCAGATGGAAAGGAGAAGGCTAGAAAGAAAAAAGGAAAGACACCACCAGACCAAGGAAGGTATGTGATACTATCAACAATGTAATTATATACTGATTACTCTTTCTTTTTACATAATCTAATGTATTTCAAACTTTTCATAGGCTACCTGACACATTGAAGGAAACAAAGGAAAGACTAGAAAAACACGAGCAACACAAACTTGGCTTTGGTGGTTATATGAAATTAGCCACATGAATTGTAAGTATCAATAAATGAAATATTACATCCAAATAATAAATTGCAAACAATTTTGGTTTTATCACACCATAGAAGCAAAATTCATGATCTTATGCAAAAATACAGGGCTCTAAATTCAATACAATGCCCACAGAAGAGGACCTGGAGATTTCTTTCCAGCAAGGCTATGGAGCTGTGGCTGAACACCTAAGAGTCTTGACTGGGCAAACAAAATCTTCCACTGTATCCAACACACAGATAAATAAACTCATTAGAGTTTATTTAAAATTGAATACTTGTGCAATCTATTCAATATTAATTTCCACCATAAAGTAATTATGTGCCTATTTGTTTTAAACAAACAAGCAATGATAATACTGTACATGACATTGGAATGTAGCCTGGTGAGGGTGGATCACAACCTGTAGATGAAGGTCATGGTGTGCATCCCGGTACTAGATGTATTCATGTGCTATACAAAACAAAATATGGATTAATACAATTAAACATATTTAATTGCAATTGGTGTATTAATTAATGTAACCTTTTGTGTTTAAACTTTAGAGCATGTAGAGCGTGATCAACATGTTGAACATGATCAGGCTAGAGAAGATCAGGGACATGATGTGGCCCTATCAGGTAAAGAGGACCGCTCTAATGTTCTTTTAAACATATTTAATTGCAATTGGTGTATTAATTAATGTAACCTTTTGTGTTTCAACTCCAAATTAGGATTTAGAGGGTGTTCAACATGTTGAGCATGAGGCTATAAGACAAGATCAAGAACATGATTTGTCCCCATCAGGTAAAGAGAACCACTCTAATGTTATTTTAATTAATGAAATACTTATAACAATAATAATAAAACATATTAATTTAACATTTCTTTGTTATTACATAGCAGACCCCCCTTGCAGCGGCATCCACGTTGTGAGTACATGACTAGGCATACATTAAGATCACAAGTAGAGGGAAGGACAACTGAAGGGGGGACTGATGATTTAGAAACGATACTCAAGCTTTTTTTAGCTTCAAAAAAGAAAAAAATAAAAAAAGTGATTGTAATCATATTATGACAACCATATTTTTGATAATATGTAAAAAATGAAAGAATGAATGTTATATGTTAATGAATGAATGTTATATGTTATTAATGGATGAATGAATGAATGTTATATTTTATTAATGGATGAATGAATGATTAATGTTATATGATTTGGTATGGGGAATTGAGAGTGATGTGAGGGGTGGGAGGAGGGGCCAAATGAGCTTCCAATGTCATGTGGTTGGGCCTGTTATGTAGAGAATATTAAACTATTCTCGAAACAAAGAGAAGCTCAATAAGGTAATGCAATTTTCAATATAAGAAATGCATCATTTTAAGCATCAAACCAATATGCAAAGATGAAAGAAAGTGCTAAATTTTCACTATGGTGGCAGAAAAATGATTCTTTATACCCTGATGCCTTCATTTTCCAAGCCAATTTCTCCTGCTTTGCATAGCTCTGCCATGTTTGTGGATGTGATATGACTCCTACACAAAAAAACATGTACCATTTAATGGCCTTCAATCCAACTACATCCAAGTATCTTTTTAATTCCTCTACATTTCATCAATCTTTTTACTATTTGAACCTCATACAAATGTTTTAGATGAAGAACCCATTATTGTGAAACATGCCTCCAGTTGAGTAAAGTGAATCCATGATTTGCATCATAATTTGAAGTTGTTTCCATTCCAATGTTCTGAGTTTAGTTTGTTTGTATGGATTTGTATGAATACCACATTGTGTTGTGTGTGGATTTGGTTTCAAAGCTCTGTTTCTTTTGTTTTTAGTGGTGACATAACTCTAAAAATTGACTTTTGAGCATAACAGGTTAGTGGAAAATTTGACAGCTTTGAAGGGTTTAGAGGCTCGATTGAGATAGATACACAGATATTTGGAACTTTTTGTTGATGGGAGGCTTCCACTTAACCATGAAATTTTGTACCATCTGCAGGTATGCAAAAATTTCTCTACTTACATTCATTCAACTTACTATTTAATATAATATTTGACAAAAATCTCCTTTTCATTATATTTAGATGGATTTTCATGCCTTGTTCCAAATCACATGTTTTAGAATAGGAAAGAAGGATGCTAGCAAGGGTTAAGGAATTTGGCTTTACACCTACCAATTGCATAGTTTACTTCATTCATCCAGCATATTGCCAATGCATTTCACAACTGTTGAAATCATATCCTATAATTACAAAACTAGTAAAATTAAAATATGTAAGTTTCAAATATGGCATTACATATATTTCTATGAATTTTTGAAAGAAAATATCAAAATGGAGAAGTATTAACAAAATAATCTGCATAATTTCTAACAGATCAAGGAATTTTTTTGCAGAGTTATCTTGAATATATTTAAGACAAAAGTAACTTATAGAGATTGAAGCAGAATATCGGTAGTCAACACATCTTAGTAGTATGATCTAAATTCAAGAGAACTAGGTCCACTATCCATTATCTAGTAAAAAAAATAAAATCATTTCATAAGATTATTCTATTCTAATAGGGTTGACTAGTGGCTTGTTTCTTTTTGATTGTTAGGAAGTCATCAATATACACTTGGTTTTCCCGCCTTCTCTTGCCTTGTGGCTAGAGAGTTTCTACATAAGGCATCAAAGTAACCTTCAAGATTGAAAATGGCAATGAGTACAACGTTAGTATAACTTAATGTTAATTGGGTATGATTTTACTTGTTCAAGACCAATTTAGATTCATTTTCTGCTCACACTACTTTTATTTACATTTATGTTTTGCTAATATCCATTTTCCTTTACATTCATATTCTTCATACATATTGTGTTTACAATAATATTTTTCTTAATTTAATCTAGGGGAAAGGACCCAGTAGCTGAGCATGTTTCAATAGTTGTGATAGTAGTGGTTTATATAATGCCCAATATTTTTATCAATATTGGATCAATAGTTGTGACTTTAAAGCTGATAGTGTTGATGATGACTCGTAGTATTTGCAAATTAGTTGCATTCAAATTAGATTTGTAGAATGTATAGAATGACATGAATTAATGACCTTGCAGTTTTTCTTGAACTGTATAGAATTATTGAAAATTTTACCTATATATAATTTTTCATACTTCCCAATAACTGTATAATTCCATAGATAGCTGATACCAAAGACTAAGCCACAAATTCATATATGTTCATTAACTTCATCGAAATTCATGCATGCATCTAAGTCTTTTTGATGAAAACAATATCTACAATATTCTTTTTTCCTATTCACCTCTCTCCTTTTGATATAAAAAAATGGATACTAATACATCAAATGTTTGAAAGGACATGTCCATTTAGAAATGTCTTATACATCAAATATCGCACACAGTCACCCCGGTAATTATTTTGATGCATTTGTATCTTCATTGGCAAGAGATCATGTATCGCTAGGATATTCTACAACTTCCCCAACGTGGTTTGTCTCCCCAATGATTATTCTTTCGATCTCAAGTATGTCGCCAAGACTCATGCTGATGTAATCTTATCAGCATGACATGGTGGGTTGGGTAGACATTCAAAACTTACTCTGATGGTATATCTCTTGGTGATATGATTCCCTTGTGCTTCCTTGATGAGACAAGATGAGTATCTCATCGATGAAACTTCATCGCTGAGACAACGGGCTAATACTCCTGATATATCTTCCTAGGCAATTTTGATCATTGTAACAGTCTTGATCTTTCACCGATATGCCTACATTTGAACAAATAATTTTTTTAAAAAAAAATTGCATTGTTTTGTTGAACTTTTGATGAAAGCAATTGACGAACCTCCAAAAGCATCCAACAAAATTTCAATACATCTGGCAAAACTTTCATCATAATGACTTGCCTATTTTGTCACAATTTTGACAAACTTTTTTTGTTGTTCTTTCGATCTCAAGTATGTCGCCAAGACTCCTGCTGATGTAATCTTATCAGCGTGACATAGCGAGTCAGATAGAAATTCATAACTTACTTTGATGGTATATGGCTTGACGATATGCTTCTCTTGTGCTTCATTGATGAGACAAGATGAGTATCTCACAGATGAAACTTCATCGCTGAGACCATGAGACAGTCCTTCCAATATATCTTCTCAGGAAATTTTGATCACTGTAATAGTCTTGATCTTTCACCGATATTTGCAATACGTTTGACGAAAATTTTGTCATAATGACTTGCCTATTTTGTTGTAATTTTGATGAATGTTTGTTGTTATTTCGATGCTTTCGCAAAGTCTTGCCACTTGAGTTCTGTCTATTGTTTGTCGTTAGATCAATGATTGTTTTGTCGATATTTTGATGAAGACCAGATCCCTTTTTCATGGCGGAAATCGACAAAGCTAAGTCATGATTTCAACGTTTTAAAGCTAGTTGGAAAAGCAACAAAAAATTAGCGACAAAAATTATTTTAGTGATTCGTCGGTATTTCAACAATAGGCTGTCGATATTTCAACAAACTTTCATCAGAAATTGGAGTCAAATATAGTAGTCATTTCACATTTTAACATCAAAATATAGTAGCATTTAAATTATTAATATTCATTTTATTTTTTCATTTATTTGCATTTCAATATGTTACAATTTTGGGGACATGAAAAAAAGAAGACAATGCCTAGCATAAACTTACCCATTCAGACGTGTTGCAATAGTTTGTTTGGTCGTACGAGTTGTGGAATGAAAGTGCATGCCACTTTGTAACTTTACACTAGTTGCATCTGACAACTTTTTCCTCAACTGAAAACTCATCACCATAGAATTTAAACGCCTCTGAGATAGCAAAAATTGAGAGATGTTATTGAAGAGGGTTCCAACATGATCCCATAGCCTCAAACAAAGAGTTTAAAAGAATCATGGTCTCTGAGTAATAGCCCGTCAAAGATTGTTGTCTTTTTGCACTTTGGACTTGTAGACACAAAAAAAATCCCTTTTTGCTTGCTTGATTTGGGAATAATTGATGACAAATTGGACTTAATAAGTTCTTGATTTGGTGTTGTGAGGTGTTTTACACATCCACACTAGGTCTTGGACCCTTGTAAATTGAATAAAATACATTCATTGATATCTTGTAAAGGTGTTGTAAAGGTGTTGTAAAAGAATTTCATGCCTCTTTAGACTTAATGAACCCATTTTCCCTTAATTCAACAATGTAAAATATATTTAATGACATTATCACATCAATCTAGAATGCTTGTAAATTAAACTTGATTCTAATCTAGTGTTGTAATGTGTTTTACACATTCACATTGGATGTTGTGCCTTTCTAGGCTATGTGGACCTCATTTTAATGTTGTAAAGTGTATTTAATCACACTTTCACATTGAACTCTGTGTCCCTATCCCTAATTACCCTTTACATCATCATTAATAGACCCCTATGACCCCATATTGTGCATCCCAAGGCATAAATTGATGAAATAACTGACAAAGTCACCATATAAACATGATTTCCTTACTTCTCGACATTCCAGCTAGTATAATGGCCCCTATGGGACCCATTCACCATTAGGGGTGAATCAGTCCCATCCAGGTGGGACCCATTTTCCCTTGATGGCGAATGAGTCCCATTTGAGCCATTTTTGAGGTTTGAGCGGGAAAAGTTGGATTATAAGTTTCATTTTGATCCATGTTGGCCTTAGGGATCAAATTAACAAGAAAATTAGGTGGATTGCCTATAAATACAAGTCTCTAAACCTTAATTGATTACAATTCATCATAAAATTAACTCATTCATCATTTTCCTTCCACTTCAAGTTAAGCAAGCTAGGGTTTTACAATTCCAAGTCATTCAAGATCATTTTTTAGACATTCAAGGGCAGAATCTTCACCTATTATGGCAGAAAATCAAGATCAATCATCATGGAAAGTATCTAATTCCATTCTTTCATTACATTCTTTCTTCATTTTGGTTTAATTACCTAAAAAGGGGTTTGACCAAGGCAAACCCCCATGCCTTAACAATCAATATTTTCTCCTTCTCTTCTTGTATGTTTGCAAATTTAGGCATCTTGAAGGCCTGGAGATCATTAAAGATAAATTTTCAAATTTTTTGAAGACCTCTTCTTCCTTGCAAAGTCAAAATATCCACTAAAAGTCACCTATAGTGTTAGAAATTAGAATTTTAGAGGCAGACACCTATCAGGAACCGAAATGTAGACCGAGGGCTTTAGTTTCCACTTTCAAATTTTTAGAAATTCAAAAGTGGATTGATTCAGAATTAGTGGTGAATGAGTCCCACTACTAGGCCTGAAAAAGGTTTTCTGGAATTTTGGATACCCATTTGTCTGAAACAGGATTCAAAACAATTTTCTAGATCTGGGACTAATTTGCCTAGAATGGCGAATGAGTCTTAGTAGGAAAATTTTTTAGCATTAAAAAAATTTCAAAATTCATTTCCAGTCTCCAACAAGTTCTGAGGTGCACACATTTAGTTTCATTCATTTATGTTATAATTTACTTTCATTTCTAGGTCTTTTTGCATATCATAATGTGTTTTCAAACAATTTTCATATCTTAGGTTTTTCTTTAATAATCATCTTTCCTTTTCAGTCCTTTACATTTAGATAATCCTATTTAGGAATATTCTATCCATTCTTGCATTATTTTTGAATGTTTACATTGCATTTTGGCCCATCTTTCCCCTTTTAGGTGAAAAACCCTAGTAGGGCAAGAAAGACCCTTGGAAGCCAAAATCTTTGTTTACAGGACTCTTAAGGGATATCATCGGTCCAATGTAGCTCTAACTATTTCGGCATGTTTGGGTTAAAAATAGGACCATTTCTAGTCTAAACGTACCCATCCACACGCGTTGGAACTTATTTTAGAGAAGACTAACCTCCTTTTCATTGACGATAAAATATATTTCTTATCTTTTCATTCCTTTTGTAAGTGGTTAATTTTAGTCTTCAATTGTTTTGCTTCAATTTCAATGCTTAGAAAAACAAGATCCCTTTGTTTGATAGAGTTTTCAACGCTTAGGACAACAACTTCATTTGTTCAAATCCACCTTAATGATCATCTCTCACTTTTTTTGCCTACACAAATTCTTACCAAATACAAAACCTCAATTTCATTAGGTTGAATGGCATATATGACAACAATTGTGATATAGAAATTTTGGTGTGGGTCAAGGTTGATTGACATATATGACAATATCATATCAATGTTATTGCTTTTGTTTGAAGTGTGCATTATGACTAGTGTGCATCAAGCCCATATAGTATGCCTAGTTTGCTTATTGATGCATTATGGTTAGCAACATTCATTGTTGTGCATTACGATAATACAAATTTCATGTGGAAGGTCAAATAACATGCATGTTATGGAGTTTTATTTGGTTTGTTTAATGGTCATATCACACTCATTTGGTTTGTTTAATGGTTGCATCATGGTTGAGTTATGTCTTAATTTTTTATCATCATTATTGTATAGATATCACATGAACAATCTAATGAACATGTATCTTGTTTAATTGTACAAGGAATTTGTTTGAAGGTTGCATCAAACCCCTATGGTTGAAAGACAGTGATTCTTATTCAAGATGATTTTATACCTTATACATGTTACTAAGATTGAATGAACATTGAGTGACATTTATTTTTATCAAGATGATTATATTACTTTTGAATGAACACTATAATGACATATATTTTATTAAGTTGTATCCATTTGTTTAATTTTTTAATCAATCAAAAGAATCAATACCATAAGACTGTCATAAGCCACTTTTCATCTTTTTTTCCTTATCTATGAGACCACAATTCTTTGAGGCATATTTTCAAATAGTTCTTCTCAAAAAATATTATACAGTGCTTCTCATACCATTTTTCATCAATTTTAACTTCTTTTGAAATAAAAATCAGCTGCCCACTTCATTATAGGAGCTCAAAAAATAAAATAATGTCAAATGTAAATTCATTCAACAAAGCTTGAAATCAGGTGTATTATCAAGTTGAGTGTTTGATAAATTTTTTTTGGTAGACATGTATGAAAAATGTGACCTAAAATAGAAAATATAGTGATCTATTTGAAAAAAATCCTCAAAGAAATGTGATCTCATGGAATGTAATGTATGTGAACCTTAATATGAATAAACTCTAACATAGATGGATTACCAATTGTAACTCATAAGTTCTATTATAATGAAATTTTGTTAATCTATAACATGTTATTGATCATAACTTTAAACCATTCTAAGATAATTACACATTTCATTTTGATGATTCAAAGTACAAAGACATGCACACAAGGAATAAATTAGATCGAATATCAATTCTTATAAATAAAAATGTAGAATAATCAAGTGTTTGTGCATATACAAATTTGGCATATACGGCTACTCAGAATAAGTTTTACAACACATTTTACAAATTGTGGCATATATGCCATCTCAAGATCTATGAAACCCTAAGTACATATCAATCTATATCATATCCTAATCTTGTGTTGAACCATCAAAATTGATCCTCGAAGAACTTAATTGCTCTAAAGCTTCCTGTACAATAACAATTCAAACCACAAATTAGATTAATTATGTGAATGGTTGGAAAGATAAACTAGTAAATAGAAACTTAAATATACTATCATTTATAAATTATGAATTTAACATCAAAATCACTATACGTGTACTATACTATATCAATACTATAATTTTTGTTTACCTCAAGTTTTTCTCTCTTCTTTGCAAGACTGCTTGCATATGATCAAGTCCCTTAGGATGATTGGGAGTCCTCATATAAATAAATTGTCCCACATCAATCACACTATTGAGTCAGATAGAGGACTATAGCAGGTAAAATAAAAAATGATAAAAATTAACATATAATTGTTGAAAAATAACCATATTTACTTGTATTGTCAAAAATGTCATCGGGGACATTTTCACACTTGTTTGGGCCCTCCTTGTGAAATTGAGTCTAATGTTGCCTTGATTTAGTGTTATAATGTGGATGACACATTCACATTAGGTCTTGGGCCCTTGTGAACTAATGGATTTAAATGGTACCTTGCTAAAGTGCTGTGAAGTGTTGTAACACACTTTCACACTTTTCTAAGGTCTTATCAAATAATTAATCCTAGTAAACCTCCT
This sequence comes from Sequoia sempervirens, assembly GCA_007258455.2. Taxonomy (NCBI): domain Eukaryota; kingdom Viridiplantae; phylum Streptophyta; class Pinopsida; order Cupressales; family Cupressaceae; genus Sequoia; species Sequoia sempervirens. The sequence continues at coordinate 2,128,605 of VDFB02358134.1, read as the reverse complement.
TTTAATCAAAATAAATATTTTAATCTAGCCTTATTTCAGGTGTTGTAACACACTTTCACACCTTTCTAGGCTTGTCTTTAATAATTGGGCTTTATTATGCTTTAATTGGCCCTATTTTTCATCCATAAGCCTCATTTATTGCATCTTTTTGAGGATAATCCTAACACCAATCATTAGCCAATCATAATTCAGGTGTTCAGGTTTGAATGGCCTAAATTTGGTGATCTGTGACTCATTCGCCACCTCGGGTGAATGGGTCCCACCTAGATCTTTTTGTCTTGAACCTAATTTCACACATTTCTAAGCATTTTTAAAAATGGTCTCAAAAATTAAGCCTGGTGGGACTCATTCGCCACCTTGGGCAAATGAGTCCCATGTGGCCCAAAGTCAAAATTAATTCAAATTTCTGGCAGGATTCTATTCTCCTAGATATGATGTCAGCTTGTAGTGCTATAATTTTGGGAATTCTTGCATAATTGAGTATAAATACAAGGTTCTTTCTCTCATTTTCATCCCAAGCATTCAAGTATTCATCCTTATAGAAAATTTGAGTTCATAAGTGTTTTCAAGAGCATTCAAGAGCATTCAAGGGAATATTATCAAGCATTTTAGAGCAACATTCAAGCATCAATCATCATGTCAAGGACTTCATGCACCATGTTTTTTATTGTGCTAACAATTGTGATGTAGGGTTTATGCTTCAAGCAAGTTTTCAATTCTAGATCAACATCATTCAAGTAAGAGTCAAGATCTACATCCATTGGATCCATCTCATACATGTTTACAACCTCTTATTGCTAGGGTTTGGTGAGTTGCAAATTTATATCTTCTTCATTCATCATTCTCCATTCATATTTCATTCTATTTCAAGTTTTAATTACCAAGAAGGGGTTTGACCAAGGAAAACCCCTATTCACTAACCCAACAACATTTTTCTCTCTCCTTTATGTGTTATTTGTATATCTATGTTGTATATTTCCTAAGAAGCAAGATTGTAGAAATTTTTTCAAGAGCTCAAAGTTGTTAAAGTTGTCATCAAGTCTTGGAGAACCTTGAAGAAGACCTACAGGTTGCAAATCAGGTTTTCAGATCCGAAAATCAATCAGGAAGAAAAAAGTAGATAGAGAAGAGTAGGATCAGCCTTTGAAGCTTCAAAATATCCCAACTGGACTAATTTTCCACTTTTGGTGAATGATTCTCAGTTCCAATCAAAAAAATGATTTTTGCAGATTCAATTATCCATTTGGTAGGTTCTTTGTCCTACACAATTTTCCAGAAACTAGACCGATTCGCCGAAGTTGGTGAATGAGTCCTAGTCAGCATTGATATTAGAATTTCCAATGTTCTAGACCTCCATTCAACCATTTCTAGATTCCCAGGTGCACACATTCTATTTTGTAGTTTTTTGTGTTGTTTCACTTGTATTTCTAGGTCATCTAGTGTTACTTTGCATTCAATTAGGGTTTTTCATTTCATCTTGCATTTCATTATCTTTTCCAATTCTAACCTTGGTGGTGAACTCATCATTAGTCATTAATCAGACCCTAGGACAGTCCCTTAGTATATCTCTTACCTTTGTTCAACTTTTGGGTTGAGATCTCTAGGGCATCCTTGAATGTTAGTTGGAGAAAAGTGATGTTTTATGTCCAAAACCATAAAGAATCCATTTTAAAACTAACCATTTTGGTGAACCTACATTTAGAATACCTTGTTTTCTGATTTGGAGTCCATCATCATCCTAGATCTAGCTTACATTGACTTTGCATTAGGGTTTGCATTAGTTAATTGACATCTAGGGTTTCTAAAATTTTCCATTAGTGAAAGTACATATAGGTTTCATTTTTGCATCTAAAATCATTGAAAATCATATAAAATCTACATCTTCATTTAGTCTTCAGGTCATACAAACTAAAAAGAATAAAAATCACTTAAAAATCTTTGAAATTTTTGAAAAAAATCCCTACTGGGTCTCATTTTCCACCTTGGGCGAATCAGTCCCAGTGCACATCTGAAACTTCCTTTTACAACATCAAAAACCTTGTTTTTGCACTTTTGTTTGCTACCATTAGTTATATTTTTAAACTGGTAGAGTTTTTGTTACATGCATTTCACTAAATCTAGCTTAAATTGGTCCATTTCATGCATTTCTCAATTCCAAATTTGGATTCACAACATTTAATTTTTAGATCATTGCATAGTGTAATTAGAAAATTACCTTGTATGAAATCTAAAAATTGCATTACATTAAATAGGTCTTTACATTGCATTTTGAGTTTGCATAGATTATAGTTCAAAAATGTTACTTTCAGTCTTTTCCAAGATTACAAAGAAAAATTTAGTCAATAAGCATGTTAGTCATTCATTCAATACATTCCCTAGTTATGAGAGTCTCTTAGTGCAAGAGAGTAAAAATGTTGATGCTTGCATTAAACATACCCCTCCTGTTATCTCTCCTATTTGTGGGAATGATGTGGTAGAAGAGAACACAAGCATAGATAACCATGATGATCATGATTGTTCTTCTCCCGATAGCTCTCTTGTTAGTGACAAAGGTATCTTGGTGAAAGAAGATGCAATCGTTGAGAACCATGGAGGTCTTGTTTGTCCTTCTCCTCATCCCCTCTGGGAATATATTATGGCACAAGAGAATGAAATCATAGACACATTCCTAAACATCACCTTACCTAGCCTCCATTCATCTGTTGCTTGTGATAATGTCCTAGTGAAAGAGGATGAAAACCTAGATAAACGTGACAATCACATACATTCCTCTCCTAGTTGCAAAGATAATACTATGATTGATGAGAATCTTATGTGTTTCTCTTCCCCTAGGGAAAAAATTATTGAACAATACATTCCAACCATTCATAACTCCCTTACCTATGATGAAGTCATTTTAGAACTGATGAATAGGAAAATGGATACCTTTTTGGGATATCACACTTTTCTCATTCAACCATTAACTAATGTCCTAAGAGTCCTAATTGGATTGACAAATAACTTGAAAAGGTGAGCCAATTCTCAATTAGGAGGGTCCTAGGAGGGGGTTCTTAAGTTCTAAGGGGTTCACCACCAAGCAAATGCTTGGAAAACAAAATGTTTGAAAAAACACTATGATATGCAAAATGACCTAAAACTAGAAATGCAAGCTAAATGAAAGATGCAAATGAGGAAATTATGCAATAGGAAGATGGTATGTGTGCACCTAGAAAATCAAGAGATGTCATGAGGATTTTGGAAATGCAAAGAGGCTGAAAAAATATGTTGTGGAGGACTAAGACACCTAAGATGGTGTATTAGTTCCATTGCTATTTTTTGGGGCAAATGTAGAGTCTTCAGATCTCAGAACCAGATCTTTGAAAATATCTAAAAATTGAGCCTGAGAGGACTAAGACACCCAAGATGGCATATGAGTCCCATTCTAAATTTTTGCAAACTTTGAATAGGATCTTGAGCTCTTAGGTCTGCACTAGCTTCCCTTCTGATCCCAGGTTCTGAAACTTCTGAATATGGTGTGTAGGTGAGTTTCCGTGAAGATGAAAACTTTGTGATGCAACTTTTCACTCCAAGTGATGTTGAAGTCCACAACCTAGACATTCAATCACAATTATGTAAGATGGAAAAACTTGTTGTTTGTTAGTGAAAGGTGGTTTGTCTCGGTTAAACCCCTTGTTGGTAATTAAACCTTGATGTGAAATATAAATAATGAAGGAAATGGTGAATGAACAACATGCAATGCTACAACTCACCAAACCCTTGTAAAGTCTGCAAACTTGTGTGTAATGGCTAGAATGGATATGGATCTTGAACCAAAGGAATGCCTGAAAGATAGTACTTGAATTGATTGCTTGAATCAAAACCCTACATCACAAATGTTAGCACAACAAAAAACATGATGCAAGAAAAATCTTTAATATGATGCTTGATGAATCTAATCTTGAATGCTCTCGTGAACTAAATTATGCTATGATAAAAGATCTCAAAAAGGACTTGGGTTGAAATGAATTAAGGAACCTTGTCTTTATACTTATCTATGCTTAATATCCTGAAATTATATCACACCAAGCTGACATATGAATTCATTAAATAAAGGAGGCTAAATCCTACCAGAATTTGAAATTAGATCTCGAAAATGACTCAAGGAGGACTAAGATGCCCTAGGTGGTGTCTTAGTCCCAAGTCATAAAAACTTGGGTAACAAACACCAAAAAGGGGCCCAATCCAAATATGCCAAAATCAAGGTCCTTAGAGCCTTGGGGGACTAAGACGCCCTAGGTCACATTTTAGTTCCAATCCAAAAATTAGGGACACACCGATGTAGTCATTAAATTAACATTTATGTATTGGAGAATGTCAGGATTAACCAAAAAAATATGTCATTCATAAGGCTTGTGGACATAAAATAGGACCAATTAAGTCATAAAGAATTGTAAATAAAGCAATGCAGGCCCAAAAAAGTGTGAAAATGCAAGGGTGTGCATTTTACTACACTACATTTAGCCCCCACTTTAGTGAGAGGATGAAATTGCTTCAAACTCACACTAAAGTCTAGCCAACCATGCAATCAAGAGGGGTTCAAATGTACAAATGTTAGTAAGATAGGTTGACAATAATCAAGAGGGTGGCCACGCCCCAAGGATCAAGATCCTATCGAAAAACCAACATAAGCACAAAGGAACATGCTTGCAGATGATATATGAAGCCATAACCAAATCGCAAACATACACCATCAAAGAAAAGAAAAAGGCAAAAGAAAAAGGAAAAGGAAAACCACAGTGGATCAAGCTTCAACTGGCCATCCAATGTGGTGGACCGGGTCTAAGATTTTTGTCCAAAAACAAGGTTTACAAGTGGAAAGCATTGTCCACTATGCAAAGAAAATGCACGCTCACAAGGGCTAGTGAAGCTAGGTGTCCACTAGCTGAGCCCCAAGGGACCATATTAAAGGCATACCTCCATGACATTAATAAGGTACAAAAATGCATGCTCACACGGGCTAGTGAATCTAGGTGTTCACTAGGTGAGCCTAGAGGTACCATATCAAAGCCATATCTCCATGACTTTAATAAGGTACAAAAACACATGCTCACATGGGCTAGTGAAACTAGGTGTTCACTAGGTGAGCCCTAGGGGACCATATCAAAGTCATACCTCCATGAATTTAATAAGGTACAACAATTCAAGAAGAAAAAGGAATGCTCAAAGAGATTTTGCTTAGTTCACATGAGGTCTTACTCTTAGGGGACATCATTCCTAATGTCTCAAGACAAGACTGATCAAAGAATAAAATATTCACCACTTAAGGGATGCAATGCATCACACCACCACTAAGGGGAATATAATATGCTGAGATAGATCATGCTCTTGAAGGACATTACTCCCAACGTCACCACAAAGATGAAAACACGTTGCATATCAAAGAACATGAAAGAAATAAAAAATGCAAGAGAAAATCATGCCAAAATAATGCCAATGTATGCCCCCACTTTAAAGAGATTGCTAACACCATGCTATGAGCAATTACTTTAAAGTAGCAAACGAAAATGCAAACAAGAAGGAAGACATGAGAGCCAACTTGGAAATCCCTATGTCAAGTGATATGTTTCCAAGTAAAGCTACGTCATGCAAGAGAAAAGGAAAGGAAAGGGGTTGCCCCCAAAATGAAAATATAAAACACATAAGGGATCTATGGATTTGGGGTCAGTAAGTTGTTTGTTGCAATGATATTAGAGAGCTTTGAACTGTCATCATTCCCCAAATACATAGAACTGGAAGAATGACAGAAAGAGAGAAAAAGAAAAGAAAAGAAAGAGTCTTTTGGGTCAACATAGAAGAGACATAGGGTGTCTCGATGCCTTGCATCATTCCCAAAAGGAAAACACAAGACAAATGAAAAGGAAAATGAAAGGAAAAGAAAAGATAATGAAAAATATTTTGGGCCAACATGAAGGAGACATGAATTTCTCGATGCCTTGCATCATCTCCAAAAGGAAAACACAAGAAAAATGAAAAGGAAAATGAAAGGAAAAGATAAGATTAATCAAAATGAAAAAGCATATGACATATAGAAGAATGAAGGTACAAATAGAGGAATGCACATAGAGAGAGAAACATCAAAAAAAAATCATGGGGGGTCATGGTATGCACATTCAAGCAAACAAAAAAGAAAATGAAATGAAAGAAAAACAAAAATGAAAAAATCAAAGACTAGTAAAGCACATGCGAGTCAACCATCCAATAGGCCATCCACATCCTAGTCTTGTTCATTATATACAAAATGAAGATCACTAGCGAGAGGGACAACATCAAGTGTTGTACTAGGAGAATCACTAGGTTCAACACATGGTGAATCACTCGATTTAGGAGGATCACCATGACTGTTGTTGTTTAAGCTCATAGAAGAGGAAAATAAAAAATTTAACTCATTATGCACTTCCTCATCGATTTTAGTTGTTTCCTCATTATCATCCAAGTTAACCAAAATAAGAGGATGAATTATAATATCCATAGAAGTTTCTTTTCCTTGTTGTGGTGAAGGTATAGCTTTTGTTTGTTCTGGTAAGAGAGGAGGGTCATCATGTATTGCTTCTGTCAAGTTTTTATTTTTATTTTCAATTTTTTTCTGATCATTCATCTTTTGAGCAATAGCACAATTCCTACACCTATGCTCTCTAGCATTGTGGTTCCTTTTATTATGGTTTTCAAGTTGCCTTTGTGTAGGAGTGGGTTTTTCAACCATAGGTTCCTTTTCTTCTTGTGAAGGAAGAACAAAAGAAACCATAGAAGGTTGTTCAACCACTTTCTCTTTGGATTTATAAATTTTCTTAGGAGGTGGATTAGGACTTGTTTGGTTTTCTCTAGGCCTCTTGTACGAAATAGGCAAGGGATTTTTCATGGATGAGTCTTGGTTTGTTGGAAGGGTTTTAGACTCAACATTGTTTTCTTTAGGTGGAGGTTCAAGCATGGGTAGAGGTTCAATCATGGGTGGAGGAAATTTTTCAAGAGATAGTTTGGCTATGCATTTTGCTTTGAATTTTTGATAGGATAGGAATAGGAAGTCTTCACGAGGTCTTATAGGTTCCATAGGTTTAGGCCAAAAATAATCTAAGGAGAAGTTTCCATGGGAAGACAAGGGTCTAAAGCCAATATGGTTCACTATGAATATTTCATTGTCGACTGGAAACTTTAAGCACTTATGGACAATGGATGGGATCACATTCATGGAGTGAAGTCATTTGTAGCCTAACTTCACATGAAATTGGTATGAATTAGAGATGATAGAGAATGATACATTTGATTTCGTTGGTCCTACTTGTAAAGGGAGTGTGATCAAGCCCATTGTAGCACGAGAAAAACCATCATGTGTTTTAATTTGTGCTTTCGGTTTATCATATCTATCTTGAGTAAGTTCATGCACATATAAAAGTTCTTCTGTCATCACATTCTCTCCACATACAGGATCAATTAAAATCCTAGGAGTGGGCCTATTATTGATTCTACTAACTATGTAAAGAGGACCATCAGGTGCATGTTTGATTGTTTCTTTTAAAAAGAAAGTAATGTCAATGGTTTTTTGTTTATGTGGCTTGATGTCAACCACTCCTATCATTGTATCAATAGGACTTTGTTCATTAGTATCCATAGGACTCTGTTCATCATCATCCTTAGTTCTTTGTTCATGATTACTCAGATTCTCATCATCTGTTTCAACATTCATCACATTGAGATTAGTTTCACTAGCCTTGACAAATGAAATATTATGGTTGGGCATGGGATTGGTAAAGATTTGCAAGTTTTTGTTGGGAGGGGCCACATACTTATTACCTTTTTCATTTACACCTCTAATTTGGATATGATTGGAATCAATGAGGTCTTGCATAAGATGTTTAAGATGCTTGCAATTTTTTATGTCATTTCCTTTTTGTTGGTGATAAGCAAAATAGGAATTATGTCTAAAGTTTAGAGGTAATGGCTTGCTAGGGTCAAGGGGTCAAACAGGAGGTAAGTTAAGCATGTTTGTGTTTATGAGTTTGGTCATAATGTTGTGATGTGTATCAAGTAAGGGAGTAAACTATCTTTGCAGATCCCCAAAAATATAAGGATTACTCTTCTTTATAGCAACTACTTGGGTATCAATTGGTTGGGTAAGTTGGGAGGTGGAATTTAGCTGAAGGAAACTTTTATATTATCTTTTGAAAGGTTGGTAAGTGTTTTAGTTTGAGGCTTCAATCTTTTCAGGATAGGTAGGGGTGGTTTTTGGTTCACTATTGGTTAGGGAATTCTGATAGTCTCGAAGGGCAATGCATAAATGCATGAAGGAAGGAAACTTCATCATGGTAAGCTTATCCCTTGTCTTGCTTTGTAAGTTTTCTAAAAACATCTTTTGAAGGTGGGAATCGGGAATTTTCACATTGATTTGAGAATAAAGCGATTGGTAGTGTGACATAAAGTCAATAAATTTTTCACGCTCATTTTTATTGCATCTCATCAAATAAGCCAATGTAATTTTAGGGACCATGTGCACTTGGAAATGGTTAATAAAGGCCTCAAAAAGTTAATTGAATGAACAAATTGAGTTATTTGGTAATGCAAAAAACCAATCCAAAGCAATGTCTTTCAAGGATCATGGAAAAATATTAGCCAAATGTTTGTCCCCATGGATAAAGTTAGTACACAAAGTAGTAAAGGCATTAACATGATTAGTAGGATCTCCCTTTCCTCCATATTTATCAAATCTAGGGATCTCTATACCTTGTGGCACCAGAGTTCTCAATATCTCCAAGGAAAATGGATTTCTCTTGGCATAGTATGAGGGTGGACCATTTTTATTTTGATTTATGGTGGAAACTTGATGTTGGATGGATGAAAGGTTTTGTAAGAGGTGGTTAATGATAGGGTCATTTCTTGTAGTATGTGATGGAGATGAATAGGGTGGTGGTATGTATGTGTTGGAAGGACTAATGAATGAGTTGCTTACAGGAGGAGATATAAGATTAGGTGACACATAGGTATAAGGAACACTAGTGGAAATGTTTGAGGTAGGAATGATGCTACTAGTTGGTTGCATTGTTGTGGTCACTTGAGGAATGGTATAGGTGGGAATTGAGGTTATGGTTGAAGAGGGAGGAGTTTCATTTCCTCCTTGGCTTTGCATATTGTTTGAGGCTTGAGCACCATTAGTGGTGGGAGGAAGATGTTTTCCAAAGATTTGAGCTATGTTATGCACAAATTCTAATCCCTCATAACTTTCCATCATGTAGCGAAGGTTCTCTATGGCAGGTCTAACAGTGTTTAAAATGTTTTCAGTACTTACACTATCTTGTAAATGAGCTAAGTCTTCATGCATTTTCATTATGTTTTCTTGAGGAATATGATCAATCATTTTTTGGACACTCGACACAACACTTTTAGGTAAGGTAGGTATAGAAAAAGAGGTGTCAAAGTTATGGTACATACCTAGTGAGGTAGTGCCAACACCAGAAGTAAGAGAGCTTGATAACCCAAGATCCACAATGAGTGTCTTATCGCGAGATGCCACAAGTCTCACACTTTTTCTAACCACAATATTATTAGTATGACACTAAGTACTGTAGCTCATACAAGGGATAAACCATAGAAAGTGCAATGAACACAATATCCTATGCTTGAAATTACACTTGAAATTAAAGAAATTAGAATAACAACAATTCTGGAAACTGAAATAGAACATAGAAGATAGCCCACAGAAACATAGAAAAGCAATTTAAAATCATAAAATAATTGAGAATCAAAGTCAACAAGGACTAATATGCCAAGAAGGGCGTCTTGGTCCTCCTGATGAGATTATGAAGTTCTAGAGGTTGAAATAGACAACAAACAACAGAGAGAGACTTCTGAAGCAAAAATCCTAAGAGGGACTAAGATGCCAGGAAGGGCACTTTAGTCCTAGCAGAGGTTTTTTGTAGAAAATCAATGAATTCTAGAATGTCAACAGTGTTTATAGATTTCCTTGCAGTATACTGATGCTCAAAAACAAAAAAAATGGGCAAATAAGTGCAAGAAAAAGTATCTAGAATCAAGCAATTGAATGTAATTTTTTAATTTTGAATGTAATAAGAATGTAATGAAGATGAGGAACAATTCAATTTTCAAATTTTCAATGAAATGAGATGATGCAATAAAGTAAATATGCAACCTATATGCATTTTCACTAATGCAAATATAGGAAACCCAAAATGCAATTTCACTAATGCAAGATGCAAGATACCTTAGATGCACTTTCACTAATGCAAGATGCAATTCAAGAATGAATGCTATCTAGATATAAGGACTTAATAGACTCCAAATCAGAAACTAAAAAGTGTCAAGTTCACCAAAATGATGAAAAGGAAAATGGATACCTTTTTGGGATATCATAATCCTCTCATTCAACCATTCACTAATGTCCTAAGAGTCATAATTGGATTGAATAAAAACCTCACAAGGTGATACAATTCTCAATTAGGAGAGTCCTAGGAGGGGTTTCTTAAGTTGTAAGGGGTTCACCACCAAGAAAATGCTTGGAAAAGAAAATGCTTGAAAACACGTTGTGATATGCAAAATGACCTAAAACTAGAAATGCAAGATAAATGAAAGATGTAACTGATGAAATTATGCAATAGGGAGATGGTACGTGTGCACCTAGGAAATCTGGAGATGTCGTGAGGATTCTGGAAATGCAAAGAGGCTAACAAAATATGTTGTGGAGGTCTAAGACACCCAAGATGGCATATTAGTCCCACTACTCTTTTTTAGGGAAAATGTGGAGTCTTCAGATCTCAAAACTATATCTCTAAAAAATATTTGAAAATTGAGCCTAGGAGGACTAAGATACCCAAGATTATGTATTACTCTTGTTTTGAATTTCTGCAAACTCTGAATATGATCTTGAGCTCTGGGGTCTACACTAGCTTCCTTTATGATCTCAGGTTCTAAAACTTGTGAATAAAGCCTATAGGTGAGTTTCTTTGAAGATGACAACTTTGTGATGCAACTTTGCACTCCAAGTGATCTTCAAGTCCACAACCTAGATCTGCAATCACAAGTATGCAAGATGGAAAAACTTGTTTGTTAGTGAATGGGGGTTTTCCTTTGTTGGTGTAAACAAAGTCTTGTACCTAGTTCATTCATTACTAGGGGACTTATTTACACATGTTAAGTTTACTTAGGTCCTAGGAAGGAATATTTCTAGAAGGTGTTAGTTTTCATTAGTTGTTGCCTTATCTTTTGACTTGTAACACATGTGACCTAGGTAAGTGTGGTTATTTGTTTCATGTCATATGATTAAGACACTTGTCATAATCCTATGACATCTTGTATCTCACCTTAGTTATATAACCAAGGGGTCTCTATTACATTGAACAATCACATCAACATCATATTATTGAATCACATTGATGAGAATACATTTTATTCTTGTCACATTCTATTCTCTCTTTATGTGCTTTCCTTTTGGTCTCAAGATCTTGGCAGCCATAGCTAATTCTAATAGCCTTGGTCAAACCCCTTGTTGGTAATTAAACCCTGAAATGAAATAGAAATAATCAAGAAAATGGTGAATGAACAACATGCAATGCTACAACTCACCAAACCCTTGTAAAGGCTACAAACTTGTGTGTAATTGTTGCAATGGATATGAACCAAAGGAATGCTTGAAAGATAGTACTTGAATTGATTGCTTGAATCAAAACCCTAAATCACAAATGTTAGCACAACAACACACATGATGCAAGAAAATTCTTTGATATGATGCTTGAATCTAAAAATGGCTTCAAATGATTGATGAATCTGCTCTTGGATGCTCTTGTGAACTCAATTATTCTATGATAAAAGAACTCACAAAAGACTTGGGTTGAAATGAATCAAGGAGCCTTGTACTTATACTTACCTATGCTTAATATCCCAAAATTAATCACACCAAGCTGACATATGAATTCATTATTAAATAGAGGCTAAATCCCGCTAGAATTTAAAATTAAATATAAAAAATGACTCAAGGAGGACTAAGACGCCCTAGATGGTGTCTTAGTCCGAAGTCATAAAAACTTGGGGCATAGACACCAAAAAGGGTCCCAATCCAAAGATGCCAAAATCAAGGTCTTGAGAGCCTTGGGGGACTAAGATGCACTAGGTGGCATTTTAGTCCTGACCCAAAAGTCAGGGACACACCAATGGAGTCATTAAATTAACATTTATGCATTGGAGAATATTAGGATTAACTAGAAGAAATATGTCATTCATAGGGCTTGTAGACATAAAATAGGACCAATTAAGCCATAAAGAAGCATAAATAAAGCAAAGTGGGCCCAAACAAGTGTGAAAATGCAAGGGTATGCATTTTACTACACTACAAGAAGAACCAACCTTTGAATTTCATAAACATTTAGTTTGTAGTCCTCCTAAAAAATATCCTCCTAGGGAGGATATCATGGTACAAGAAAATCTAAACATTGACACATGTAATGGGGCTTCCTTAGATGAAGATGGCACAGTTATATTAGACTCCTCTTCACTAAGACATCATAAAAATAGGGACAATTTTTTTGAGGTTATGACAACACAAATTGGATCTCCTTTAATGGGCGATCCTTCTAAGTGACCTCCCATTTGTGGCCCACATAAAAAGAAAATTAGAGATCTCCTAAAATATTTAATACAACCTAACAACAATAATGTTTTGCAACAACCAAGTTATAATACAATTTCTCAAACATATATACAACCACAAGTCACTCCCACTTCATTACCTTTTCCTCAACATAGTGTGCCTAGTGTTGAAGACCTTAAAAAGACTCCCACTAGCATATCTATATGGAAACTCATTCAATTATCACCTACATTGTACAAGTGTCTATTTCAAGAAATATTGCAAATAAAGGAGTTCCAATCCTATATAAAATTGAATAATCCTATATGAAATTGAATAATGTAACACCTTCCTTTGATCATATTTAAGTCACATAGTCAGAAATCACATTCCCTAAACATGACTTACCCTTGTGCTTGAGATTCAAAACAAGAATGAAGCCTTATTGATAAAGTTGATCATTAATTAAACTACAGTTAGGTGCACTCTCATAGACAATGGATAAGAAATTAATGTTTGTAGCATTGACCTCCTAGACAAAATTGGCATGGAAAAGAGGCTTATTCAACTTAATGATGGTCATATTCAGGGCTTGGACAATGTTAATAGTAAACCACTAGGAATGATCACATTACCTATTGAGGTCAGACCTGTAGTGTTGTCTACCCCTCCATATCATGCCAGGACCTCTTTTATACCATCTTATCCTAGGGAGACCATGGATTCATACTATGAAAGGAGTCCCATCTACTCTCCACTGTACAATGAAATTTGAATACAACAACAAGATATACACAGTTGAAGAAAATGAATGAATCTATGAATCATATGATCACAACACTTTCAACTCCCCTAATATCTTCATTCAAAATTAAAATTTGAGCCTAAACAAGTTTATGTTAATCCAAAACTCTTTAGTGATAATTGGGGGTCGTTAGATTTTATGCCTCATTTCATTAAGTAATCCAACATATCACCTTCAAAGTCCAAAGAGTCATATACCAATGATTCATTTTCAGACACAAATTCTAGTGATGATTGTAGTTCAATAGATTCTATACCCTCCTTTAGGGGAGAGTGCAAAATATCACAACAAAAACAACCTTGTGTTTCATTTTCTCAACTTGGTTCTATGTCAACTTGGCATTACCCCCTGATAGTGATGGGGGCTATCTAACTCCCATCCCCCATGATGGGACAATGAATAACTTTAAAAAGTACTTGTGTTCTCATGAAGAAACCAATCCTTCTGGGAAGCATAAACCCCCTTCATCCAACTTGGAAGATTGTTATGGTATCAAATATAATCTCCCTCCTAGACATGGATACAATGAACACATGAAGCAAACCAACATACCATACTCTTTCAAGAAAGATCTAGGTTTACCACCCTTATCTCCATTTTCATCTAAGGCCTTATCATTTAGTGTGTGTATGACATCTTGCACAAATAAAGGAAAATATTTTACTATTGATCAAGAGAGTATCTTGTCGAGACTCCTCCAAGATTGTTTGATATCTCTCCCTCTAAGAAAATGAAAATAAAATTACTACAAAAATTCATTTTGTGCATATCACAAAGTTCATGGTCATTCTACTAATGAATGTAAGGCTTTAAGTAAAAAAATTCAACATCTTAAGGACTGTGGTGCTCTTCCTTGTGTTGAAGAACCTAGTTCCTCTAATTGAAACTTATTTGAAATCCTATTCAGCTCATCCTTGTCCTACACTAAGTGGGGGCAAGGGGTTAGGTAGCCTTGTCCTCATATGTCACTTGTCATTGTCTCTTTTGGCTAGTTGATCACCATTCATGTACAAATAAGAGCAAGCTTGGGATGTGGATGGCATGCCTTAAGTTGGCTTGCATGTGACATACTTATCCATGATGTAGTTCGATTCAAAAATATATGACTTGGCATAGGGATTTCCAAATAAGCTCTCATGTCTCTCTCTACTTTAAAGCAATTGTTCACAGTAATGGTGTTAGCAACCACTTTAAAGTGGGGGAATACATCGACACTCATGTTTCATTGTGTGATTTTCTTTATTCTTGTGATGCGTCCTTTTCTTGGTGGTGTCATTGGGTTTTATTTCATCCAAGAGTGTGATATTTCTTTGACATTTCCTCTCTTGGAAACATTAAGTACAATGTTCCCTATGAAGATACCTTACACAAACTAAGAAAAATCCATTTAAACATTCGTTACACTATTTTGCATTTACAACATCGGCTATATGGCCACCTTACATAACACACCCTTCATTCCTGTGGATCCATCTTGTTTGTTCATGAGTTTCAAGCATACAAATTTTTTCTTGTCTCATGAAGCTCGAAGATCATTCTTGCATGGCGCCTTATCAAAGTTATTAGGACATATAAATTTGGTATGGTTTTGAGCAGGAAGCTCGACCAAGGAATGGATTTCCCCATAGCCACTTGCATGTGTGTGTGTGAGTGCATACTAGTCATGAGTGTATGTGTCTCACCTTTTAGGACTTCTCACCTAGCAGACAACCAGGAGTTTTGTTGCCACAGAGTGAGTATGCATTTTTTTTTTTAGACAAATAGCCTAGATTTAATCCACATCATGATGGACAAATGGTCGAAGCTTGATCCGACTCTTTTATCTTTTTACCTTTTCTCTTTTTCGTGTTTGACAGTGTATGCTTGTGTTTTGTTGTTGCTCTTTATATCTTTCTCATGTGTGTTCTTTTGTACATTATAACAAGTATATAACAAGTATATATATGTATACCATAAAACATAAGTATGTAACACGTCCAAATGTTCAATACATAAATCATAAAAAGTGTCTCCAACATGTAATAAAATGATCTCAGACATGTAATACTATAAAAAAAATCTCAAAGAGAGGGATGTCTGGTATGAATAGAATCATCAGATCTATGGCTCAATCTCTCCCTTGACCTCTCCCTCGATACATGGCTCGATCTCTCCCTCAACCTCTCCCTCGATCCATGGACCGATCGCTCTACTGATCCAAGATGTGTGGATCCATGTCCCGATCCAATATCTCCCGATCTATGTCCTGAGCCTCGTCCCAACCCCTGCATGTGTTCAAGTACACATATATATGTAAAATTATCTAAAAATTTTACAATGTACTTGAGTTCAATGTGTTCAAACTTAAACATCAAGAAATTAGTTTTCTAAAATTAAATTTAAATGTACCTCATCTGCATACTGCATGGGATCGCCATCATGCTCCAAATTTCCAAAGTCTGGGAATTCACCATACTGCTTAAAATTTTCAAGTACACAATTTCAATCAGGAGTTAAACCCCTAGAAGTTTTTAAAATGCATTACATAAATTTTTAGAACACAATTTTAAAAATATATACATGTATTTAAATTATAAATTGAAAGTACCTGTTGTGCCTACTTGAAGGCTCTACCAATGTCACTAAGATCACGAGAATGTAAAGACATCGTAGGGGGCTATGTAGCATGTACAGTATCAGTAGCAAAAAGAAGTCGACTATATGTCTTATGGACAGGATCAGGTGTTGCAGTAGCCTCAACGTGACCTATAACATCCTGATGACCACCTAGAAAGCTAGAGGATCAACAGAAACATGATGTGCATGGGATTCTGTAGGCTGATGTGGAATATCTTGAGTTTTATTTGCCACCCTGTGGCTCATATGTGTATGAGGATATCATTGTCTAATAAACTCTGGTACCCTGTCAAGAGCAATCCCATGGTCCTCACTGATAACCTAATATGTTGCTAGTAAATCCAAAATTGAGAGTCTACACGTATTACGCAGAGTCGTGTGGGTCATATGCTCGACATCTGCAAGAGTAGGTAGATCGAACTAATAAATGGATCATACGATGCAGATGTAGCCTCAGTGGGAGGAAGGTTGATCCGTGGGCGTAATAAATATCTACCAACTCGATCAGATGAAATCTGATCAATCTGCGTCGTAATAGAGGCAATGTTTTCAAAAATCTGACTTTGAGTGGACCCTGTTGCTGCCTCCCTTGCTGCTGCCAATTCCAAACATTTTGGTAAAACCAAAAGGTTTGGGCCAACTAATGCCCTCTTGTCCACAAGCGGTGGTAAATTTGAAGGTCTAAACTGTGGTTTGTAGAAAAATAGCCTTTACCTTGGCCAGCATGCTCAGGATAAGATGTGTAGTCCACCTCTATATGTAAATGAAATTCTGCATATAACTGTTTGACAAAATACAATGGCAGCTCATCATTGTGAGGCCATCTATGATGTGTTGCCAACCATCTAGGGTATATGAATGGTGCAACAAGAGGATCTTCACACCTCGTAACCACATATCCTCTAATTTTATTTTTTCCTCTATAAAATGGGAACATGGATAACACATTTTCACCTGAAACTAATTTGGCAACTTCTCTATGTTTCACTGTGCCAGTAACACTCCTAGCAAGAGAAAAATAAAACTGTTCAATGCTGATTTCATCATAAGGATTGTATGATCGAATTGTCTCAATCATCTTAATAATCTCTTGTCTAATAGTGACTAATCTATCTCGATTAGCCAAATTAGGGGAGTTGTGAATTGTTTGCTCTAAACATTTTAGAGCATTGTCCAATCTAGCAATACTATCCTGAAATATATTTGATCTAGTTTGAGCTTCTCGCTCAAAATGAGGGGAATGATGAGATCCCTCATCGGCCATGATATATATAAATAGATAGAGATCTGCATATCATTAAAACAAAAATACAAAATGAACTAAACAAATTTAAATTGAATTTTTTCAAAACTAAAAAAATATATATTTAAATTAAAGGTAAAATTTTCAAGTTTCAAAACTAGAAAACATTTTTGAATTTAAATGTATCTAATGATCTATCTAGTTCAAGCTTTATATCTATCGAGCTATGTGAACCTATTAAATCATAGGAATGCATGTAATAATCAACCAAGAGTAAATATGGAAAAAAAATATTTATCCTTTCAACCACTCTATACTAAAATTTTGATCAAAATAAAAAAATACTCTTCAAATGTACAATTGGTCATATATGATCTAGCCTTTCTTTGTAATCAATTATTTTTTAAATCAAACACTAGAAATTATAAAAAGGTTAACATTTCCTTAATTTTTCGATCTAACTTAAAACATATTAAAGTAATAAAGTTAAAATTCTTTGAAATAAATTCCTTAGGAATAAAATATAAACATATAGATACATGTGCATATATCTATATGTACACATGTATGTATGTGGGAGTGCATGTGTGTACGCACATGTATATATATATATATTTGTGTGTGTGTGTATGTACACGCATATATATATGTATATGTGTGTATGTGTGTATGTATGTATATGTATGTATGTATATGTGTGTATGTATGTATATATGTGTATGTATGTATATGTATGTATGTATATGTGTATATGCATGTATATGTGTGTATGTATGTATATGTATGTATGTATATGTGTGTATGTATGTATATGTGTGTATGTGTGTATGTATGTATATGTTGGTTTGAAGTAGGATCTTGGATCCTGGGGCCTTAACCACCTCCTCAATTTCTATTATCCTAGACCATTCACATTGGTATACTTGGACCCCTCTTGAATGTCTACTTTAGTGTGAGTTTAAAGAAAGTTCATCCTCTCACTAAAGTGGGGGCTAAATGTAGTGTCAAAAAATGTCATCGGGGACATTTTCACACTTGTTTGGGCCCTCCTTGTGAAATTGAGTCCAATATTGCCTCAATTTAGTGTTGTAATGTGGTTGAAACATTCACATTAGATCTTGGGCCTTGTGAAATAATGGATTTAAATGGTGCTTTGCTAAAGTGTTGTGAAGTGTTGTAACACACTTTCATACTTTTCTAAGGTCTTATCAAATAATTAAACCTTTAAGAATAAACCACCTTTTAATCAAAATAAATCTTAATCCAGCCTTATTTAAGGTGTTTTAAAGTGTTGTAACACACTTTCACACTTTTCTAGGCCTTTGTTTAATAATTGGGATTTATTATGCTTTAATTGGCCCTATTTTGCATCCACAGGCCTCATTTATTGCATCTTTTCAAGGGTAATCCTAACACCGATCATTAGCCAACCATAATTCAGGTGTTCAAGTTTGAATGGCCTAGATTTGATGATGTGGGACTCATTTGCCACCTTGGGAAAATGGGTCACACATAGATCTTTTTGTCTCGAACCTGATTTCAAGCATTTCTAAGAATTTTTAAAATGGTCCCAAAAATTAATCCCGGTGGGACTCATTTGCCACCTTGGATGAATGAGTCCCATGTGGCCCAAAATCAAAATTAATTCAAATTTCTGGTAGGATTTTATTCTCCTAGATCTGATGTCAGCTTGTAGTGTTGTAATTTTAGGAATTCTTGCATAATTGAGTATAAATACAATGTTCTTTCTCTCATTTTCATCCCAAGCATTGAAGTATTCATTCTTATAGAAAATTTGAGTTCACAAGTGTTTTCAAGAGCATTCAAGAGCATTCAAGGGTAGATTATCAAGCATTGTAGAGCAACATTCAAGCATCAATCATCATTTCAAGGACTTCATGCATCATGTTTGTTATTGTTGTAACAATTGTGATTTAGGGTTTATGATTCAAGCAAGTGTTCAATTCAAGATCAACATCATTCAATCAAGAGTCAAGATCTACATCCATTGGATCCATCTCATACATGTTTGTATCCTCTTATTACAAGGGTTTGGTGAGTTGCAACATCATATCTTGTTCATTCATCATTATCCATTCATATTTAATTCTATTTCAAGGTTTAATTACCAACAAGGGATTTGACCAAGGGAAACCCCTATTCAGTAACCCAACAACATTTTTCCCTCTCCTTTATGTGTGATTTGTAGGTCTAGGTTGCATATTTCCTAAGGAGCAAGATTGGATAAAAGTTGTCAAGAGCTCAAAGTTGTTAAATTTGTCATCAAGCCTTGGAGAACCTTGGAGAAGACCTACAGGTTACAAATTAGGGTTTCAAATTTGGAAGTCAATCAGGATGGACATAGTAGGCAAAGAAGAGCAGGATCAACCTTTTAAGCTTTAGAAAATACCAACTAGACTGATTCACCACTTCTAGTGAATGAGTCCTAGTTCCAGTCAAAAATCATATTTTTGTAGATTTGGATACCCTTTTGGCAGGTTCATGTTCCTGCACAATTTTCCAGAAACTGGACTGATTCACCCAGCTTGGAAAATGAGTCCTAGTTAGCATTGATATTAGAATTTATAGTGTTCTAGACCTCCATTCAACCATTTCTAGATTCCCAGGTGCACACATTCTATTTTGTAGTTTTTTGTGTTGTTTCACTTGCATTTCTAGGTCATCTAGTGTTACTTTGCATTCAATTAGGGTTTTGCATTTCATCTTGCATTTCATTATCTTTTCCAATTCTAAACTTGGTGGTGAACTCCTCATTAGTCATTAATCAAACCCTAGGACAGTCCCTTAACATATCTCTTACCTTTGTTCCACTTTTGGGTTGAGATCTCTAAGGCATCCTTAAATGTTAGTTGGAGAAAAGTGATGTTCTATGTCCAAAAGCATAAAGCATCCATTTTTCAGCTAATCATTACTATATATATTAACTCCTATCTAAAAATAAATATCTACAATATAAAATAAACACATACTTGTTCTGATGTTTTGACACTAGATGGGATCATAGTGCATAAAGTAGCTAAGATGGTTTCTTATATAAAAAATGACAAGAATGTAACACAATTTAAATGCACATGCACATAAAATCATAATGTCGAGAATAAAAAAATACATATACCTGTTGTGCAGCTTCATCCAATGGGTCAGGCCTAGTCAACATGGCTGTAAAAGAACCAGGTTGCTACATAAAAAGACAAGATTCCATTAGACTATCAATCTATGTAGTACATGTATTTAAACATAATAGATTTCAAAAATTGACATCTAAATTAACAATTTAAATAATATTGTATACTAATTCTCTATTCCAAATGAAATGGCTGCCTACGTAGCCTCTTGCACTTGCAAAATCTAGTCCTCTATTAGCACTTGTTAAAGATTCTAGCACATAAACACATATTAGTACAAATATATCTCATAAAATATGAAAAAATTTAAAGAAAAAACACTATGAAATTACTTTAAGTCTTACCGGTGCTCCCATATCATCCCTGGAAGTCAATATCTCTCTTGCAAATGGTCCACTCTCTACTCTATCGACTCTTACATCTGACATATCATGAGCCTCATAGTCATATGTCTCTATGGGAGCTTTAGAGGACCATTGGAGAGGACCCAAACATAAATTGTTACACGTCATGCAGTAATGGGGCACACAAATATGTCTTGAAGAGGATGGTGTACTAGTGGGAGATGATGACGACACGTACCAGTGGGAGATGATGTAGCAAGTGCACCACTAGTCATCATGTTGGGATAAATTAGGTGCATCACCATCATGATGGGATGCACCATCAAATGGTTGCACAACATGATGGATCTGTGTGACCAAATGATCACTTAATGAATGTAAGGCATAAATGCTTAGTCCCTACATCTAAAGCAATCTCAAGGTAAGGTAGTGGAGTTGGTGAAACAATAGGTAGAGTAGGATGAACTAGGGTGACTTGGCATGCTCTAGGTCTATCACGTGGTATCCCTCTACCAACACCCTAGAAATTTTGCATGTCAAAGTAATTGGCATGCCTCCCTAGGACAAACTCAACATATAATTTTCAAAGAAAATATTGAGGGATGTGAAGATTGTTGTTGGGTGGTTTATCAAAAACCATCCACCAATGTCTCCAAAAATTATCTAATATGCCTCTATGGGTGCACCATTTAATTGAAAATTTTGGCTTCCGCACAT
Organism: Sequoia sempervirens; assembly: GCA_007258455.2. NCBI lineage: Eukaryota > Viridiplantae > Streptophyta > Pinopsida > Cupressales > Cupressaceae > Sequoia > Sequoia sempervirens. Next base: position 2,107,130 of record VDFB02358134.1, on the reverse strand, counting down.
TAGCGAGTTCTCTTGTTCTGTGATCAATGAATAATTGTGCTAATTGGGCTTTGTCAATATCAAGTGCCCTCACCTCATCATATGATAACCCATTGGCATAAAATTTCCTTTGTTCCTCTCGCCACTGTGCAAATCTATTTTGATGAGTTGCCAAAGTTGCAACATTTGAAATGATTGTTTCCATAGTGTTTTTCATGTCTGATAGCTCAGTGAGTGTCTCATAGACTTGACATACATTTCTCAATTGATCTAAATTTCTATGAATAGATTTTATGTATTGTTGGCACGTCTTGGTTTGGAAACAATAGTCATGGTGAAGGAGGATTTGGAGGGTTTTCATCTTGAGTGGTGTTAGGGTTTTCATGTTGAGCTGATTGAATGCTTTCATGTTGAGCGGGGTTAGGATCAACCATTTTAAGTTTGTTAATTGATAAAAAATTTCAAAATTAATAATCATTTTAATGCAATCTAAGTAAGCTATCAAATATCCTTTTTTTGACTAAAATTCACAACAAAAAAATGAAAAACTAATATAAATTGAAGAAAAACATAAAAATCCAAAATTACCTTTCAAATTTGATTGATTTGAGCAAGAAGATTCACCTACGAATAGATATCTGAGTTGTGGAGTAGAAAACCCATGCACAGTCTACTAAAAATGAGCTCTCAAGTTGTTTTCTTTTGATTTTATAAAATAGGAAACGAATATCCATTTCCTTTATGTATTTTTTTTAATATATGGTCGGGTTCGGGACCCAACCATATCGTTATTCGCACTATTTTTTGAAATGTAAGAAATCATTTATCATTTTATATTATAATATAAAATTATATTAAATATAATATATTATATTATATTATAATATAATATAATAGTAATATATTATATAATATAATAATATAATATTATATTGTAATATAATATTATATATAATATATATTATATAATATTATATATAATATATATTATATTATATTATAATATAATATAATATTATATTATTATATAATATTATATTATTATAATATATTATAATATTATATAATATTATAATATTATTATATAATATAATATAATATAATATAATATAATATAATATAATATAATAGGCATATGGTAAATTCATCGCCAACAATTCATTGACAGAAGATTCACCACCAACAATTCACCATGGCAGAAAATTCTAATGCAGAGCATCTACCCAAAAACCACAACCATCAAGGGTTCTTCAGACACAAACTCAAACTGAGAAGATCTAGTCCACAAATCACCAAAAGTTCATTGCTTATTTCACCAAAATCCATCAAATTTACTTGATTTTACATTTCTACAAAGCCACAAAACATCATAACTTGGCTCCCAATCTTTGTTAGACTCAAACAAAAATTATCCTTCATCAAATTGACTGAAACATAGCATAAACCTGATTGGAGAACTCTTAACCAAACCTTCACTACTAACATTCACCAAATAACATCCCTTTGCAAACAAGGCAATAAGACATTCAATCTGCCAAACTTGCTCCAAACCTGTTACCAAACTTTCAAGACAATGTATTCATCATAATTTTGATTGAAACTAACCAAGAGAAACCTCTCATAACATTGATCTATCAAAATTTTTGATTCTTGCAGTCAAAACATCATTTTGCACATTGAGTTATCTTTCCTCAAAACATCAAAAATAACAAATATTCCTTCTAAACCTTATCCAAAAATTGAGACATCTTTGAAAAAATTGATTAGACAAATTCCAACCAAAGCCAATCACTCAAAACATTGATTTAATAGATTTCCACTTTTTATGTAGTCAAGGCATTATTTGTCTATTAGGATCCACACTCTAAATCGGGTGTTTCTCCCAAACCATATTGAATCATCCCAAACCATTTGCACATTTATGAGCCCATTTTGACACACAATCACATACCTTAATATCAGATAAACTTGTTTTGAAGTAAACATCAGAAAACTTGACTGTCTTATTTCAACATAGGCTTAATTAGGCCAAAATTACAAAGGACCCACCACAATTAAAACTCCAAAACCTTTCTTAACCCAAAAAATTCCTAGATCACATCAATTAACCACCAAATCTACCATTAGTCTCAAAGAAACCATTCACTATTGCATCAAATATAGAAACCCTCATTCAAGCATAATTTTGAATCAAGCAACCAAGGGTTTATTGAAAATACCCTTTACAAACCTCATCATACCTTACCACCACTTCCAACATGTGATCTAATATGTTTGCACATACAGAGTAAACCATTTACCAACCTCCTTGATTGCATATTCAACCGTTTCTAACTTTGAGCCAACCATTTCATGAAGGAAATTCAGATTTTGCACAATTTACAGACCTAGGGCATCAATAAATCTACCCAAGACCATGTCTTCAAGCTTTGCAACCTTGAGATCACTTAAAATACATATCCAACTACCTTCCTACCAATTTTCAAGAACTAGTTACACTAAATCAGGTTTATGAAAAATTTCAATAAACTTACAATATCTTACTCAAAACCGAATGGAACAAAAAGAAAAATGAAGTAGACTCATAGGTACATCAATCCCAATGAATTCCCCTAAAAAATCAGGTCGTACTTGGCCATACAACAACCTACAAACACGTTTTACCAGTCTGAAATACAAAAAATGCAATGTTTTAAGCATGCACAGGGGTTTCTAAACGATTTTCTTCTTATTCAAACTTCCCCTCTACTTGAAAATGATGTAAAATTCCTTTTTGAAGGCTTTTCATCTTTCCCAACCGACTAAACCTTCTATTTTCCCACTTGACTCTTCATATTCTTTGCTTTTTTGCTTTTTTTACATTTTTACATAATTGACAACTTTGCAAATTTTGCATTTTCTATTATTTTGACAACCTAGAGACCCATAAAAGACTCAAATACATTGGAATTGACCTTCACATGACCTCGTTACATTGCTTTAGACTTGAAAAATCAAATTTTACAATCTTTTCTTTTGAAGGCATTCAATGAAGAAGGTGCACCTACACCAAATTCACTGAAGGAAAATTCACTGCCATGTAAAATTCACTAAATATATATTAAAAAATATTAATGCGGATAATTTTCCACCGCGATTAATTACTAGCAGTGAATTTTCCTAGAGTCAACATAATATAATATTATAATATTATATAATCCTATATAATATAATATTATAATATTATATAATCATATAATATAATAAATTTAATATTATACCTAGTATATTATAATATAATATTGGGGTTGACCTCGTAGTGCAATGGTTAATTTGCAAGGGTGGTTGTTGAACTAGGTTTGAATCCCACAATGGTTGGTGGGATATATGTTGGTGCAGGAAGGACGAACAACTGGCCAAAGGACAGAGACCGAAGAATGGTGGGAGGAGTAATGATGGAGGAGTGGCGACATCGGGTAGGGAGGAGTGGTAGGAGGATGGAAGGAGATGAAGGGTGAAGGCAGAGCTGGAGAAGAGGAGGCAAAGGGGTGGAAGAGGAAGAGGAAGAAAGGAGGAGAGGAGGAAGGGGGTGAGGAGTAAAAGGAGGCAGTCGGAAGAGGTTTGAAGGTGAAGGTCACAAGGAGGAGGGAGGAGGAGAAATGTAGATATCAGAGATGAGGTCCCCCATATGTTGCCTCACTAGTTCATAGTTCTAGTCAAAAGCATTTATTGACCAAAACAAATATATTATAATAATATTTAATACTATATAAGTATTCTGTTAAAAATGAGCTATCAAATTGTTTGTTTTTGGTCCTTTATGTAGTTTTTTAATATATGGTCGAGTCTAGGACCCGACCATATAGTTATTGGCGGTATTTTTCAAAATGTAAGATATTGTTTATCGTTTTATATTATAATATAAAATTATATAATATAATATAATATAATATACATTATATTATGTGTAATATATATTATATTATAATATATATATTATATATAATAAATAATATAATATAATATAATATTATTGTATAACATTATATAATAATATTATATTATATTATATATTATATTATTATAAGATATTATAATATTATATAATCATATAATATAGTAAATTTAATATAATATTTAATACTATATAAGTATTTAATACTATATAAATATCCATGTTATAATATAAATATATTAAAAAATTATTATATAATATATTAAATAAAAATATTTGTCAGCCCCAAACCCGACAAAATTAAAAATTCTAACCTAAACAAAACGGATATCCATTTTAAAACAGATATCCATTTCAAAATGGATATCTGTTTCTAATAGATATTCATTTCTAACGGATATGTAGTACCCCTCTGTTTTACTTATGTTTCCTAAAAAAATGTTTTTACTTTGATAGATCATGATACTTTGTTTTGATGTATTTGATTGCTGACAGTGAAGTGATGATGGATTTATTTTATGATGTGATGATACACTATTTGGATGGTGGTTATTTGTGACATGCTTTATGCTAGCATAAATGCTTATTTGAGATGATATTGCTATATATGCTTATGGTAGTTTAATTGATATTTATTTTGTTAGTTTGATGTGACATTGTATTGATGAAGAGAACGGTATTGCATCACTCGCTTGCGAGTGCCCTGTGATTTCCATGATTTTCTCTTCACGGTGTGTTTAACTTATGATTAATATACATGCATGACATATGTTTGATTGCAAGATTGCAGGTACATGACATCGACTCCACCTGGTTTAACAGGTTTGAGCATGTCCAAGCTCAATGATATTGTTGATTGGGAGATAGTAACGAGGTTTTTCCTAGTCTAGCCACAAACCTAGTCATAGTGTGTCGTCAGTTTATGTCTGGTATGTTGGTTGTCATATCTACATTTGCCTTGTCAATTGTTATTTATTTATGCAAGGTTTATTTTATGAAATTAATGTTAGATTAAAGCTCTTAATGATTCAGTGCTTATTTAATTAATTTTAAATAGTTTTGTTAAAAGCTTTTTATTTTATTTAATTAATTAAATTAATTTATTTGGTAAAATAATTTATTCCTTGTGATTAAATTTATTTTATTAAGTAAATAAATTAATTGATTAAATTTACTTATTAAGTGAATAGATTAAATATAGTTTAGATGCTATTATGTGAATTGGAATTTTAAATTTAAATAAAGTAAATGATATTAATTTTTGAATTTTCAAATTAATAAAATAGCATAAATTCTTTATAATTATCAGAAGAAAATATCTGAAAGTTAGTTAAAAGATATTTTAGAATAGCCATGTGTGTGAGTAAAATTAAATGCAAAATTCTTGTTGAAAAATTATTCTCTGAGAGAATATTTGCCATAATTGTGAAAGGCAAGAAGTCACTTCACGAAAGAGGAAGAAATAGGAAATTGGTTGGGAAATTGTTTTTTTATTTTTTGGTTAAAAAATTGGAAGAGGTTCTCGGAAATATTTTTTGGCTCAGTATTTTGCATCTTTCTGGAAGTGGAGATTTTGGGAAGGGCTTTGGAAATTAAAATCAGAAGGTGAAGCTTTGCTCAAACCTTCAATTCTTCAAGCTTCAGAAAAACAGGTTCCTTTGTTATTTATTTATTTATTTGTTGATTTGAAAGGATTGTCTGTATAAAATTTAATATAGTAGAAGCTTTGTTAAATTTGTTAAATGGAAAGATTGCCTAAAGAAGAAAATTTGATTAAAGCTTATGTAGAAAAATATATTGAAAGCTTATTTGTAGAAAAAAAAATTGTTGAAAACATTCCTATAGAAAACTTGTTGATAACCTCTATGTGTAAAATTACTGTGAAGATTTTGTGCTTCTATAGAAAACTTTACAGTAAAATCAGAGAGCCTCATAGAAAATTATTGTTAAACAATAGGAAATTTCAATAGAAAACAATAGAAAACCTCTATAGGTTTGCAAATGAAATTCTCTGGTTAATCTAAGGAAATAGAAACCTCATTGAAAATATTCTGAGAAATTGGATTGAAAATAAGATCCTTTGTTATCCTTTGGTAAAATTGAGGAAATTGAGATCCTCTCATAAATTGGGAAAAATGAAATCCTCTGATAAAAAAAAAAAAAAAAAAATTCTATAAAATTTTTTTATTAAAAATTTGCTCTTCTCGAGCAATCATTCTAAGTTATTAGTTTCATGAATATATATATATATATATAATTTAGAAAATATACATATACATATATACATTTATTAAAATATGTATTTGTAGAAATTTTTCTGTAGAAAAATTTGTATTATAAAGCCTGGAACGAAATTATGTTTTCGTACGACGAATTGAGAAAAAAACACTGGATTATATTCATGTTTGAATGGAGGTTGGTGAGGCAGTTACCTCACCGCCACTCCCATTGGAGGTGCGTTGTTGTGGACAGCGCTACCCTCCACACTATTATGGAGGAAGTGCTGCCATGGTAGCGCATCCTCCCCTTGGAGGTATTGATGCAGCCTCAGCGCTACATGTGTTTTACGATTTCATAATTTAATTGAATTTTAATTTTAAATATATTTTATTTTTAATTATATATTATATTTATAATATATATATTTTATATATAACATATATATTATTATAATATATTTTATATATAATATATATATTGTATTTATATATATATATTTATAAATTGTTAGAAAATTAATAATTGTAAATTTGTTATTGATAATTAAATAAAATAAATAATTAAATAAATATTTAAATATAAATATTTAAATGATTATTTTATTATGATGAATGTGATAAGTGCATGGATTAGGAATTTAATTTACAATGAAATATTTTAAATAGAGAAATTGTTGTTTATTATAATGTGTTATTGCGAAATTAGAGATAAACAAATTGTTTTAAATTCCTTATTATTTGAGAATGAAATTATATTTAAGATAATCAATTTCAAGGATAATGTTATTGATTTAATTGGATTTAGGAAATCTGAATATTAGATCATTTAATTGTCTGAATTGTTTTTAAGTTGTGATCTCTCCTGTGCATGTTTATGGGCAATTTGAATTAATTGAGTTAGTAAGTCTTCTAGAGGAACTTATTTTATGTGGGGGTAGTTTGTGTTATGGATTGACCCTTTGAGTTAACTTGGGTAGTGCACATAGTTCTTTTCAGTTTAGACACCTGGTTCTATGAACAGGTTGTGATGTCTATTGTTTTATAGTTGGTATTTGATGTTGGTATGTGTGCACCTTGTCTACCTGTAGTTAGTGGAATTAGTTTCCTTATGTTGTTATTAGGGGAGTGGCTCTTCATGGGGGATGACACACAAAGTGATGCTTGGGTAACTCATGTAGAGTTAGTTTAATCAACAAAAACTAAATCAATACATTAGGTAGTCTAAAACATTTAACTGGATAAATTATGCCTTGCTCATGAACTCAAGGGCTAGTTTAGACTTGGGGATGAGTTCAGAAGGCCTGGAATATCAAGATCGCTATCTTGTCTTTATGAAAGATAATCAATTTCGCATTAGATTACATGTGGGGCCAGGTTTCGTAAGAGGTTACTAGGGTAACCCAAGATGGGGGCCGGAACCTAGGAAGATTCGTCTGGGTAACCCATGCAACTTTGTGATGACACTCCACCTATAATAACAATATTCTTTGTGAACATATATAGTACTTGATCCTTCAGTTTGGGAAGCAATGTAACCATTATGTTGAGTTTGTGTTTGTATAGTTTTATATTGAGTTTGTCTATGTCTAGAGGTTGTAGGTTATGTATAGGAAACCTTTTTACTATCTCCTAGCATGGGGGTGGGCCTACGGGTACCACTTGGTTGGGTGGAATGTGCACCTTACACTGTTGGGTCCCCAGTTCTTGTTTGTGACAACGGGTACTTCTTGATTGGAGAGCTCGCGAGTGGATTTGTACTTTCTCTTATCTCTCATTTATATTAGTGGATACCTTATTTATGTATCACTCCTCAATTGTAATTGAGAAGAATTCTTGTAACTTGTAAATGTTATACTTTTGTACGATCTGCTTCAATTGGAAATGAGTATTGCAACTGTTAAATTAAATGCAATGTAAGAATGAATCATTATTGTATCTCATACCTTAAGTGATGTAATTTAATGTTATTGAATGTATGTTCTTAAATTTATGAAAGCGAATCACATCCTATGCTTAGTTACTTTTGTTATTTATGGGATTTGCATGTAGTGTGTTGTCGCGTGTCTTAGGGAATGCATGCATTAATGATGTTCATGTTACATGTAATAAAACACTTTAAAAAAAAAAAAATTATTACACTTCCATAGTAATTGCAACATTCCTTAAGGTTACGAGGCGGGGAATTATAGGATATCCATTTCTAACAGATATTCGTTTCAACCTAGTATTTTCTTTGACACTATGTACTTTATACCCAAGCCTACAAAAAGTCAAAGTGGAATTTTGCGTTATTGGACGAGTTAAAAATGCATTCTTTTTTCACATAGCCATTTTTTTTGACCCCCATGAGCACAGACCCATAGAAAGAGGAAGATAGAAAGGAAGACAAATATAGAGAGAAATAGGGGTGAGAGAGGAAGAGAGAGATCGAGAGATAATAAAAAATATAAAGAAAGAGAGGGAGATAAAAATATAAAAATCTATCTCTTTGTCTTCCCATATCTCTATGATATCTCCCCATATGTACTTCTCCCTACCTCTTTATATATATCTCCCTCTCTCTACCTCTCTTTATATAACTTCCTATATCTATCTTTCTATCCCTCCATCTATCCCTCTCTCTTTGTATCCCCCTCTTTCTATCTCTATTTCTCTCTCCCTCTCTCCATTTCCATCTCCATCTCTATCTTCCTCTCTATCTGTCTCCTTGTCTCTATCTCGTTACCTCTCCTTACATCTCTTTCTCTCTTTCCCCTCTATCTTTCCCATGATATCTCTCTCTCTCTCTCTATCTCTCCCTCTCTCTATCCATATCTCTCCCTCTCTCCCTCTCTCCCTATCACTCTCTCTTTCTATATTTCTCAACTTCTCTAATTCCTCCCTCCCTCTCTATCTATATATATATATCTTCCTCTCTCTATCTCTCTCCCTCTCTATATTAATTTTCTATATCACTAGGACTTTATCTTTCACTCTTTCCCTCTCTATTTCTATCTTTTCATCTCTCCCTCTTCTTGTCTATTTATAACTCATTATCTCTCTCTCTCTCTCTTATTTACTCCATCTCTCCTACTCTCTCTACCTCTCTCTCTATATCACTTCCTATATCTTTATATTTCTCTCTCCATCTCCCCCTCTTTCATTGACTCTCTTTCTATCTCTATATCTCCCTCTCCGTCTTCCTCTCTCCTTTCATCTCTTTGTTTATATTTATCTCTCTATCTATCTTTGTCTTTATCTCTCTGTCTCTCTCTCCCTCTCTATCTTTCCCAATTTATATTTATCTCTCTATCTCTCCTTTATATCCCTATCACTTCCTCTTTCTATATCTCTCTAATTCTCTCTCCTATCTCTAGTTCTCTCCCTCCATCAGCCTCCCTCTCTATCTATTTATACATATCTATCTCCCTCCCTATCTCTCTCCATATCTCTCTTACTCATACTTGGACACACACTCCTTGTTTCTCTCTCCCTATCTCTAGCTCTATCTCTATATCTATATCTCCATATTTAGATTCTTTCATATCTTTATCTATCTCTATCCCATTATCTATCCATCTCTCTTTACCCCTATATCTTTCCTTTCTCTACCCATCTCTATATATCACTTCATATCTCTGTATTTATATTTCTATCTCTCCCTCTCTCATTCCCTCCCTCTCTCCCCCTCTCTGTATATTTATCTATTTTGGATCTATATCTATCCCTCTCTCTCTCTCTCTCTATCCACATCTCCCTTTCTCTCCCTCTCTCCCTATTTCAAACATATCATTAGCCTATTGGTAATGGAGCCTTATTATCTTCTCAATTCAAAGGTTTTGTTTTAGTTGTGTTTGGATCTCTGTGAGTAGATGCATACTTGATTTGAAGCTATTACTTCTCCATTGAGACCTTTGTTGCACAAACAAAATCATTTTTTAAATAGCCTACCAATTGACCTTATGTATACTACACAAATGTATGTAAACAATAAACCAAGAAATTCCCTAATTGACCATCCACACTTATTCGGTGTACCCATTGCACACCAAGGTGCAATTGCTAGTTTATATTGGTATCTCAAACAAGTAAATAGAGTGCTCTTAGTATCTCTAGATATAGTATTTAGAAAAGAATCCAAAATAAACATTTAAATTTGTAATATTTAAAATTGGGTAAATCCACAAATGTAAACATAATGGCGCGTTCAAAAATACATGACCTAAATTCATTCCAAGCATACAATTATAACAAAGAATTTAATTATATTTTCTTGAGCAGGAGAAGGATTTTCTGGTTTCTAAATTCAGAAGTTATTAAAATTATGTCAAATCATGATGATTTTCAAAGATTGACAATCATATCGAATCAGCATAACTGCAACGATAATCAAAGCGAGCAATAAATATTAGACAGTAGGAAGATTGAAAATATAAACCAAGCGAGCAATAGTTCAAGGTGGTCAATAAATATTAATCTTTTCGAGTGATTCGGCGGCGGAAAGTCTGAAGGATTTATTGGTGTAGCATTTACTCTGCGGCAAGTGAGGTCTTGTCACTTCATTTTTTAACTTGAATGCAATGAGCCGCATGCGCTCTTTCCGTCTATATATACTGCAATGCGCTTCGTTAAAACATATATTCAGAAAGAGAGCTTCTATGACACTCTAATAACATGCCATGGTTTTTTGTCTCAGCGAGTTTTATTGGTGCTTTTTATGCTTTGTTTGCGGTGATGGTCACCGTAGTAGCGGTGACTATTGCTGCAGCAGCAACTATTGTAGGTGGTGGAGCAGGCCCTCCGAACGCTTATAAATAATGTAAGTTCTCATTAACTGAAGAAAATAGAAATTGTTTCGAGTCTTTATGAAGGCTTTGTTTGTTAAGTTCGATATGGACTAAGATTCTGCATATTTCATCTTGGTTGTGTGCAGATTTAATGAATATGCGTCCTATGTAGGGATATGTTCCCAGCAGTCTATCTGAAATTTTGTATCGATCTTATTGTGGTCTAAAATATTATCTATCTCTCGACTATGTTTCTCTAATATTTAAATAATGAATTGAGCGGTTTAGTAGACAATTTTCTTAGTTTCAAGTTCTGTAAAGGAAATCTCTCAGCTCCTCGGATTGGGTATCTGGTAGATTGTTTCTAAGGTATAAAGTAGTTATCTGATAGATTTGATTTTGAAATTAAGATCTATATATTCGCTGTTAAATATCTTATTTTACCGTTTAATTAAATCAGACAATCGAAAGAGCCACGTTAACATTTAACACTAGTATTTCTGATCTTACAATCAAGCGCACTGAAAATACCAGCTTGGGTGAATCGATTTCTTGTAATAAGCATTCGGTAAAGTTTATTGCGCTTGAGAGGCGCCTGTTAATTTAAAAGTTGCCATAATGTCCAGAAAACCATGGATTCCTCAAAATAAATCGGGAAACTCGGAACTTGGAGAATTATAGGCGACAATAATATCGTCCTGCACAGTCGATTATATATGAATATCTATGAAATTCTACGAATAGTCTATGAAGGAAAACAGAATGTCTCAACGATAAAAAGTTATTTCTGTTTACGATTAAGATAAAGTAATATTAAAAGGATTCTGTTAATCTTATACAATTGAAGAGAATGTTCAAATAATTTTCGTTTTCTGTTGGCCAATGTTTGTACATGGCATAAAGATATGTCCAATCTTTAAATTGATAATCAAATGATCTGTAGGGACGCAATATGCCGTTAACAGACACTCAACATACCAAACCGTAACGAATCACTGCAATGATCTCCCTATAATATATCAAGCATATTGGGAAAAGTGTTCTTTTAGTAAAATTTCATTCAAAAGATAATAAGGTTTGAGTGTGGGGATTCTCCTGCAGTATTCTCTACTTTTGAATTTCATGCACTACCCTGTTAGCCGAATGATTGTTTGCTAGCTATCATACAGAATGTTGGAATGACAACTCTTGATGTTCATCTAATTTAATATTCAATGACATATTTTATATGAATTGATTATTTAATATTGCTTATACAAGTAAACTAATAAGCAATCTTCTTTTGAGAGTGACAGGTCGAAATTTCAGTGCTTGCCATAACTTTTTGTTTGCTTTGTTTAACCATGTAAGTTAAAATGGATTGTTGATAACAATGTTATTTTGTTTGGCTTTTTCAGTTAGTAACAAGGCTGATTGTAAGGTCTTTTTTGGGGATACATGGTGATCTCAAATGAACACATATCAAAAAATTTCTGTGTCAGTCGTTAACTACTTTGTGAATATTTGATACTTGATCTAAGATAATCTAGTTATGATTTTTTGTGTTACCTTTTGCCCCTTCATTGTTATAGTTATTCTAAAGAATAATAATTAGAGCTTCGTGTTTTATTGTTAGATTTGTATATGTTGGAAAGTTATTCTCCACTATGCTGTAGAACAATGGGTGCTACTAAATTTATGTATTTTTCGAGAATGATTCAATACAATGTTTTATTTTCATCAGATTTCTCTCTTAGTATTTTCAATGCTTACAATAATCTAATTCGTTTAGATGTGTGAAAGTTTCATGGTTTTTCTTTAGCTGACAAATTTGCATTTGTACTTTCTCTTTATTTAAAAGATTGATTTCTTATAGGTGGTTGCTTGTGGATTAAATGTTTTTTTAACATCTTTGTGTTGATTGGTTGCTAGTTTTATGCCGAATTTGTTCTTTTGGTTAATCAACTGAAATAATATTTCTCTATTTTCTTGGCATTGTAATGGTTATATTTATATTGTATAATACATTACGGGTAGATTTTAAGTGGTTGTATGGGTAAGGTATCTTGTCTCTTTTCATAGTTGGGATTTAAAAATATAGCTAACAATCTTTAGTTGGTGGATTTCTAGAATGTGTCAAAATGTGTTCATCAATGAAATGATGAAAGGTAGTATCATTGCAAGTTGGGTTGGGTCATTACACCTTTGGTCATTTATTTAATATAGATTTTAATATTGGTCAATAGATCTAGTTTCCTTTCAATAAAGAAATTTATGGGTTAGAGGATGAATATGTAGTTTATGATCTGACAATTGATGTAACTTGTATTAATATTATTAGTGGATGAGTACATGGAATTTGTTTACTATATCTATGAGTAAGTTGTAGCTCTTCATTACTATTTGGTGGAATCATTGTATAAAATTGGACAATGTTAATGTTTAGTTTGCATTAAATCTTTTGAGAATGTTGTATAATTTGAGCATAGTCATGTGAAAAATTGTACTCTCACTATTCCACACAAGACACATCTCATAAATTGATATTGAGTGAGACAAGAATAAGAACACAAATTTTTACCTAAGTTGACTATCTCTAATTACCATTTGGAAAACCTATACATGCAAACTCAATTGAAATATCAATAATAACTACACAACATAAGATAGATAAAGAACAATATAGTAACCAACAACATAAGATAGATAAAGAAAAATATAGTAAGCAATGAGATAGTATCGTCAAGATGATATCAAGTTTTATATCTAACTAAACATCCTCTAAGAATGTCCTTATTTGGATATAAGGATGTATAATAATAATTAAAATGATGAAATCAATAATGTAATCATCAAAAAATATAATACTTAGTGGCCTCATTTATTTATCTGTGGGTATCTTCTAGGACTTTACATTATTAATATCTAATGCAACTTGTACACATATCAATTCATTAATATTATTATTCAAAGTAAATATGTATCTCCAATAATTAAGATAATACTTTTATGTTGGTTTTGAATTCCTTACACACCTTTGAACAAGCTAATATGGAGGTTCTTCTCATATTTTAAATATTTATCTTTTATGGTCTCTCACTATTAGGGGATCTTAAGTAAACCTTCTCAAGCATATAAATAAGATGAGTCAGATCTTTCTTTTCTATTTTTTTTGGTTGAAAGATAACATAAGGATTAGTTTCTCTAAGAAATACACTTATAATATATATCAACTTTTGGGAAAGAGGATCGCAAAGCTTGTATCCTTTCACACAATAATTACAACAAATGAAAATATATTTGAGATCCTTGTTCCAAAGTTTCTTACTTCTCCCTTAGTACATGTGCATATGCCTCACAACCAAAAAAATTAATGTCTCGGTGAAAGATTATAACTTGATTGTTCCTCCATATACATTTTATCAATAAGATCAAATGTATGATATCTACATTTCAAGTAGCAAGAAGTGCCTATAGCCTCAACCCAAAACCTATCTTTCATGCTAGATCCATTATGAATACTACTATCCTTTTTTGTTAGTGTCTTGTTCATTCCTTCCAAAAGTTCATTTAGATTTGGAGAATATAAATTTATTTTTTGTATTTAGCTACCTCAATATTCAAATAATCTATTAAATTAATTAGGAATAAAATTCACCGCCATTGTAAGTTCTCAAACATTTTATTTTGTCTCTAGTGTACAAATCAACTAATAATTTCAATTAATTAAAATTGATAAAATATTTACATTTAATCTTTAAAAGTACCAATTCCTACTATAATCATGAATAAATGTAGCATAACAAGTGAACTCCATAATAAAAAAAATATCAATAAGATCCAACACATCTAAATGAATAAGATAAAAAATACCATAATATTTAGATGAAATTGATTTTATTTTCTATAAATGCAACACTCACACAAAATAGATTTAATATTACAATTAGTGAAACCTACAACAAGGATTTTAATTTTTTAAGGTTTGAAGAACCTTCTCTCCTATGTGGCCTAATATTTGGTATCAAAACATAGTCTTTCTTATAGTTAACTTATATTTAATAGAAATAATATCCTTAGATACATAAAAACCATGACCATCCACTAAGGAGAATACTTTATCTTTACCCAATGAAGTAGTCATAGAATTACTCTTCACATAAATACTATTGTACTTAATACTGCATGCATCAAGCTAAAATGATCTTCCCAATCTACAATCTCTAGAAATTACCATAGTACCTCTTACCATTTTAACTTCCAATTTAAAAATACCACCTACATACCCACATCTATTAGATTTATCATAGACAACATACTATGTGCTATTTGTAGGATATACAAAATATCATAAAATATCCTAATTCCTTCATTGGTAATATTTTTCTTGGTTCAAACAAATTAAATAAATTCTATTTATTTAATAAAGTCCTAAAAACAGGGTTGGCGACTAGAGAATGGAGGTCTGCAACTTTCTGTTGTGCTAGGGCACCCAAGCCCTAGTGCCTCACGTTCTTGTTTTTGCTCGATGGTGCGCAGGTGGGGGTGTTGGATGTTGTTTGGGTGGGATGCAATTTGTTGGGTCCCTTTATTTTTTCTGCTTCTTCTTTCTTTGGTGCTAAAACTTGTGGGGATCAGTGCGCCAGGCTTTTCCTTGGTGTTGTGTCATTGTTAGGGGAGCTGGTTCAACCGCATGGGGCCTGGTCATGTGAGGCACGCCAATGTTATTTGGTGGTGGTTTATACTCATGTAGGGTTTTTGGGTGTGGGGTGCAGCTTCTCCCTTCGTTCCCTCTCCCTCATTATCTTTGTTTGAAGTTAGTTGGGGATCAGTAGTGGGTGGTGTGTAGAAGAGCCAGGGTTATTGGGTTTTATTCCCTCTTTGTGGTTGGGAGCTTGCATGCCCTTTTGGGGTTGTGCATTTGGTTATGGCTCTAGGGGAATTGTCGGAAGCTACTCGTTTGGATTTTCACTCAGTGGTTGGTGCTAACATATTGACTCAGAGTGTGAAGGTTTTTGATAACAATTTGTTTTCATTAGATCTGGGGTTTGGTGGAGCGGGTTCGTCTAGTGGGTCTCAGATAATAAAAATCAACGAATGTTTGGAACAGTGTAAGGAGCAACCAAAGTTGGCTATACCGATGGAGATGATTATGGTGGACATAGAATACTATACGAAGCATTCATTATACTGCAAGTTTTTGGGGATGCAGGTTTCATTACAATTTTTGGATTCTTGGGCCCAATGAACTTAGCAGCCAGAAGGAGAGATGGATATATTGCTTCTAGCGAATAACTATTTCATGGTAACATTTAATTGCATAGCAGATCAAAATAAGGCTTTTGAAGGGGGTCCTTATTTCAATAATCAGATCGGGTTGTTTATTAAACCTTGGCATGTAGATTTCAACCTTGTTGAGGAGCTTCTGAATCAGGTTCTGATGTGGGTTCGGCTTCCTTCATTTTTGATGAAGTGTTGGTGGGAGGATGTTTTGCATTTGGTGGCTTTGATGCTTGGAAAACTAGTTGGTTCTTCGCAGCAGAATTAGCTTAAAAAGGTAATGAATTTTGCTCATGTTTGTGTAGAGATTGATTTGAGTAAGCCCCTGCCAGATTCTTTGGATATATGTGTGAGTCCTTACTCCTGGGTGCAATAGTTGGATTATGAGACACTTCCATTTCAATTTTGTCTTTTTCATGAATATGGTCATCTTCTATGAAGATGCCCAAGGGCTAGGCCTATGGAACCTTAGTCTTCTCAACCTCTGCACAACCCACCTAGGGTTGATAAGGGGAAGGACCCCATTCCTGGTGATGGGGTTTGCATGGATGGTTTCATCCTTGTCAAGGTTCGTAACAGGAATTGAGGCCACAAAAGATTGAAGATACAAAATGAAGATACTTTTAATAGATTTGAGGTTTTAGATGATCTCAGTCAGCAAGAAGTGAATCCGGGTTTGGTGAATCTGGATCAAGGTGTTTTGAGTACAGGATAGGAGGGTCTTCTGTCTGAGGTGACTTAGGATATGCAGGAAGTTGGGGCTTTGAAAATGGACACAGATCATCAAATGGAAGTCCAATTGGAGTCGGTTCCTATGGCTGAAGTAAAGAAAGGGGGTAGGGATGGTTCTCCTCTAGTTGTGAATGTAGGCAATGAAGTGGCAAAGAGTAACAAGTCTTCTTCTTCTCACTTGGGTCTTCATCAAAAGGATCCAAAAAAAGGTGTGGGGGAGAAGTCTTCCAAGCTTGGTAGAAAAAAGGATCTGGAAAAGATTAAATTAATAAGGGAAACTTTGGTGGAGTCAGGATCTGTCAAGACTCTGGATTATCATTTTTTTAGCCCCTTGAAATGATTGTTCTATCATGGAATGTAAGGGGTTTAAACAGTGGCCCTCAACACAAAGTTGTTCGTGATTTGGTTAGAAGTCAATCTCCTGATGTTCTTTTCCTGCAAGAGACTAAGTTATCAGTTGAGAGTATGTTTGGTTTGATGCCTAAGTTGTGCGGGAGTGGTGAATGACAGTGCATTGGTGCTAATGGGTCTTCTAGGGGAGTGGCTTGTTTATGGAACCCTCAGAAAATTTGTCCTCTTTGGTGGATGTCCTTCAAGTCCTCTATCTCCATGATAGATTCTTGTTTTGAGACGGGGGAGTCTATATTCTTCTCTAATATCTATGCGCTTATTGAGATTCAGGGTAAGCAACTTTTGTGGTCCCATATCAAGTTTGTTCGAAACATGGTTTCTTACCATCTACAAATTATGGCGGGGGATTTCAACGTTATTTCTGAGTTGGCTGAGAAGAGGGGAGGTATTGTGAGGCTGGAGCCTTCTGCGTCGCTACTTCAGAATAATATCTCAGCTTTAAATCTTATTGATATTAAGCCCTCTAATGGCCATTCACTTGGAATAATCAGAGGGTTGGAGAGGATTTCATTGTGGAACAAATTGACTGCTTTTTGGTATCCTATTATTGGGTTGGTGGCTTGTGGTCCTCTAGCTCTAAAATTTTGGATTGGAGGGGCTCAGATCATTGACCTATCAAGCTTGCTATCTTTTCAGTTCATGTGCCTCAGTATCCTTCATTCAAATTCTAGCTTATGTGGTTGTGTGATCCCTCTCTCCAGGACTATGCTGCTGAATGGTGGAGGTATGGTAGACCTACTTATGGTACGAAAACATATACTTTTTCTAAGTTACTTCAATTTGTCAAATATCATCTTAAATGTTGGAATCGACATTGCTTTGGAAACATTTTCCATGCTAAGGTTACTGCTCAAGCTGAGTTGGATGGTATTACGAGGATGATCAGGGAGAATGGGGTGACTGAAGATTTTCTTCGAGAAGAGGGTAGGGCTTTGAAGGTGTTGGAGGAGTGTGAGCTGAGGGAGGATTTTTTTGGGAAACAAAAGGCCCAAATTGAGTGGCTTCAGGAGGGAGATAAAAAAAATTCTTTCTTCTTCAATTCGGTGAAAGCTAGGAGACATGGAAATTCTATTTTTGTTTTAGTGAATGACAGGGGTGAGCAACTCTCCTCTTTTCAAGAAATATTGAATGAAGTTGTGTAGTACTTTGCTTCTTTATTTAGGGAGGACTTGCAGGGGGTTTTGATGAGGAAGCTCAGGTCCTTTTGTGCATCCCTTCTTTGGTTTCTAGAGAGATGAATGAGCATCTTATGAGTGATATCTCACTTGAAGAGTTAGAGCGGACTATGTTTCAGATGAAGGGGAAAGCTCTAGGCCCTGATGGTTTCCCGATTGAGTTTTTTCAAGAATTATGGGATATTATCAAATTGGACTTGTTAGTGGTTGTGCAAGAGTCTTAGTTGAATAAGCAGATGTTACGGGCTCTAAATTCTACCTTCCTCGCTCTCATCCCCAAGTGTGAGGGGGCGAATAGGTTAAGGAAATTTCATCCTATATCTCTTTGTAATGTGATTCATAAAATTATCTCTAAATTGATTACTGACAAGTTGAAAAAGTGGCTTATATAGTTGATCTCTGAGGAATAGAGTGGTGTTATGGCGGGTCAACAAATTATGGATGGGGTGGTTATCACAACATAAACCATTCATTCTATGGCTAGCTCCAAAGATAAGGCGATGTTTATCAAGTTGGATATGGCTAAGGCATATGACAGAGTTTAGTGGTCCTTCCTTTAGAATATTCTTGGTGCTTTTGGTTTTGGAGAGGAGTGGATTTAATCGGTTATGAGTTGTGTTACTTTGGTCTCCTTTTATGTGTTAATAAATGGTGAGCACTCAGAGTTTTTTGGTGCCTCTTGGGGTTTTTGTCAAGGAGACCCTCTCTCTCCTTACTTGTTTCTTCTTCTTGCTGAAGGTATGGGACATTTGATGAGAAGGCGTGTGGAGTTGGGGCTCATTTTAGGATGGAGATGGGGAGGTGGTTTACCACCACAGTCTCATTTGCAGTTTGTGGATGACACTGCGTTGATGGGTATGGCTTCAATCAGGGAAGCTACAAATTTGCACAAGGTGTTGGATGTTTATCTTATTGCCTCAGGTCAATTGATCATTGAAGATAAGTCCTCCATCTTTTTCTTCAATACTCTAGGGCCCATTCAAAGGAGGATTGCTCATATATTGAGATTTCAAATTGGGTCTCTCCCTTTGACCTATCTTGGTATTCCTATCTCTCTTCACTAGTAGAATTTGGAAAATAAATAACTACTTGACTAAAACTTTTAGTGACGTGACTAAAAATTTTAGTCACGTGACTAAACATGACTAAATTCTACTATTTTTTTGCAATTCACAAGTATAAATGACTAAATAAATGACTAATTTGGTCATCGGGTAAAATCACAACTAAATAATTGGTCAGACAAATAAAAATGACTAAATAAATGACTATTACTCCTCTATTCTTTTTTCTTTTGAATTTGATCACAAACCATAGAGCTTAAGCCCCCCTCATGGGACCCCTACCTAAGCGGGCCATTTGGTTGCCTAGGTTGCTTGGTGCACCAAAAACACCTATTGTGTGGAATGCATTGCCTCTCGATGCAGTCTTAAGGCCTTCACCAATTTTTTTTATAGTATAAATTCAATATTACATAAATTACTAATTCATTTTTTTCTATTCTACAATCATATTATATCTCATTTATAATATCACATATTTTATAGAATACTTACTGTTTTCCATTATATTCTTAAAATTTATATCTACTATACAAATCTAAAAATTAAATAATTCACTACTACATAAAGGAGATGTTTAAGACATTAATTTAAGACAATATATTTATAATTTTCTAATTGTCTTAAAATAAGACAGTAAAAAAAAATACTTTTTTGATTTTTTTTTTTTAATTTCCCTCTTCGTCCATTTTCCCTCCAACGTCCATTTTCCTTTTCCCTCCCTCATTAATTCGACATGAATTTTGATGGTCATCTTCATCTTCTTCCTACCCCTGTCTATTCACGGCTGTAGATTTTGTTGGAAAATCATGATGACTGTTAGGGAGGGATAGTTACACATTTAGAAGGGCATGGTGTCCCTCCTTGTGGTTGTCCAAGGTCGAAGGTCAAATCTGGCATGCCGGGCTAAAGGAAAACCCATGACCTCATAAATGGGATTTTTTTGGTCAAATTTAGGGAAAAAAAGGCAAATATAATATGAAAGGGGAGGTCAATTAGAGTTGGGAGGAGATTAGATGGCATAAACCAGAGTTGGACGTAGTTATTTAAGTGCTTTCTACTACATCGTTGAGAACACAACACAATTTGTGCAGAACGTTGAGGGGTTCGTAATATTTTTTTCCTCCAAAGTTTGTCTATTTTCTTTTTCTCAGCAGCATCGTTCACAACACAACTAAATTTGTGCAAATTACTCTAGGTAAGTCACTTGCCATGGTTGCAGTAATTTTTCATTTGGGAAATCTATACGCGGCTGAGTCATTTTCAATGTGTCATATTTCATTCGAAAATAGTTATGTTTAAAGATTTGGTGATCATGATTTGGCGATAAACTCTATGAACACCATGCATGAAAATGTATTTGTAGTTCATAAGCATAAGGGGATTGAATGTACTGCCCATTGTCCTCCAATTTTAACCATGCAATTTTTAAATTTTGAGTACATCCAGTTGAAGTTTAGTAGTCATCTTGCATTCTTAAAAATAGTGAAGGTCCTTGTAGTCCCAACATGATTGAGTTGTGTAGTCACCAGTCATAATGGCCTTAAATGTAGGTGATTGGGAATGAAATTGGTCATTTTGAAGTGGTTTTTAGGATCGAGTGTGAAAGCTACTAAAGAGGGATGCCATATTCACTTCATATTGTTCTAGTAGAAATTGCAATAAAAATTTATTTGGATTGGAGGTGTAGTTGGTCCTATAATGAAAGAATGGGGGTTCTATGGAATGCTTTAGGTAACGATCTAATGCATGCTATTGCTTTCAGGAATAGGGCAATGATGTCTAACTTCACAATTCTCCACTATGTCATATTAGTATGTTGCCAGATGTCTATGCCCATCATGCATAATCATTCTTATTAAAAGAATAGCTATGATAAACTACTATACCAATTTGGAAGATGAAGGGATCATATGGTGATAACAAGAAATACAACTGTCCATCTTCTAACGCTTCATACCTTTTGTATTGTGTTTTTCAGAAATTCTGCTGAACAATTGTTGGAAACAGAGCGGCATTGTGGAGTTTTGAAAACTTTTAATAAGAGCAGTTAGGGATTTTTTTTATCAACTTGTATTGTAGGTCTTAAAGCTTCTGGTGAAGATTGTGCCACAAGATGGAAAATTGCTAGATCTTCCTGTTTTGTTCATGTATGCTCTTGATCTTTGACCAACTAGTTCCACTTCTATATCATTGTATTCATTGATTATTTCATCTTCGATGAGCATGAGGTGGTTCTCTATACTGTTGCACCAAGAATTCTCATGATGGGTGACAACACTACTACATATAACGAGGTTTTAAGACATTAATTTAAGACAAAATATCAATTTTGTCTTAAATATATATTTTATTTTTAAATTATATTTTTAATTTTTTAATTGTCTTAAATTAAGACAATAAAAGGAAATACTTTTTCTACAATATTTTTTTAATTTTCCTCCTTATTCATTTTCCCTCCCTCGTTCGACTTGCATTTTCCTCCAGGCTTCAAGATTCGATCCCTCAGACATCGAACTCCCATCCAATTGAGACACTGCAACATCCAACATAATGGGAAAATTTTTCCCTGACCTCATCCATGCCTTTCCTCTGCTGGCTGGCCCGGTCGAGGAGTGGATCGAAAAGAAGAGTGTCAAAACCCCAATTAGCGGTAACTCTGTGCTAGGGTCAGTCAGAGGTTTTATGATTTGCAGCGGATGGAATATCATGTTAGAAAGCATCACAATGGGTCTTCCTATTATTACGTGGCCTATGGAAGGAGATCACTTCTCCATTTCCGTACTTGTGGTGGAGCTTTGCAGAGGGTATCAGGGATTTCCCCACAGAGATGAATTAAAGAGAACAGTGGAGTAAATAATGGGAGAAGGACAGGCTGAAAGGGTTTGAGATTTGGGAGATTTAGAGCATCAAAGCATTTTTAGGTGAGATCCATAAGCTTTCATCTCCTACCTAGTTCTCTGTATAGATTAAATGTATCTGCCTACTCTAAAGATTGCCCTAGTTTTCCACCATGCATTATGTTTGCACATTTATGCGCTATCTTTACTGAAGAGAGATTATTGTATCATATTAGTTGATATTCAAAATTACAATGTAAATTCCTAGGTTTGTGTGCATTCATGGAAAAAATGATAGAGTAGGGTAAGATTTACTGAGAAAGCATGGCAGATGTTAAAAAAAAGAAATGCATTTCCAGTCTACTCATGAGGAACAAGAGATGCCAAGAATATGGCTTACATTTTCAACAGATCGAAGAGTGGTGATTAGCTGCTCGTATTTTTGCCAAGGTTTCCTTTGTTTTTTAAAAATAATTAGGGAAAATATCTTCCAGCGAATAGGCAATGAGCAGGGGAAAATTTTAATACATTGTTTAAAGTTTCATTCGATAAAATCTACAACTATTCTAGTGGTAGGTGGCATTTTGCAAAGCGGTTCATGTGCCTTGACTCTATTACCACATTTTGCATACATGTGTAATGGGGAGTTCAAGAATTTAGTGGTTGTAAAACCCCAGTATTTTTAGATCTGCTTTTCATTTACTGTGAATAGATTGAAGTGCTGATTCAATTCAATTTTAGCAAATTTTTAGAAGGTCACTTTCAACTGCAATTGACAATTGCATTCCAAATAATCTTTCATAATACATACTTATACAACTATCTATCTTAAAAAAATTCCTCAGATTTTGACTTATGACTGAGATAGGTATTGCTTCTCTGCAAGAAGTCCCTATGTAGAAGAGAAAAATTGGTTTCAATTTTATTCTGCAATATGGAATTTCAAATACCATGAGCAAACTGCCTCTTAAAGGACTTAATTAGAGTATTCTGTTGGGGATTGATAAGATCCTGACATCATGCTTTTCTTCCAGTACATGAGTTTGAAAACGTGTGAGAAAATTGTTTTTTCTAGTTATTAAGCTTGAAAATAATGAACTCAATTGTCACAGCAGAGTCTCCCTTAGCATAACAAGGACCTGAAAAGTGCCATGGCACCTTATGTTTAACAATAATAAGAATAGTAGTGTTTTGTATAGTACTTCGGGTTATTTGTTTAGTAATACATGTTCAAATACTGGAATCATTAGTTTGATACTAGAATAGATGCAATTCATCCAAATTATATATCGCAAACCTCATGAATAATTTTTGAGTACTGATCAGAGTTCTTCAGTGAAAATATTGATTTTCAATCTGATGGAAAAAAATTAAAAATATGAAGGTGGCAGATGATTTTTATAGTAATGTTACAAGGAACTGAAAAGTGCCATGGCACCTTATCTTTCAGAACAATAAGAATGATAGGGTTTTGTACAGTACTTCAGGCTACTCGATTAGCAACACATGTTTAGATATAAGAATAATTTTCCTGATACTAAAATAGATGCAATTCATCTAAATTATATATTGCAAACCTTCAAAATAATTTTTGAGTACTGATCTAGGTTCTTTGGTGAAAATATAGATTTTCAATCCATAGTCTGATTCTAGAATGGATTCATCATTAGTCTGATACTAGAATAGATGCAAAGGATTGATCATTAGTCTGAAACTAGAATAGAATGCAAAGAATTTATTATTGATTTGAAACTAGAATAGATGCAAATCATCTAGAATCCATATTATATATTGTAAACCTTGAGAATAATCTTTGGATACTGATCAGGGTTCTTTGATGAAAATATAGATTTTTGATCCATGGTCTGGCACAAAAAAATATGGTGGCAAACAAGGATATTTCACTATTCTAACAGTAGAATACATACAAATCATCTAAATTATAAATTCCAAAGCTTGAGAATAATGTTTGGCCATCGATTGGAGTTCTTTGGTAAAAATATAGATTTTCAATCCATGATCTGATGCAAAAAATATGAAGGTTGCAGATGAGAATTTATCCTTAGTCTGATACTAGAATAGATGTAAATCATCTAAATTATATATTCCAAACTTTGAGAATTATTTTCAGGTACCAAATGGGGGGCTTCTACAATGAAAATATAGATTTTCAATCAATGGTTTGATGCAAAAAAATTCGAAGGCAGCAGATGAGGATTTGTGAGGCGTTGAAGTAGCTACTTGCACATTCACCATTACTTATGGTCTGATTCAATGATATAGAACTATGTTACCCCAAGTTTTAGGAATGGGGACGGTAGGTGATGGGGGGATGCATTTTAGGGACATGGATGTCAGGGAGGCCATTTTTCAGGGGATGACAAGGGATAACTATTAAAAAATAGGGAAAATTTTAAAATATAGAAAATTTCAAATATTCAAATTATAGCATTGATAAGGCACTCATCATATACATCATAGAACCTTAACACTATGAACTCTCTAGCTGCATACAAGGCTACATTGTTGGTTTTAATTGAACTTCCCACAGGCTGGCAGGAAAACAGGCTCTAATACCACTAAAGTACCCCCCCAACTGGATATTATGTGTTTTTCACCGAGTTGTATTTCACCATGTGTATTTTAATAGATGTTTAACAAAATAACCATGAACTAAAATTTGCAATGAACTGATTTATTTCTGATAAATAATAAGTCACACAACTGTAGTATGTTCAGAGCATAAATCAACTAAAATTTATCTTATACACAGCTGCAACTTTGGAAAACACACAGATAAATTTGTAAATGCTTATAATAATATCATTGCTTGAATGTCCAAATAACTCAGCTCTAAACTGAAGCAATACAAGTACAATCTTCTAATATCAACTTGGAATGATGAAACAAAATAATACTAACCCTTAACCGTATTAGCTGCTTACAAAATAAAACTAACACAACTGGTAAAATAGCTAAGTAGTCGAATCGCTGGGTTCCTACCATCGTACCCAATTATGAAACGATTCGGACTCAGAATCGGGTTCGAATCGCTGTGGGTACCATATGGAATTGAAATTTGTGCCCTCAAAACAATTCCGTCAAAAGCCCATCGGTTCCAGATGTTTCAGAGCATGACATGGAGTTTTAGGAGCGATTCCAAACCAATTTTGCACGATTTACCTTGCAAAATAAAATAAATCCTAAAATCTGTCACCGCCCTATTTCATTTCGTTGAGCCGCTTCATCGTTTTTGCCTAGGCGTGGAGCATTGTTGTTGAGCACATGTTCATAGGCAACTTTATCTACATTTTATTTTTTAAGGTTATATGATATTATTAATATGATAGATTATAATAATATCATAATAATCGACTAATAGTATTAGATTATTAATAATATATATTATAGTTAGATTGTATTAGAAATTTAAAATTAATAATAATATATATAATATATATTAATAATATAGATTATAGAATAATAGACTTATAGTATTAGAGTCTTAGGTTATAATAATATATTAATATTATTATTAATATTATTAAATATTAATAGACTAATAGTATATATATTATAATTTGTATAAATATTAATATTATAGATTCTAATAATAATAGATATTATTTATTATTATATTATAGATTGTATAATAAATTCATAATAATATATATTATTAATATTAATAATATAGATTATAGAATATTCAATATATGTTAATTTTTTTGAATATTTTATTATATTTTGTATGGATGTACATGATTCCGTACCGTATCCACGTACCCATACCCGTGCCCGTACCCAATTCAAAAACTTAGTAAAATAGTAATAATTCTTGTATCTACTATGACTAATGTTGCTGCTGCATGTATTCAAAAAGGAATAAGATTATATAAGAGTATTATTCAGTCTCAAAATGCACTATAAACTATGCATAATCTATCCAAACTACCACTCTAGATCTATTTGGTTCTTATTAAACAAGCTTCTTCCAACTATACACAAAATCTTGTCAAAGGACAGTGCCACACCTAGGATAGCTTCTATCTGATTTGGATGATATCAAACCCTAAGCTAGGCAACTTGAGTAATGAATATAAACCCTTCAAATCTAAAACTCTCAAAAATCTAGAAATGATGCCCAAAAGATTGCTAATTTAGAAACTGAAACTTGTTGGCCCATAGGAGATGGTTGGGGGACGTCCAAACATCCCCTATTCGTTCTGGGGGTGGCTAGTCATCCCCTAGACATTTCTGAGAATTTTACAAACCTCACCAAGACGTTTCTGACCCATCCCTGCATCCTGAAATGTTTCCTACTGGGGACCTCCCTATTTTTGTCGGGGATGCGTCCCAAGGTTACATAAATATACAATAGATGCACAAGGCTTTTTATGCTTTAATTGATCATGTCAAAGATATAACCATGTGAAATATAGGAAATATACATCTTCCTTTGAAAGAAAATGTAAAAGAAAACCAAATTCATGTACCAAGTTATTTTTGGCTATCAAAATCAACTGGATTACAATTCAGCAGAGTTCAGTTATACAATTCTCTTCTCACAACCTTATCCAATTTATTCAGCATGCCCTCACTAGTTTTATAGTATGGTGAGCATGGGTGTATTTAAGATTAAAAAAATACACAGATGTATTTACTCTCGAGAGCTTGTGAGAAAAAGTGGCTTGATCAATGCAGATCCACCTTCCTCCCTTATTTTTGAACCGATCTTCCATTGATTACTTTCCCTTTTATCATTATGAGTGTCATTTTCTGCCTTTAGACCAATTTCACACCTCCAAGTTGATAGATTTGAAGCTTTTATCATTTGTGAAATTATTATCAGCCTGGTAACAAATATTTTTGACTATTATGAAGAATTAAAAATATATAATGGTTAATAATTCATTATTCATCTTGTTTTATCAATTTATGACAAATTTATTTAATTGCAAAGAATAATATAATTTACAATGTTCTGATGTTAGCCCCCATAGTGAGTATGATTTATTGTTTCTAATTCATTTGGATTCACCCATTGCAAAGCTAGAAGTTCCCGGGTGATGATAAGAGGTTGATGGGTTATCAGTAAAGTTAACAGAAACACTCTCTCCTTGACAATTGCAATGAGTCAATGAGTCTAACTCATTTCAACATGTTACTACCAAATGTGGTAACCATGGGATGAAATACTCTGTTCTGAAAATCAAACTTTGTCATGCAAAGTGTAACAATTAATTATACTTGATCTCAGTTAATAGATATGTGCTCTTACAACTAGAGAAAAAATTAGTTAAAACTAGAAAAAGCTACCAGGTTATTTCTATGGTAGTTGATTTGAGTTGTAAAGTATTTTTCTTGGGAGCACTATATCCAATAAAATTTTATACAATTAGGCATCAAATTTAGATCTATGTTGAGTGAATCACTGAATACAGTATAATCACGGCAAGTTCACTACTTTGCTTTTAGGCAATTCTTCACATTCAATTGGCTATTTCTAGTCATATCCTCTAGAACAACGTTAAATGGCCTGCACCTTAGATAGTTATTTCTTCTGGAAAGCCATATATCATATTCATTTTGAAAAGAATTATTAAACTCAAGGTGGAGGGACTGGGAAAGAATCAAATACAAACTTTCTTGCCTGTATTGAAATTATGCTTTCCCAAAAGGTGTATCAATATTTTGCCAATCTCAATTATAATGATACGAGGCTGGTTATTCAATACGGTTTGAATTATTTTTTAATGCAAAGTTTAATGCCATTGTCCATATGGCATGTTCACAACTCCTATATCTATCTGAGCCTTGGACTTAAATGATCCCTAAGATTTAGCACTTAATGACTGCAGTTAGGTGTTTTATTTTTTGTTACATTGATTTCCACCAGCCATGACCAAACAACCTTCCTACATGGATTTATTAGAGTAGTGTATGGCAGATTAACAAATACAACCCTTCATGCTAGTTTTTTTTCCAGTGAAAGATTTAAAATTGGGACAAAGAAAACTTTTGATTTGGTTTTGTTTCCTCATATATAATGAGAAAATGATTATTTAGCCAATAGGCTATTATGGGTGGGAAATCCCACCAGAATCAGCTGTTGTCTGATGCCGAGAAAATTTTCAGCATTCTTCGACGAACGGGATATGATAGATGTTAATGGAGGTAATTTACTCCATTCCACAGCAGGGGACAACATGCAGTTAATGAGCATGGCATCCAATTTTCCTGAGCCATTCCCATGTCAGAATGCATGGGGAAGAGGTCTACAACTACATCCCAGATTAACTATGTAGGGGAGTCAAGAGGCCATTGTTCAGGAGAAAATTGCAAAAAGGTAGGTGCGTGAACTGAATGCCCTCTGCTATCAGTGGATAAAGGAATTTATGGTGGTTGGTGTGTCGATTTTCCTTGATGATTTTAAGTTCTATAGGATTGGATTTTAAAAACGACCATATTAAATGATACCGAGGAGGTAGGAAAAGGAGAGGGGTTTAGTGGCTTAGAAACGGAAGGAAATGAAAAAAAAATAATACAATTGTTCAGAGAGTTCTAGATGAGCAGGTTATTTGTAATCTGGAATGATGCGTAACTTGGAGGGTGGAAAAAGGATGACGTTTCTGATCATACATGGGTAGATCATGTGGAAAATATCATAGAAGAAGACAAATGCATTTTGCTAAGTGAATAAGAGAAAGCACGGAAAGAAAAGGAGTAGACAAAAAAATCATTCAAACCTCAGATGATTACACACTTGTAATTCCAGAATATTTCTGAAAGTGAAGCCATTAAGCTAGGACATTGCCAATGCTTCCACATTCTGTATACCTGTCTACTAGAACATAGAAGATTACTGGGTTGTGGCACCT
Organism: Sequoia sempervirens; assembly: GCA_007258455.2. NCBI lineage: Eukaryota > Viridiplantae > Streptophyta > Pinopsida > Cupressales > Cupressaceae > Sequoia > Sequoia sempervirens. Next base: position 2,077,876 of record VDFB02358134.1, on the reverse strand, counting down.
CTGTTTTGTTACCTGTCTACTAGAAAATAGAAGATTACATACTGAGTTTTATGGAGACTCCATTAGGCATTAAGGTGCGTAGAAAAAATCATGATTACTGGGTTGTGGGAATAACCAAGATTATATGCATCTTACACTTTGTTTGGATTTTTGCATTGGAATTCAAAATACTTTCATACCTCATGTTGGTTTTGTTGGACTTTTGTTTTATCACCTAGATAAATAAAATCGACATGTAGTTTGCCTCGTTATCATTCCAATCTTGGATTGCTTGAAAGTTTTTATAATACATCAACACAACATCTTCATTCGGGATTCTCCTTTTGTTTAGCCTCATGCTCTCCACAAAAGCATATAGCTCTATAACATCTGACAACATTCCTTAGCCCTTCTGATTTGATGAATGATCCTACCCTGTTGCAAAGATCCCATTTTTGCGTAGGCAGAGGGTATGCTGAAAAAGGTTGTGGAATTTGGCTTTACAACTGCCCAACTACATTTGCTTGAAAATTTCTAAGAACCTTCAAACAAATCTATCTTGCTTATATCTTGCAATATTTGCATTCCATGAGATCATATTCCTTCGAGGAATTCTATCAAACAGTTCACACGCCTTGTTTATGCACCCACATTGTTGTGTACATGTCTTCCAACAAAATTGTAGCTACAACATCTGCCAAATGTAGTTAAGTATAGCGTTACACCTACCAAATGTATTTGCTTGAAATTTTCTAAAGCCTCTGCAAAATTGCAGCCGGCGAGGTAGTTAAGTCTGGCGTTACACCTGCCAAATGTATTTGCTTGAAAGTTCCTAAATCCTTTTATTTAACAAATCCATTTTTGTGTATATCTTGCAATTTTTGCACTCCATGAGACCACGTTTCTAGGAGGCAATCAATCAAATGGTTCGCGTGCCTTGTCTGTGTTAACCATTCTGCATATACGTTTACCAAGGGTAGACCCACTAATATTTCTAAGTTGCTTCATTTCTTTTTTATTTTCTTTACTTGCTGGGTGTTCATACCTGCGCCCTCATTCTTGGCATGGGTGGATAGGATGTTGGCATAGGTTACAAAAAAACAAATCACTTTACACTTGCCAATTGCATCTACTTGAATGTTCTGAATCCTTAACCATAGTTTTCTCTCTTTTTCCTTCAAATAAATTCCTAATTGTGCAAATATCTGCTCTATTTTATTTGTGGTTGTAATTCCTAACTGTGCAAGTATCTGCTCTGTTTTATTTGTGGTTGTAATTGGACTTGAGGAGATCATCTCCACCAATGTAGAAGCTCAATCCCTACTTTATTTATATAAATAATTTTTATTTTTTTTCCAATTATTCTTAATTGAAATTTTTCCTACAATGTAATGAATTGTATGTCTATTATTTAAAAAAAAAACCAATATGGGTTGCATGTGAACTGTGGGGATTTCCTTGGGTTGCAATTTTGCATACTAGTGAATCATAGAGTCTTGTTTGGAAGCATTCTTCTTTTTACTATTTCAGTGGTATAAAATAAGAAGCATAGGTAGACATGTGGTATTAAAAAAAAAGAGTCTCAATCAATCTATATATATACTGGATTTATGAGAATTGATATTTTCTTGATTTTCTCAATGAACATGTACAAAGAACTACAAAGAACTTCGAGTTGTGTTGCAATATAAGCTAGAAAGTTGAATTATTCATAATTTGATATCATTCAAGAGAGAGTTTTGTGTCTATCTTCTTTATTAAATTGTGTGCATCAGTTTTGTTATGGTTGTGTTGATACAAGATGGCATTCACAATTGCATCCAACTTAAACATATTTTTTAAATTATTCTTTGATAGGCATCCATACTCTTCTTCCATTCTCCAATCTAAGTGTAGGCATGCATGAAGATGTTCAAATTTTAATTGAAGGTTTTTAAAGCCTTTACAACAAACCCATTGCGAACATATTCAACTACCAAGGAATTTCCTTAAGCCACATTACGTCAAATATTTAGTCAAACCATTCACATGCCTAGGCTTTCACAGTTTACATACAGGTTACCTTAAGAGTTTGAGGAGAGAGATATAACTTAATCTAACTCTTCCAGCAACAAAATTTACCCAAGTATGCATAATTCAAAATCAAAAGTCATGCACAAGAACATGAACTGTCTAACAAGTTTTTCTTAAGGAAATTGAAGGTAGACATAAAACCCATGAATTGTTTAATAAAAGTCTTCGAGAACGACATACGACAACACACAAGCAATTAATTCACCTAAAATGATTATATTCTCAGTTGCGGGAGTGGATAAAACACAAAGAACCTCATCGTCAACCACCAACAATTGTATTATACATAACCAATCTCTTGAGTTAGTGGTTTTGATGTGTCATAAAATATTTTTTGTATTACAAAAATATTTTCCCTCAACATGCATTTTTCGATTATGTTACATTCGGTTACAAGGTATATCACTAATCAACAACAACTGGGCTTAATCCAATCGACCTTTTAAGTTCATATCCAAACCATTTAGCATAGCATACCGATTTAAATTAATTTCCATTTCATATTCAAATCTTCTCACATCCCATCATCAATTGAATTTTGCTATAAATAGTTAGTCTTAAGAAAAGCAATTTACATTTTCTTGCTATTTTTTTCCCCGCCCTTCAATATACTGCCGGAGTATATCCTGCTATCGGCGTAACCATTGCACCTCATTCAGGTGGAAGCGATAGTTACTTGAAAATGAAACAAAGCAAAATTTTAATTTGGTTATATTTCCATTTATTTACTTGAACAATAATCAACTTAAATGTAAGATAGTACTAAGAGGGGATTTTACAATGATCGCCATCACACAGAAGGCACAACCTATCTAAAAGAATCATAAAAATCTCATCTTTTCTTTTCTTAATATTGAACAATAAACATCTCATCTTTGAGAACAATACTTGTGACAGTATTTAGGAAGGAACTTTAGGTTGCCTGTTCAGTAGATAGTTGTTCAAATACAAGCATTGTGAGCTTACATAAAATATAAACTAGTCATCTAGTGTATGTGACACAAACCTTGAGATTTTTATATTAGTTACTGACAAGAATTCTCAATTCTATGGTGAATAGATAGATTTTCAACCCATACCAATATATGGTCACTATTTTTTGGATCCTATAATATTTACAAGATGTACCCAACACATTATAAGGGTAGGAACGAGGGACCATAGTTTGGCAGTGCTACATAAGCCTTTCAATTTTTTATAATGGGTTATCTCAAAGATGTCACCATATTCAAGGATGTGCAAAAGAGAAACAAAATCAAATATAGAATGTTATTAACAAGAAGTTTCTTTTACTTGCTCCTATTTTTACAGTGCAACCTCCCAAGTCATATGGAAGCATGGTCATTATTGGTTTATTGAAGAGTAGAAAAACTATGGACAAATTAATTCACAAAAACTAATGAGACAACCTAGCTCAGTCAATAGACAGTCATCCCACTTCCTCTTTTTCAACCCTTTGATTTTGGTTTCAATTAATTTGGTCACTTCAATTCAAATTCTGCTTTGTTAGGGTATGTTATATTTTTCCTACAAACTCTATGCATTTTTCTCAACGGCATTGTTGAGTGCATGAGATACTTTGTGTAGAATCTTGAGGTAAGTCACTTGCCATGGTTTCAACAAGCTTTATTTTTATGAATTGTTAGAATAGTAGTTTTGATATAAGGGTTTGTTCTGTAAATTCTATAGTTGTAGAACCTGTAAAAAATGGATTATTGAACAAAGAAATTACAGAACTTGAAGACAACATACTCTGTGCAGGTTGTGTCTATCTTCCCACAAGTAGCAAATCTTAACCTTTGTAGTTCCAAGCTTCAAATGAATGTAAACATTCTACCTTGCTCATTTTCTCATACATCAAGCATAAGTTCTCCTTCATTTAATTTTCACCACCTCTCCCATTAGCCAGTCAATAGTTCATGACAAGCTCATTTTTATTCTGAATAAGTGAAGAAAATAATATATTTGCTCTATAAATAGTTAGGGGGTGTCACAGGCCTAAATAGTACCTATGGTTGCATAATTTTGGGTCTGCACAACAATGTTCATCCAACCCCAACTATAGGATCACCAGCTTGAATCAGCCCAAGACATTCTTTACATTACTAGACACTGTGTCAGGAGCATTCTTAGAATTAGTAATATAACTCATGCTAGACTACTCCTAGATGATCAACATTCAATTCTGCACTTTTAAACGAGTTTGTAGTTAGTTGTACAGGGTAATGACATTGCTCCAAGACAAGCTTGGATGGAGGTCCAGTGTATAGTTATACAAGTGCTCTACTTTCCCTTCAATAATAAACTTCTTTCTAGGGATATTGAATAATATATCCAAGGGTATATGTGGATGTAGCTTATAAGAAATAACCCACTTATATGAATTACTTTATTCGAAGTAGTATTGTTCATTTAAATTATTTACCTTGATACTTTTTAGACCTGTCTATATTTTTGTTACTTATCTATTGCTTACTAGAAACTTTAGCAAGTTGCCCTAGAATTATGTGTTGGTGTTTTTTATTTTTATTGGGTTATACTGAAGTTTCTAGTATACTTTAAACAAACATCTGATTTAATTCTCTAGTGCTAAGCATGAAAAAATCTATTTCTAAGCACAAATATGCATTTTCAATGTATATACAAAAGGTAACATGTTTTCAATTGATATTTATGACCTGAATGGATTATGTTGCTTATGCATTTTGTTTTCTTTTAAATGAATATTTTAACATCTTATTGTTGATTTATTTTTCTTCAAGTCTAGGAGAAACATGGAATTTATGTTCACGCTTGTTAGGGAAATGCATTGGTGAAGATTAGTAATGTCTTTATCGCACAACTGTTTTATTCTTTATTTTTCTGCTTTCATTTGTAGTCATCTTTAGGTTTATCCCTGAGCATTGATATTGATATCTGACTGATAACATATTTTCCCTTGCTGTTATGAATGGATATCTACATAGAAAAGCTACACTAACAGACACCATTGTAGAGCTTCCTAAAACATGGCAATGAGCAATGTAAGTAGCACAACTACAATAACTACTAAATTTGATGGTTGTATAGCAATATTTATGTATATTTGCCTCAAAACACAGTTAATAACAATAATTCATATCATTTGGCCTTGCTTTTTATAGATATTTATATGAGTAGATAGTTGTTATCATAGCTATTGTTTATATTTTTGTTTTACAGTGATAAAATTTCCATCTTTTTTTTCCTGTTGTGATGGTTTTCAGATTCATGGCATAAAGTGGGCTTTTCAGTTTGCATATTTCATACTTTGCAACATGGGATTCCTACTACTTTCTGGGAGAGATCTCAAGGTACTCTGTTTCATTTGCCTTTTAACCTGTATAAATACAACAATAAGGCATAAATTTCAATTTATTTATGTATGCTACTAACTCAATTGAGATAGAATTTGTGATCAGCTTTAGATCCCCATTTTGATATTAGGTGTTTTATCTTGATATTAGATGTTTATCTTGATACCATGTCTAATATAGGATTATTGTTGACCAGAGATGTTGTGACTCTGTCCAATATGGTTATCTTTTTGGCTAAATGACTAGCATTGTATCTTTATCTATAACTTGATGGGTATAATCCTGTATTAAAACATAGCTTAATTCATTTACCATGAAAATGGTTTTGAAAAGAGTTATAGGTTATGGATTCGTTAAAGTCTTAAATATGAAAGACATTGGTTAAATTTTTATAAAATTCCAAAGTGCTTAAAATACTTAAATAAAATCAAGACTCATCTCCAAGTATCTTCTCAACAATTCCTAACTGTTGCAATCACAACCTTCATGTAGAGTTTGTCCCCATTGCAATTATGTATCAAACTAAGCTTATCCCATTGTTTAGTATATTGATCCTATCCCCATTACCCAGTGATATATCAAAATAAGCTTGTACCCATTGCGTTGTGTACTCAACAATTCACAACTTTCCTTGGGGATGCACGTAACTCAGTTTTACACATTCAGTTGTACCCACATACAAAAAAAAATAATATCCATCGGAATCATACAAGACTCATAGTACATACCCACATGTACACACACACATCCATTTCAATAGGTTTTAAACATTACTAAACCAATCATGGACATATACCTTACTAATGCCTCTTCATTTTTCCATGTTTGATACAATTTCCTTTCCTTTCCTTCTCTAACTTCTCTCACTATGAACCATGCTCTAAAGTCTTCAACCTATGTTCTTATGCCTTCAATACTCGTGATAACTATTGTCATTTACATTAAGGGATTGGTTCTCTGGAAAGTTGTCTCATGCTAGAGAAAACAAATTTTAGGCAGTTGAAGCATACTTTAACTTGCAACCAATATTTTCATTGAAAAGCTTGTAAATTCGTCAGATTTCAAGAACCAAATGCAGTAAGTAGGACAGGTTTCATTTCATTTGATTTTAAGGCCCAAGAACAATAAGTAGTCATTTGAGGATATTTCATTAGGAGATTGCAATTGTTGTGCTGGTTCAAGGAAAATCAATCAAGTATGCTTGAACTTTTTAGATTTTTCGTTTTGAAGTTGCTTTGATATGGTTTAGGGTTTTGTTGCCTATGATATTATTCTTTAGCCGCTTTATGTTATTATTCCAATTGAGTTACAAAGCAAAATGATTTTAATTATGCACACAAGGCCTTATGGTCTATGGAACTCTAAACGTTATAGCTGCATCAGGGTTGAAGTTTGAGACATTGTCGCTTGCTTCTGAATGTCTAATCTTCTTTAATAAATCAAGTTGAAAATTCCCTTAAATTTTTGAGTTTGTCTTTTTCCATTCACTTAGAGGGTTTTATATGAGACTTTCAAACTTAGTTTCTTGTACAGCACATCTAAAACCAGAGAATTCTAAAAGGAACAAGTTTGATCCACTTGTGTGCATAATGACATATATGATTCACAATCCAAGTCATATCTTTTAGTTATTAGTTTTTAGATGCCCTAGAAACTGTTTCCTTTCCAAATTTTATAGGAAAAAAATTACCTTGAGGGAAGTGGTATTTTTTTAGGGGGATTTTAATGATCTTTAGTTAAGCACAGAACAACTCACCAACCTATAAAAAAATGACACAAGAACTATGAAAACCTCAGTATATAGAAGTCTCTAAATGATCTTATGTACATGTTTTTAATTTGACAACACAAGTTCTATGATTAATACTTAGTTTTTTATTTTGTCATTCTCAACCTTTTAATTTCTTATACATATTCTTAATCCTTCATTTTTCTTTTTGAATAGTAATCATCTAGTAGAATGTGAATGAATAGGTAATGATCAAATCACAAATATATTCATTAACTTAGTTATTGAACCCGCCTCTTGCAATCTGCATTTTTAGCAACCACATTTGCAATAAATTGAATTCGAGCAGCACATAGTCTTTCTGTAAGTTGATTTGATAGTTTGGGAACATGAATATAAACACAAGTTGTTTGTGTACTCTATATAACAATATTTTAACTAGATTCTATTATTAAGAGAATATATTTTAGTGATATAAATGAGTAGCTTGCTGAAATTAACAAACATGTGGGATTCCAAAAATTCTACGTGTTTCTTGTCCTAACCCATCATGAATAGATTTTCCTGATGTTTTCTTCCTTAATGAAAATAGATTCCTGTGAATGAAATATATTGCACCTTATTATTTGAGGACACGTATCTAGATGGGTAAAAAATATGTCACAATGACCGTTACTATCATGGGATCTTTGGATCATAAACCTCACAATCCAATTTTTAAATATAATATCTAATGTTAGAGATCCCATATTTTTTTAAACTAACTATTCTTCACTTTTTGTCTCTTATTTGCTTTCTATCAAATTACTCTCTTTCTAATCTAGTAATAGTATATTTCTAAATTTATGCTTGTGAATGCAGTTTGGGAAGTGTTCTTGTTTAGTATTTACTTTTGTTGTTGTCAGCATATGAAGTTTTTTGTCCTTTATGATTATGTGGGGATTCTAACTTGGTTCACATGCTTTTTTTTTTGGACCAAGTGGATAGATCCGAGGCTGTACAAAAAATGCAGGTGCCAACTGTAGCTGAATGTCTTCAACATCCTTTCTTCTAGGTTCTTTTTTTTTTTTTTTTAGTACTATGCAGTTCTATATTTTTATTGTTTCTATTTTATGACTACATGGTAAATGGAAGTCTCTAGGACATCCTACATGGTGAGAAAATGATGTTATGCAAAAACATGATAGATTTATGAAATATGAGTCCAATCAATATTTCTACCATCTGATCAAAATAGATTGGGGAGAACCTAACAAACATTTTAAATTTTTGTGTAGGAACATCAAAGAAGATTAAATTAGACTGGGATACTCATCTAAAGATAGCCTATGGTGCTACAAAAGGATTATCATATCTTCATCATGACTATAACCAATGTATTGTTCACAGGGATGTAAAGATATCTAACATTCTTTTAGATGACAACTTTGAAGCACATTTGTCAGAATTTGGCATTGCCAAGTGCATTTCATTGGCCAAAACTCATACCTCCACCTATGTTATGGGTGCTATTGGTTATATTGACCTTGAATATGCAAGAACCTCAAGGCTTAATGAGAAATCTGATGTTTACAACTATGGTATTGTTCTTCTGGAGTTGCTGACAGGCAGGAAAGTTGTGGACAATGACTCAAATTTACTTTAGTTAGTAGGATTCATGATTGGTGATAAAGGAACCAGCAAGATATGAAGATGAAGAGGTAAATGATCAAAATTTTTAAAGGGTAGTTCAATGGTAAGAGAAACAATGAAGTAACAATTAACATGGTCATAAGATGATAGTAATCAGAATGAGGGCAGCCTACAGATGATTGTAGCTTTATCACAATCATAGAATGAAAGTTCCTTTGCAAAGATGTATCATGTACTTATGCATTACAAGGGTAAGGGACTATAGGTTATGATATAAAAGAACAATCATGCACAAATGACAGTTAGAGGATCAACAAGCATTACAAGGGTAAGGGACTGTAGGTTATGATATAAAAGAATAGTCATGTTCCTATTCTTTTGAAAGATGTTGAATAACATAAATGCAAGGTTTGGAGTAGATTTCAGCTAGTTTCTCTCTCAACAATGTATTGTAATATTTCAAGTTCTTTCATGTTGGGACAACAAATTGTAACTCCATTTTCAAGCTTACACAGTTGTATGTAACATCTTTTTGATTAATAAAATAAGCTATTTTTACCTTCTCATTGTTGTTTTATTGTGCAAATATTTTAGATAGTTGATAAGTGATCTTTTTGATTAATAAAATAAACTACCAAATGACATAAATTAAAAATGCACTAACTATACTAATAAATCAATTACTAAATGACTAAATATATGACTAAATGACTAAATTAATGACTAAATATATGACTAAAGTAATGACTAAATTAATGACTAAATATATGACTAAAATAATGACTAAATTAATGACTAAATATATGACTAAAGTAATGACTAAAGTAATGACTAAATAAATGACTACCATGACTAAATAAATGACCAGTTAACAACAATCAATGACTAAATTAATGACTAAAAATATGACTAAATTAATGACTAAATATATGTCTAAATTAATGACTAAATATATGACTAAATAAATCACTAGCATGACTAAATAAATGACCAGTTAACAACAATCAATGACTAAATCAATAACCAAATCAATGACCAAATCAATGACTAAATCAATGACTAGATAATGATTAAAATAGTTTATTCATAAATTTGGTCGCATTACAAATGACCGGCAATAAACTACTAATGGTCACGTGACCAAAATTAGTCATTTATATGCAATTTTTAGTAGTTTATTTAGTCATATATTGTTGTTTTTGTACTAGTGCTTGGAAGGCTGCCCAGGGATTCTTAGCAGAATATTATGGACAAATTTCATGTGAAAGTTAATCATTGGACCCATAGATGGTTGTCTTTTATGGGTCATGTTTAGTTGCTCAAGTCTATGGTGTAGGCTCTCCCCATCTACAAATGTATGATTCAGGTGGCCCCAGTGGGTTTTGTTAAGGAATTTGATTTTGTTGCAAGGTAGTTCTAATGGGTTGGCAGTTTGTTGTCCTCTAAATGGATCCTTGTCAGATGGAATACTATTTGTAGCTCGAAGCAGTTTGGAGGTCTTGGGTTAAGGCGGTCATCTTTGTCTAGGGTGGAGTTGGCTACTAAATTGTATTGGTATTGGTGTGTGGAATAGGATCAACTCTGGGCCAGGATATTATCTCATAAGTATTTCTTGAGGATCCCATAGATGGATATTCCTCGATATCCGCTGGTGGGGAAAGGCTCAGTGATTTTGGGTATGCTCAAGAAAGGTGCCACGCTCATCAAGGATGGCCTATTTTGGATTTGCAAAAGAGGGACGAAGGCTCATTTTTGGTCTGTTTCTTGGGATGGTTTTCCCACATTGTTGCTCAGTTTCCAAATTTGTTGACTTTGTGTCAGAGATTCCTTGAAGTTGGATGGTCAAGGGTGAGTGACTTTATGTCTACATCTTCTCATGATCATTTGATGGTGGTGAGATGGATGAATCTTGATGAGTGGCCTGATGTTGGTATGGAGGAGTGTGTTGAGCTGCAAAAAATCCTTTCTAGTAGATAGTGTAGTTCCCTCCAAGAGGGGGGATGTTCTTTATTTTTCTCCTAATCCTAAGGGTGTCTATACTGTTGCTTCTGGATACCAGGGGTTGTTATCTCATAGGTTGGATAGGGTGGAGGTTCATTGGTGGAAGCAAGTGTGGAACAAGTTTTCCTAGGCAAAGTGTAATTGCTTTGTTTGGACTTTGGCCTGGAATAGGTGCATGAATTGGGATAATATTTAGAAGTGGGGATTCTAGGGCCCTTCTATCTATTTTTTGTGTGGGGCTGAGGAGGACTCTTCTCACTTATTTTTTTGATGTCCATTTACTTTGGAGCTTTGGCATTTTTGGTGGGAAGTTTGGAAAATTCCCTGTGTTCATGCTTCCTCCCTGGTGGAGTTCTGGAATAGTTTAGGTAGACCTCCTTCTATGAAATATTTCTTCCAGGATGTGTGGTATGTTGGGTCTACCTTCATACTATGGTAGATTTGGTTGGAACATAATTGTAGTATATTTTGTGGTGAAAAGATGTTGATCCAACAATTTTGGAAAATAATTAGGGGTATGATTTAGGAGATGGTGGGAGCTAAGTGTGATGTGGTGTTTACTTTAGATAAAGGGGATGCCGATAAGGTGGATAGATTGAGGATTCAGGGGTTGTCATCGGCTTCAGCTTGCGTTAGGAGAGGAATGTGGGGGAAATAGAAAGTTCAAAGGGTGGGCAGGTGGTTGCCCCCTCCGGCTGGAATTTTGAAGGTCAATACTGATGGTTCCTCAAGAGGCAATCCTAGGCCTATTGGGATTGGAGGAGTTGGTAGGGATTTTTTAGGTTTAGTGGTTTTCTTCTTTTTTGTTCATGAAGGGATGCAGTCTGTCAACCTTATGGAAGGTTTGGCTATCCTCTATGGTTTAGATCAGGCTTATGCTTTAGGATGGCGTAGGGTTATATGTGAATTTGATTCACAGGTTCTTATTGATTTGATAAATAAATGAATGGTATCTGATGTTAGTTGGTAGCTGGCTAGGATGGTGCAACAAATTCTACAAATTAGTTCTTTGATGGAGATGGTATCTTTTGTCCATATTCCAAGAGAGTGGAATAGGGTAGCAGAATGTATGGCTAAGTGGGCTTCTGAGAATCTAGATGGTTGGAAGATTGATGAGTGGGAGCAGGTTTTCCAGGAGCTCCATCATGATTTCAAGAGGATCATTTGTGAAGATCGGGATGGTAATGACAGAGGATGTTGATGTTTCTTTCTTTTTTTGCTTGCTTCTTGTGATTTATGGGGCCTCAACCCCTAGATTTTATGTAATACTCTTTTCTGAATTTCAATAAAAGTCTTTACCCCCTTTTTTTAATATATATAATATATATATTTCTTGGTTCTACCATGGCCAATAGTCTCTAATTATCACTAAAGTACATCTTACCTCCTTCATACATTTCATATGTATAGAACTAATGTCTATTCAAAGTAATAATAAAATATGCACTTGAGTCAATAAACCATGTCTTCACTTAATTTGACACCATATTCCTTCTCAAAATCATAATTAGAATTTAAAAAGATTATTTTATTTTTTCTTGTTCTTTAAAATTGTTATGGAAGTGACCATGTAAATACCCTAGTTCTCACAATTAGCCTTGGATTTTCCAAGAGACATAAAATTTCCCAATGACTTGCATCTAGATTTCTCACATTATTTATCATTCTTCTTTCTTTTTTATTATGGTCTTACTTGACCGCTCATAACCTCTTTGGCACTCAGAGTGACCTTCCTCATCATTTCAAAAATAAAATAATGAATAGAAAATCATCTACATTTAAAGTGATATGTACTCCTAATATACATGACTAAACTATCCAATGAGCCTAGAAAACAACAGAACAAAGTTTGACCTCTTTCATCATCATCCGTCTTGGCACCCATAGAGTTTAACTGATCTATGAATATATTCAATGATTATAGGTGGTCTATAACCCATCTACTTTCTTCCATCCTCAAGGAATAGAGGTCCTTCCTATAGAATATTGTGTTTACTAAACAATTTTCTTGATAAATTTCTCCAAGTTTCCTTCATAACAAATGTTAATTATTTTCTCATGGAAACTAATAAAAATATAATCTACAAATTATAATTAATAGGAATTATTAAATTTTGTTCAGTTACATCATACTAAGATGTTTGAGTAGTATTTGTAGGGATTTGAAAATTTTCCTCAATAGGATCCCATAGTTCACGATCAATCAACATATCTTCTAGTTTTAAAATTCCACATCTCAAATTTTGTGCCTACTTTTTTTTTCCAACTCAATTCCCCCTAACGTGCTTTCCACATTTTTCTCACAACATAGATTCAAAGTTCTCCTTATGTACAAGATTCCATTAAAATATGATTAGCTCATTTAAAATCCTCTAACTAAAAAAAAAAACCAATGGTGATGATGTTCAAATACCAATTTTAAGGAATTATGATTAATATAAATAATTTCATACACTAACCAAGTTAGGAGAATGATATGAAAAAAATAAATTTAATCCAAGAATATTATCGAAAGTACATAATACATTCATAGAAAAATAATTAATGATACCATAACAAAATGATTTACATGTTGAAAATTATTTTGGGAGAAAATTTTCAGACTCTAAAATATAGTCAATGTATTATCAAATCTAAAAGAGATTACAACACATGTTTGTAATGCAATATCTTACATATTTATTTCACTAGTAATTAATCTTAGAAGAATTTTAGTAGTATTCCAACTTCACAGGTATGTACCAATAAATTATTATACTCAAACTACTTCCTCAAGAACTAATTTATAGACAAATGGAAAATTTAAAAACCATAAATAGTTTTCTAAAACATTGGCCAATGACCTAAAAAGGATTGTTCCTAAATTGGGCATAAATTCTAACACCATTCTTAAGGATTCCTCGCATCTTGCTAAAAATAGTAAATCGTTATCTCATCAATAACCTCTAGTCTGACCTATTGAACATGGATTCCTAACATGTCATTATTCCCTATCTCAAAATAGAATAATAATTCCTATCATGAGATCCTTATTATTCTAAAGTAATTGTTCCTATTTCTAGCTTCGTACATTTCATAATAATATGTCATGAGTTATCATATAATCTCCAAAAGATATAAGACCAAACAATATCAATGTAAATCCTCTTAAAACACCCTCACAAGCAATGAAAACATTTCAAATGATGCCACAACTAAATATTGTGGCCCATTCAGTTTTGAGGTTAATTTAAATAATATAAAATTTAAAAACATGTAATTTAATTTCTAAGAGAATCCCAAATGTCTAATCAATAAAATTAGGAACTTTCTATGTTTAAGACACATTGATTCACAGTAATTATGACAGTGGTAGAAATGAAAACCAATGGCCTTTAATTTATTGAAGAAACCATTTTATGGACTTATATGTGAACGAAGAAAATGGTGTTCTATCTTTGGGGAGATGCAACTAAAGGGGCATTAGGGTTCCTCCACCTATTTCCTTCAAGTTTCAATAAAGGGAACCCTAGATATCTCAATCTAGGGATGTAATTAAGAAAAGAGATATACAATAGGGTGTCCTAAGGGTGTGATTAAAGACAAAAAATGGTTCAACACTAAGCTAATGCTTAGAAACTAAGAGATGAAAGTATTATGCAAACCTAACTAAATGAACTAGGAAGTGAAATTGAAAATCAAGACAATAAATTGAGAATGATCAGAGGGGTAAACCCACAAAAGTGGTTTACAATTCAAGTGAGGAAGGAAAAGTTGCAAAAAATGACCCCATGCAAAAAAAATTGGTTTTTGGAGTTCGAATGAACCCTTTGGTTCGAGCGAACCAAAAGAGGATTTGAATGAACCCTGGTTCAAGCCAATCAATTAAATACGAGGTCCCACCATTCCCGCCAAAAAAAAAGGAATTTTTTTTTTGAAAGGTGGTTCAAATGAACCCTAGTTTGAGTGAACCCCTAGGGGTTCGCTCGAACCCCCTTGGTTCACTCAAATCCCTCTTTTCCCACCTTGTCACTCTCAGGCACCAAAAAAGTTCAGAATTTTGCACTTTGAAGCTCAAGTTGATGATGAAAATGGAGGATACTTCACAGAGCCAACTATATGATAGTAGTCCTCAGAATGAGCTATCCAACAAATATAATTTTAATATGTTTTGGTTTTATTCTGTATTTATTTTAATTTTTATTAAACATAGGTTTTTCATTGAAAATCAAGCTCTTTGTTCGGCACATGTGGAAAAATAGCAAATTATCAAAAAATAAAATAAAATGAGTGCACTAGATATTGAAGTCCTTGATCCAACAAAAAAAAGTTGAATTTCGATACATGCAAAAAAAGTTATGCATTATACAGTCTTCCTATGTCTAAATTGTAATTGGTTTGACTTAGAAACTTGATTAAGGAAAAAATATTCAATAAGACATTATCTAACCAATTAGAAGCACTATATGTCATAGTTACAAATCTAAATTTGAAAAAAATAGAATTTTATCCCTCATGGAAAATAAGTTGTGTTATACGGTGAGTGTAACTCTTTAAAAAATTTGTTTACTAAAAAAAACTATTTTTCAGAGGAGATGGAAAAAGAAACGCAATTTAATTCCAAGAATTTTGAAAAAAACAATATTTAGAATCTACAGACAAAATGTGACAAATCACTAGTTTGCATCATCTTCAAATTCTTCATGGTTTAGCTGCTATAGGTGCCCGAAAGTGAAGATTTAGTTAGAAAAAAATATTTCAGTGTCTAGTTTGGCCAAAAATTGTAAACCAGTATTGTGGGATCACCCAGAGGGGTACCTAGAAGAAAGATGTGGTCAAAACAAGTTTCAAAATCCTGAACTTCTGCTATTTGATGGTCACTAGGACTCATATGCTAGGCTGGGAGATTTAGTCCCCGAGTAGGGTTTTGATACACCCAAGGTGGAAATTTAGTCCTAGTATTAGGGTTTGTCTGAAACTTAGGTATCCTCTAGTGGTCTATGTAGCTTCTCTCCTGCCAGATCTCTGAGTCAAAAAGCTTGAATTCTATCTTGTGGGTGACTTTCCATGAAGATGACGACCTCTTGATAACTTGAAAATTTTCCTCAATCTTGCAACTTAGTCTTCAAAGGATATTCAAACTCCAAAACACCTAGATATACAATTGCACATGTAGGGAGAGAGAAAAACTTGTTTGTTAGGAAATAGGGTTTTGCCTTGGTCAAACCCCTTTTAGGTAATTAAACCTTATGATGAAACAATGAAACATGAACATGAAACATGAACAATGATACCTTAAATGATTCCTTGAAATGTAAATCTGCAATCTAACATGAAGTGGCTATGAAGAATGTAGATCTTGATCTTGAATTAAAGATGTGGAACAATTCTTAACTTGGATCTTGAATAGTACATCACATCACTAGCTCAACAACATGCTTGATTGTTTATGCCTTTGACACGATATGGATCTTGAATTTTTGCAACAATCTTCTTCAAATCTACCTTTGAATGCTCTTAAAATGCTCTTGAATTTTCTTGAA
Organism: Sequoia sempervirens; assembly: GCA_007258455.2. Classification (NCBI taxonomy): domain Eukaryota; kingdom Viridiplantae; phylum Streptophyta; class Pinopsida; order Cupressales; family Cupressaceae; genus Sequoia; species Sequoia sempervirens. Next base: position 2,061,605 of record VDFB02358134.1, on the reverse strand, counting down.
TTCTCTTGTAAACTCTTGTGAAAGTGCTCTTGATTGCTTATAAAATTCTAGGATGAAACTATGTAAACTACGAGTTGACATTAGATCTAGTATAATAAAATCTCACTAAAAATTTGATTCAAAATAGTTCTTGGTTAAAGTAGGACTCATATGCCAATTGTAGCATATGAGTCCCAGTAGCTAAAACCTAAGACACAAATTTCTAGGACTATCTTGTTTAATGTGCAATTTCAAATAAGGTCCCAACACCTAGGTGGGACTCATACGCCCAAGGTGGCATACGAGTCCAAGATCCCTAGATATGGAACACATGACCAAAAACATTAGATTATGATTTTCCATTTATGATGTGTCGGGATTATCCTTTGAAAAATGCATTTAATAAGGCTTGTGGATGCAAAATAGGACCAATTAAGGCATAAATAATCCCAATTAATTAATAAAGCCCTATATTAGTGTGAAAGTGTAAGGATTCACTTTACAACACCCTAAATAAGGCACAATTAGGTTGATTTTATCATTACTTATTCATTCCCCAATTAAGTGTGAAGGGTTAATTTTTTCTACACTACATTTAGCCCCCACTTTAGTGAGAGGAGGAACTTGCTTCAAACTCACACTAAAGTAGTCATTCAAGAGGGTTCCAAATTATCATTTTTCCCTAATTTGATGAAAGAAGGTGCTTGAATGTTGGATCTAGGGTTTGATGTACTTTGAAGTCTCCATTCTTCTTCAATCTAATCCACACTTGTAACTTGCAAGAGATACAAGGGAAGAAGAGTTGTACCATATAGGGGCTTGCCTTAGTCAAATCCCATTTTGGTGTTACCACCTCCACAGACAACTATGAGGGTGTTGATAAAGAGTGCTTACCCTAGGTTGGGAAAATGAAAATTGATGAAAATAAATAATAAATAACTATGTTAACTTACCATTCAAATTTTCATCCCTTGTTGGACTAAATTCATTTGGCACATCTTATACAAGGAGAAATGAATAGTTGTTTGAGGATTCTACAAATGTTAGTGCTCAAAATTTTATTAGATGTTGAAATGGAGGGAAAGACTTATAGTTATGTGAGTTTCAATATATTTTATGCTAACCATTATGACAATCCACCAATAAAATATTAAATTTAGGGCTCGATTAGGGGGGACTAGGGAGTTGGGGTACCCTAGTCTAGCCCTATTTTCATTTTTAGGCATTTGTTAAATAGATAATTAATTTTATTTTCTAGATTTAATTCATGTTTATAAAAGTGGCAATTAAATAGGTAATTAATAAGAATAATTAGTCACAAGAACTTGGGGGAGTAAAAAATTGTGTGAAATTTGTCAAGGATGGCATCTAATCCTTCTACATCCACCACTGGAATTCTTTCTTCCCAAAGAAAGGCATGTTACTTTTTGGCATTGGATCATCTCTTGTCTTTAATTTTTTTTCATTGGCATAAGAGATACATCATTCTGGGGGTTATATTGTCTTTCCTTTTCCATCTTATGAGGGGATTATATTTGTGGTGGATGTTTTCCTTGGGGGTTCATGATTCCTACATTTATCACTTCTTATGTTAGTTGTACATGATTATTTTTGCACATTCACTTTTGGGGACAATTTTTGTCCCACTAGGTTTTCTCCTTTTCTTTATTCCTTAGAGATTGCATTTGTATATGGGTACTTAACATGACCTTGTAGTTGGGACCCATCCTTGCATCTCTACATCATTTGTATAATAATTTACTCCCTAAGTTGCACTAAAGGGGGGGTGTTGGTGTAAATAGGTATTTTACCTATCTAGTTCACTAATAGGTCCTATTTAAATATTAATTTTAATTAGGTCCTAGGAATCTTTCTAGAAATATTAGGTGTCACGTGATCTGATATTATCTTATCATGACATCTAATACTTGTTTCCTAGGTCATTTAATATTTGTTATGTTAGTTGTATGATTGCATGGGATTAAGAAACTTGTCACAATCTTCTTTAATCCTATCTATCAACCTTGCCTATATAAGAAATAAATCATATGTACATTTAATATCATGTAGTCATATTGGGGTTTAATCAAATACATTATTCTCATAATCAATCAATATATTACTCTCGTTGCTCTCTTGTAGAAGGCATATTTTGGTTTGTAGGTAATCCTGGAGGCTTGAGTCCATTGGTGACTAACAATAATTTCACCAATAGTACTAACATAAAATTATGTATAAAAAGTGACCAATATCACCTAATACCAAGGAGCATTCATAAAATTATGAAAACCTACAAACTACATTTTTGTTACATAAATGTCTTACCATACTAGTCTTTGTAGATGTCTCTGAAACTTTGAGTAAGTTGTGGCTCTTCATTATTATTTTTTAAATAAAAGGAAAAAATAATGAAATAGTAATATTAATATTTAGTGAAAATACATAAGAGTATAGTAAAATCTTACAACACATGTGTATTCAAGGGACCAAAACACAAACAAAATTTCCCTAGAAATTGGGGAGAGACGTAGAGAGGCTAAAAATAGACCATAAGCCTCAAAACATAATGTAAAGAAGGAAACATAGATATGGGATATTTTGAGACAAAGATAAATGGGGACCCTCACACAACATCAGGGGATGCATCAAAATACATTATCCACTAGATGTTTGTGATAGTCTGCAGGTTATTAACTTTCTTTAAAAACCACACCCCATGCTCGTCATTGTTTTGTGTTGTGCTAATGTGACCATTCAAAAATTTCATAGGAAAGGAAGTCATTCAACCCCACTGATCGCCACACACCCATGCTAGAAACCTGTGGCCTTGGGATCCCAACTCCAAGCCTTATTGAAGCTAGGATTTCATCCATCCCTTCGAGATTGTTATTTTTAAACAATTTGGAAGCCAATTGATTGACCATTTTATTTTGCTCACCTAGATCAAGTAGGGAAGCCACAAAGTGTGAAGTAATGTCTATATTTACCTTGTACCTTTCATTAGACCTAATGAAATTAATTCCTAGGATCGTCCTCACTACTTTTACATCCCTACACGACTCTTTATTATTGTTTGGCATACTTTTTTTTATTAAATTGGACAATATTAAGGTCTACTTTTCATTAAATATTTTTACCTACATGTTTGATTCTTATTAGTGTAGGTGAAATAGTATAATTTGAGCATAGTCATGTGGAAAATTGTAATCTCACCAACTCTATTAGTTTGTACATTTGCCTATATGTGATATGCACTAAGCAACAAATTTGAACAAGATAGTTATGTGAATCACTCAATGCCTAGTCATTACACATACTTAGGAATGGACATCTTTAATTCTAAAGAGACTTTGTAGAAGGAGAAAATAATGAATGGATAGTTTATAAGATGCACAAGGGGATTGTGTAGGAGTGGAAATTAGGACTAGATGCCTAAATGGGAGAAAATATATTCATATGTTAGGATGATTTTCAAATAAAAAAAAATTAGCAGAAATCCCTTAGAGTGCTTTGTAGGAAAATAATGTGGAAGTGGATGATTTAAGTAGGCATAAAAAAGGATACTTGAAAGGTATCTAATTATATTTATGTTTTAAGAATCGAGGAATCCTTTAAGAAGGGAAATTGGGAATTTGTGAGGAAATATTATAGAACTAACTACTAGATGCAAATAAATTAGAAATGGGGGAAATATTCAATTTATCTTTGAAGAATATGAGAGTGAGGGAATAGATAAGGAAACAAAGTTATGTATGGATTGGGAGTGTAAGTGTACAAGGATATAATAATCTATATCCTAGTTTTATTCTTGCAAAGAGGAAACAAAGAAAAAATAACAAAGGGTGCAAGTAGCCTTTTGTTCAAGAGAAGATGAAGAATTGAGCATGGAGGAAATATTAGGATATAGTTGAAAAATATATTCAAATGAGATGGAATGGAGAGAATAAAAAGGAATGGAAGGACTAGATCGATGGCATGTGGCTTTCATTTAGAACATGATATAGGATATTAGTAGAATAGGAGATATATGATTCCACACAAAAAAGTCTACAACATGGTGAAACACATGAAATGTTATTGGATAAAACACAAAAATAGAATTTTATTAGACTTGAAAATTTTAACTTATGATAGGCACATGGGGGGTGAAGGAGGAAAAAAACCTAGGAAATTTTGACAAAAACATACCCATTATAATACTCCATAGATAATTTGTATATGATGAGGAAAGATAAGACCTAAGTGCATTAGGAAGTTGTGAATCAAGAAAATTTTCTACTAGATCAAATTGAGTCTCAACATCTTCATATCTATGACATTTTAATGTAGCTTAGGTCATGAGCCTAACTAGAATTCTAGTTCCAATATGAGAATCATTTAAAATTTATAAAACTAGGAAAGAATCATGTGATATGTTAGTGTAATAAAATAAATGAACACATTTGATTGTACCCCCAATGATGTCTCAAATTGTAAACATGTAGAAGACACCATAGAGATAAACCAAGGGAATTCCTTGGTTTATAACCAAACAAAAAATTTCCCTTTCTATACCAAATTATTGATTAGTCGATGACTAGTTCACAACTGCATGGTAGAATTTGGAGCTTCAAGTAATGTCATGCCTCTTTATGTTATGAATAATCTAGATTTGCAAGTTCCTAATTCCTATGGTAAATTATTTTCCATGGATTCTAGAAAGGAGATAAATTTGTAGGAATTACATGAAAAACATGAAAGTACAATTGACTATAGACAAAAATAAATTATTCTTAATATACATAATCAGTGTTTATTTTCCTATCAATTGTGGCATGTTATAATCCAAAAATTAGGTAGCTTGATGAAAGGAAATATGCATCCACCTAAGATAATTTCCACATAAACCAAATAGAGAAATCTATGCAAACAAGTATTCAGAATCCATATGCAAAAGAATAGATAGCATACCATCAAAGATGACACAAGATATACCTTAGAAAAATCATCATGAGGGAAAAACCCAACCTCTAAAAGCATCCATCACTCATGTATTATTCAAAAATAAACATTACAATACATCTTTAGATTCCTCCATGAATACCTTTTAAACATCAAGCCCTCTACAAGAACTCCATGTGAACAAGTATGTAACCACACATCCCATGCCATGCTTCAACCCTCACAAATGCTAACAATAGATTTTCTCAACCCCTTAGCCAAAATAGCCAACAAGGAAACTATCCAACCTTAGACAACTACCCATGTCTTTTCTTTCATAGAAGCAAGCTCACACAAACTACCAAGTGGTACTACATAAAATAAGGTGACTAATACAATGAGCTTACAAAACTATTAACCCCCACATTTAATTCTTCGTACTAAGTTTTCCTAACATTAAATATTCTTTCCATGTGAAAAAACACATTAAATATTTAATATAATGTTATGTATACAACACATAAAGTATCCCCAAGAATGCTATCCTATGTGATGGATGGAGCCCTATATTCCCTAGGTGCACCATACAATAAATAATTATTACATTATAACATTAGGCAAGGTGAAAACACACCTTTTCATAATATTCTACCACTTGTTGTATATATTGTATAAGGGGTAAACAATTAAACTCAAACATGAACAAGGAAACTTGATCCCCATAGCCACATATACCATCGAGGAATCAAAGTGCTCCCTGTGCTCCATCAAGATACCTGCAACAAGAATCAAGGTGACCACCATCTCAAGCATGAATTCTCTCATCCTCCATCATGTCCACACACAAATATAAGAAGCCATCGAAAGTGATGCCACACTATTTTTGCAAAGAAGCATAAGTTCCGCCTCTACCTAATATCCCAATACACAAACACTCAATTCAAAAGTAAAGCGTATGTATTAATAGCTTTCAAGAAATAATCACTATAGGTGAAAATAGCACCCACAAAAAATGCTAACACATCCAACTATCCATACCTCAAAGGTATATAAATCATAATAAGTGAACTAGATGCCATCAACATATATAACCCATGACATGCAATCGCAAGCTCCAAGTGCCAAACCTATCATATAATGAACATATGCATATAGGAACTCCCACTACATAGGTAATGTCAAATATGAAAATGATCAATGCATCCAAAGATCCACAATAGCATCACATAGAAGTGCAATCTATTATGTAGTACCAAGGAACATCCACAAAGATATATAAATCTTGTAGGTGAATACACTATAATCCAACTCTCACCACAAGTCTACGTAGATCCCCCAAGTTATTCACACTCAATAAAGGAAAGAGATAAAGGAACCTCCATGTCATCACCAAAGAATAATGAACAACACATGACCACAACCATACTGATCACCATAGATCTTCATAAGATCTGATAACCAATGTCATGTGAATAAAAACATCTAGGAAGGAGAACAAGACCAAAGAAATAACTCATAAATCAAAACCTATAGCATGTCCTTCTACACAACTCCAAATGCTAAGTTTTGATAAGAATGATATTCTCCAAAAAACCCAAAAGATCATAATACTATTAACATCTAACCATAACCAAGATGTATACATCTCAATCCAAAGGAATATCAAACCAAATGCATTCCAAAAGTTCCCAAACCAAATCAATTATACTACAGGGTACATTCTTAATTATAAATTTAAGTTAGAACAATCCCTTTTGACAAAATTATGGGATGGCCATTCCTCAATTCTCAGCTCCTTTCCATATATGCTTCCTTCTAGTAAAATATTTTTATATTCTAGAGTTGATTTATAGTTTCTAACTTTAAAGTTTGTCATTTATTAGGAGATTCTCATATTTATCATTGGAGGGATACAAGTTATTTTCCTTTGAGGCTAGATCCTAATATTTGAGTGGGGTTATCTATTATTCTAGTAGACCATCCATGTTGTTCTCTTGAGAAGACTAAGTATCTTTCTTGGGGATTATATCCTTAGGGCCTTTTTCAATTTATCGTGGGTATTATATATCTTAAACCATGAAAATCTAGGCATATATATTCCCCTTTGTCAAAAAATATTTTGAATAATTATTGTTGGTTTAAATGTAATTCATTCCTCTTGCTGCTTTGGAAAAATAAAGATCTTACATGTGGCAACATAAGAAATAAATAATTCCAGTCCGGCTAGAATTGTCCTTAGTCCGCCTGCTGCCCATTCGAGCAAGAAAAACCCTAACCCACTTACTGTTAAAGGTTGTGTTGTGCCCGAGCTGGAAAGCCCCTCCCTTATTGATAAGAATCCTAAGGAAAAAAACCTTGTTTCGTATTCTGAAGATTCCCCTGACTCTGAGGCGTCTGGTGCGAATAATATTGAGCCCTATGCTGACCCGTCTATGGATAGAATCACTAAAACTGGGTCTCTTATCACTCCTGCCCCTGAGAAAACTTGTCTTAACACTGATAGGGATTCCTCTGTGGATGTTTTGAATTTAGCGAGAAATAATGCTGATACCCATTTCAAACTCTCGAAATGGACTTTCAATGAAATTAATGAGCTAAAGATAAAAAACTGGGCCCTACAAAGTAAGCTAGAAGAGTTGGGAGCCAAGGTTGCGGTGATTGATAAGACAGATGTGAAACAAAGAGGTCACAGTCTCAGCAATGACACTCAGAACCATGTTGGAAAAAATAGAAACATTGAAATTGAGATGGAAAAAATGAAAAATACTCTTAAAATCATTGGTGAGCAAAACAATCATATGGCCAAACACAACGCCATAATCATCAATGCCATGACTGAGAAACTGGATAAAGCCCAACAGGGATCTTTGGTGGTTGACCTGGAGGATTCCAATGAAAGAAACCAAGAGGAGAATGCTGGCATCTCTAAGAGAACTAGGGCCAATCTGAAGAGGAAGGCTCCCCCCACTCCGCAGATGATTCAAACGTTTAAGAAGGGTGTTTATGATATGAAGAATTTGGAGGCAAAGACTTAGTATGTCATGAAAACTTTGGGTTAATCGTTGCCGGTTTTTTGTTGGCCTTTTTGCTGGCTTTTTGACCTTCCTGGTCTTTGCGGGTTGCTGCAGTTTATTCTGGTTTTGTCCCTTTGCGCAGTTGGTTGTTTTTGTTGTAATACTTTGTGGTTTCGGGTCCCTGTAAAACCCGTTTTACCCTTTATCAAAAACATAAGAAATAAATAATTTTATCATCTTTCTAAACATATTCTTTGTAGGGTTAATGAGGAGCATGTGGCTCCCCTATTCTTTTTGTTCTCTTTTATTGAGAGTTTTTGGAGGCTTTGGTGGCCCATTCGGAACCAACCTCTAGTTCATGATACTACTCCATCTATATTTTAGGCAAGCTTGGGATGTCCATGTGCTTCTACCTCATTACATTTGATGACTTAGGATATTGGTCCTACCTTTACTCTTTAACAAATTTGGGGGTAAGAAAATTATTAGATTTTCCAAGGTTATCAGTATGTCTGGTAAAGGATTCTAGAATTGATAAAATAAACTTTGGTGGTTAAGTGTTCTATTGATGAGGTCTTAGCTCCTTGTAATATTTAAATTTTGAGGCAATTATATTTGGTTCATTTGGTTGGCTTTTCCATTTTTGGCTCTAGGATCAAACCTTCTAATAAGGTGAATAAAACAAGAAAATTGTCCATTTGTTCATTGGGTTTTTACAAAACTAACATTAATGGTTATTCTCTCAATATTCTAGGTGCAATGGGGATTGATGAAGTTCAATAGGATAATTTTTCTTTAGTTCACTTATTTTTCTCTTCTACTATGAGCTTTGACACACTAATAAATAGATGGAGGCTTGAGCCATCCTTGTGGGTTTTGATAAATCCTATGATCTAGGTTGGAAGAAGATAATGTGTGCGATGAACTCCCCAATTTTTTTCTCCCTTCTAAATAATGGGAGGTCTCATGAATCTTCTTGGAGATTGGCATCTTTGGTGGAATCTATTTTTCACATTTCATAAAACTTTGATTGCATCTCTTTTATTCACATTCTTAGAGAATGTGATATTTGTTGTGGTTTTTTTGGTCAAATAGAGCTTTGCTATCAAGTGCATCTAGAATGTGATGCATTGAGAGTCCTTGGTTTTCCTAAATCTTTTATAGGTTTTTCATTTCCCTTGGAATGAATTGATTTGTCTTTTTTCCAAATTTTGCAATTTCTTTAATTCCTTCACAATGAAATGATTTGATCATTTTGATATTTTGTCCATTAGGCTGTTGTATTTTGTCATTTTCATCGGTTCTTTTTCTCTTAGAGGCGGTGGGTTTGTGAAAAGGCTCTTTGGATTTTGATTCTTTGGACTTTAATAATAGTTGTTTGAAAATATTTTAGAATTTTTTTCAAATCATTAATTTATATTTATCTTTTTTTAATCAAAAGAAAAAAGAAAACACCTTCTCATATCTCCTGCTAAAAGACATTTTTTAAATAAAAATAAAATTAATTAAATAATATTAAATTTATTAATAATAATATTTGATTAAAAATTTTAATTATTATGTTTTTTTCCTTAGATAAAAATGGCAATAGGTATATTTTTTCATCGTCATAAAACATAATCAAACATTGGGATCCCTTATCATTGAAATTCAAATTTCATATTCATTTTCATTTGTATCTGAAACAAATAAACAGAGTTTGCTCTTAGTATATCTCTACATATAATATTTAGAAAAGATTTACAAAAAATAAAAAACGTAAACTTGTAATAATTAACGTTTTAAAAATGGGTAAATCCACAAATTTAAACATTATGACAGCGTTTAAGATACATGGTCGAAATTCATTCCAAATTTCCAAGCATACAATTATAACAAAGCTTTTAAATATAATTTCTTGAGCGATTTTATGGTTTGTAAATTCAGAAGTTAAGTCTATATAGCTTCTGGATTTGATTGTGTGCAACAATTTTTAGCATCAAAAGTTACTAAAATTATGTCAAATCATGATGATTTTCAAAGATTAACAATCATATCGAATCAGCATAACTGCAACGAAAAACAAAGCGAGCAATAAATACTAGACGGTAAGAAGATTGAAAATATAAACCAAGGGGGGACTAGTTACAGTGGGCAATAAATATTAATCAGTAGAAAATAATAAAATATTGCTATGCAATTTCTTTGGTTGTCAAATGGATTGCTTTCTGAGTGATTCGGTGGCGGAAAGTCTGCATGCAATGAGCTGTATACGCTCTTTCCGTCTATATATAGACTGCAATGCGCTCGTAAAAACATATGTAATTTGAAAGAGAGCTCCTAAGACATTCTAAAAGTGAGGAGAATATGCCGTGGTTTTTTTTTTCATGCGGGTTTTATTGGTGCTTTGGTGGTTTTTATGGTTACTGTAGTGGCGGTGGCTGTTGCTGCAGTAGCAACTATTGTAGGTGGTGGAGCAGGCCCCCCGAACGCTTATAAATAATGTAAGTTTTCATAAACTGAAGAAAATAGAAATTGTTTTGAGTCTTTCTGAAGGCTTTTTTTGTGAAGTTTGGCTTGGACTAAGATTCTGCATATTCATCTTGGTTGTGTGCAGATTTAATGAATATGCGTACTATGTAGGGATATGTTCTCAGCAATCTATCTGAAATTTCGTATCGATCTTAATGTGGTCTAAAATCTTATCTATCTCGACCGATGGTGAAGCCATCTATGTTTTGGGTTCTCGACTATGTTTCATGCTAATATATAAATAATGAATTGAGCGGTTTAGTAAACAGTTTTCTTAGTTTCATGTTTTGTAAAGGAAATCTCTCGGCTCCTCGGACTGGGTATCTGGTAGATTTGTCTAAGGTATAAAACAGTTATCTGACAGATTTGATTTTGAAATTAAGATCTACATATTCACTGTCAAATATCTTATTTTACAATTTAATTAAATCAGACAATCGAAAAAGCCGCGTTAGCAGTAAACACTCTACTATTTCGATGACAATCAAATGCATTGAAAATTCCAGCTTGGGTGAATCGGTTTCTTTTAATAAGCATTCGGTAAAACGTATTGTGCTTGAAAGGTGCCTGCCTAATTAAAAGTTGCCAGAATGTCCAGTAAACAATATTAATTTACGAGCACTATAGCCGACATTAATAAGCTCCTGCGCAGTGGATTACGTATGAATATCTATGGAATTCTACGAATAGCCTATGAAGGAAAACAGAATGTCTGAACGACAAAAGTTATTTTTGTCTACGTCCGAGACAAAGTAATATTAAAAGGTTTTTGTTAATCTTATACAGCTGAAGAGAATGTTCAAATAATTTTTATTTTCTAATCTAAAGTTTTTACTTTGTATAAAGATACGAACGATCTTCAAATATTCAATTGATTTCTATGGACACCAACTATTCTAAACCATAGCGAATCACAATATTGCAATTTTCTTTCTATAATGTTGGTCACCAGTGCATCAAGCTTATTGGGAAAAGTGCTCTTTAACTAAAATTTCAGTCAAAGGATAAATAAGTTTTGAGTGTGGGAATCTGCCTGCGGTATTCTCTACTTTAAAATTACATGCATTAGGGGAGACATACCAGTCTTCGCACATTCGTGCATAGTGCAAAATAGGTCTGATTTGAATTTTTTTTTTGGGCTCCTTCGTAAGCGAGTTAGGACCTTAGAAAGAAAAAATTAGCTTGTGGGTATTTAAAACGTGCCTTATTGAAGCCGTAAAGTGAAAGGTGGTCAAAAAAGGAGTTATTGGACCTCCGTCTGCTACATCTTCATTACTTCGCCCATACCCGTTCATAGTAAGTCCAAAATAATTTTAAAAACGTCTATTTACAATTATCAATTAACCTATTTCAAGTTACGTTTGTATGTGGGCCTGATCAAAATATCACGTGGGTCCACTAGGAGGTGGTCACTTTAATCTCAACCTCAACACATTACATTGTTAACCATGTGCCCCATATGCCTTCATCAAACCACGTGTATGAGTTAACCACATGCCCCATATGCCTTCATCAAACCATGCGTATGAATTAACCTAACTGCGGGTTGTTGGGTAGCTTTAAGCCCTAAACTCATCATCTCTCACAGATTTTTCCAAACTTTTCCTACTCGTCTCCTCTCTCCCACCGTCAACGCGAGCTCGTGCGACCATGGCGACGTCCTCCAACTCCCTTCTACTGCAGATAACGTCTCCACCTCTCTTCACTTGCAAGATTGTTTGTTCAACAGTGGGTTTTTGTTGGCGTCGATGGTGTTTGAGTGCATTTTGGCGTGTTTAAAAATCATTTCTCTGTATGGCATTAAGGGTTTGACTGTAATCATTTCTATTTACATGTGATTAGTAGAAATTTGATCCCTCGTGAATTACTTTGTCTATGGCATCGAGGGTTTGACTGCTATACTTTTTTTGACATTATTCTATGAACTAATCACATGTAATGTGATTTAAACATAACATTGACAAAATTTTGACCAAGTATAATCATGCAATTTAATGGGTATATTGTCAAACGCCAGTATAATCTTGAAATTTTATGGGTTTTTCAATTTTTGCCCCAAATTATTGAGGGGTTTCAAGATACAGGTTAATGGGTAGACATTTTCTATTTTCAGTAATTATAATATGCACATGAAATTAAATGGGTATACATATTTTGTTGGATTCTCTTTGAATCCCAACATTATAATCATTAAAAACACAATGGGGACATACAACTTTCTGTCCCAATTTATAAACCGATTTTAAGATTACAATTTGTAGACAATTATATATATATACAGTCATGTCATGTAGGGTTTCATCATATCAAGCCATGTAGGGTTTCATCACATGAAGCTTCGCAGACAATGATATGTTCTAATCACATTGTATACTTATTTTTGAAGAGAATGATTTATTCTTTTTAGACAATGATATGTTCTTATCAGATTGTGTATATATTTTTGCAGACAATGATATATTATTTTCATAAAATGATATGTTATTATCAGAATGTATATATATTTTTGTAGTCAATGATATGTTCTTACTAGATTGTATATATATATTTGCAAACAATTGTTTATATATATATATATATATAGGTTCATGTGATGAAACCCTACATGGCTTTATATGATGAAAGCCTACACAACATGAGGCTTGATATATATATACATGACATGACTATATATATATATATAATCTAATAATAATATGTCATTGTATGCAAATATATACTTTTACAGCATGAGGTTTGATATATATATACACGACATGACTGTATATATATGTGTGTGTGTGTGTGTGTGTGTGTGTGTGTGTGTGTGTGTAATCTGATAATAATATATCATTGTATTTGCATGCAATGATATATTATTATCAGATTATATATATAGAAAATACAATGATATATATACATATAATCTGATAATAATATGTCATTGTATGCAAATATATACTTTTATAGCATGAGGCTTGATATATATATACACGACATGACTGTATATATATATATACAGTCATGCCTTGTAGTGTTTCATCATATCAAGCCATGTATGGTTTCATCACATGGACCTTAACATGATCCTCTATCAATGTCTGCCATTTAATAATGCCCAAGTTTCTTGTCATATATCCCTATAACTGAGTTATCTTTAATAAACACATTGTAATTATTAGTTTAATATCCCTATAACTTAGTTACTTTGCATTTGTTTGTATCCTCATGGAAATCCACAGATGCTAAAAATATCATCCAACTACAAAAAGGTAAAACCAGTGTTGGTTCAAGCAGAGTTTTCCTTTTTAGCTTAGAGATAAAACCAACTTCTGGAAGAATAAAACAAACCTTAATATTCACAAGCATGACTTTAAACTGATGAAAGTCATTTAATGCAACTCTTAACTTTTGCACAATTAGTTTCCTTCCCCATGAACTATTCTCCCATCCCTTCTAAACCTCGGTTAAATAATAACAATAGATAGTCATTATGCAGCTGCTAACATCCACATGGCAACCTCCATATACATTGCATAAAATTTTAGACCTGCTTTCTCCATGGCCTCAATCAACCCTTTCTTGTTTGGTATCTTAGGGATGCCAATTTTGATATAAGTTAAAGAGAGCCTCTTGAAGTCAATTTTGATATCATCTAAAGAGACCCTTTTGGTATCTTAGGGATGTCATTTTTGATATATATATTAGAATAAAAATGTATAATCTTACATAGATATATATCCATAAATATTGACTTTAAACCAATCAAAGTCATTTAATGCAGCTCTTCGCTTTTGCACAATTAGTTTCCTTCCCCATAAACTATTCTCCCAGCACTTCTAAACCTTAGTTAAATAATAACAATGGATAGTCACTATGCAACTGTTAACATCCATGGAAACCTCCATATACATTGCATAAAATTTTATACCTACTTTCTCCAATTTTATACATGGCAACCCTTTCTTTTTTGGTATCTTAGGGATGCCAATTTTGATATAAGTTAAAGAGAGCCTCTTGAACTCAATTTTGATATCAACTAAAGAGACCCTTTTGGTATCTTAGGGATGTCAATTTTGATGTCATTTTTTATATATATATCATATTTAAAATGTATAATCTTATATAGATATATATCTATATAAGAGTGTAAAATATGTAATCTGATATATATATATATATATATATCAAATTAAATATATGTATATATATATATGTATGTATGTATGTATGTATGTATGTATGTAGATACATATATCATATTAAATATATGTATAATCTTATATGGATAATAGAGGTGAAAATGAGGAAGAAAATTGTGGGAGATGATGAGTTTATGGCTTAAAGTTGCCCAAAAACCCGCGGTTAGGTTAACTCATACACGTGGTTAACAATGTAATGTGGTGAGGTTGAGATTAAAGTGACCACCTTCTAGCGGACCCATGTGATATTTTGACCGGTCCCACATACAAATGTAACTTGAAATAGGTTAATTGATAATTGTAAATAGGATTTTTTTCATTCAATGCACCATTGAAATTAGACATAAATGGCCACTGCAATATGAAATGATTGATTGTTTGGCAGGAAAATTCAAATTTGAAAGTCAATCACCACAATTCAATGCATTCAATATCCACATTTGAATGATTTAATAAGAGGGAATTTCCAATGTCATTTTCA
Organism: Sequoia sempervirens; assembly: GCA_007258455.2. Taxonomy (NCBI): domain Eukaryota; kingdom Viridiplantae; phylum Streptophyta; class Pinopsida; order Cupressales; family Cupressaceae; genus Sequoia; species Sequoia sempervirens. The sequence continues at coordinate 2,046,519 of VDFB02358134.1, read as the reverse complement.
TTACGAATTCTCCTATGCTTTCACTGCATATCCTCTGCAAAATTCACCTCATTACATATAACAAAACATAAAACATATTATAATTCATATATATGACTGAATTTATGCAAGCCACCTATTTTGTCAATTAGACCAAATATACATTTGATTTCCTAAAAGCCATGGTAGAACTCAGGCTAAATGGCCACTACAAAATGAAATGACATATTGTTTCCCACAAAGATTCAATTTGCACATTCCAATGATTTTATAGGAGGGAATTTCCAAGGTCATTCCTTGAATATCCTCTGCAAAATTTAGAGCTTACTAAGACAACCTATACACATTCATCTTAAAAGGGAGCTTATTCATGTTGGTACACCCAAAATAACTAAATTCATGTTTTTATTTATCAGTATACTAGATTTACATTTATGTTGTATGTTTCATTATTCAATATACTCTTTTATATTTTATGTACTCAATGTTTACATTATTTTCAAGCATACAAATTATTCAGTTTTTAGATAGTTTTTCAAATGAACATTATCCATTATGTAATCTTATCAAATAATACAATGATATAGTTTTGAACTGTAGATTTTTGGGTTAGGGATCCTAGGTCTCTTTTACTCAATTAGGGTCTTTCACCTAATGGAAAGAGATAGATCCCACACTTAAAATATAGGTGGTTCACTCAAATAGAAGATTGTATTATGTTATTTGAACTAAATGAGATGATCTAGATGTAGATAAGCTATGAAATTGATCAAACATGAATGCAAAATCTAAGAATTATGACTTGTTTGAAAACACATTGTGTATTGCAAAATCACCTTCAAATGAATAGAAATATGCAACAAAAATGATTCAGACTAAAAGTGTGCACCTAGGATTTTGATGAGAGTTGGAAATCGCTTATGAAATGCCACTGCTGCCAAAATTTAGGCTTGGAGGAACTCATTCACCATTTTGGGTGAATCAGTCCCAGTTCTGGTAAACTATGCTGGAACCCGTTTCTGACAAAAAGGTACTTAGAAATGTAGAATACTCAAAATTGACCTTGTGGTGGGACACATTCGCCACTCATGGAAAATGAGTCCACTTTTGAATTTCTAAATTTTCAAAGGTGGATTATGAAGCTTTCAGTCTGTACTTTGATGCCCTATAGGTGTCTGCTTCTGAAACTCTAATTTACGGATTTGAGAATGGATTTTTGTTGATTCTCGCTTGTTGAATGAGAAGAATAATTGAGAAACCTTGCAACTTGATCTTCAATGATTTATAAGCTTCCAACAAATCTAAATTTACATACACACAAGAAAAGAAGAAGAAATGTTGAATGTTAAGGCATGGGGGTTTGCCTTGGTCAAACCCATTTTACGTAATTAAACTAAAATGATGAAATAAAGGAATGAAACATGCAACAATGGAGTTGATTACATTTCCATGATGATTGATCTTGAAATTCCACAACATAACATGTAGAATCTGTCGTTGAAAGTCTGAAAATTGATGTCTTGATGCCTTGAAATGATAAAACCCTAAGTTGCTTCATAGAAGATTGATGAATAATGAAGAAAGAATGTGTGAGATTAGAAGATGAATAAGAGATGAATAATGGATGCAAAATGATGGGAAAAAAAATTATTTATACACTCTTTTTCCTTAGTAACCATTCATACCTCATCACAGGCCGAGATCAAGTGATTTTTAAATAAAAACCCGAAAGGAAATTTAAAATATTTTGAAATTAGAGCTGAAAGGACCCATTCGCCACCCATGGCGAATGGCTCCCACCTTAGACTTGAAAGTGGGTGTCAGGAATTAAGTTGCATTTAATATTGTTTGTCGGGTTTAAATTTAAAAATACACTTAATTAAGCCTTATAAGGGCATAAAGGGGTGAAATAAGTCATAAGAAAGGTGTAAATAAGGATATTATGCCTAGAAAAGTTGAAAGTTTGTTACAAGACTTTACAACACTTTAAAATAGGACTTGATGATGAATAAAAAGGATTATTTAAATGAATTATAATAAAAAGAGTCTAGAAGAGTGTAGAAATGTATTAGAAAACTTCACAACACCTTCACAAGACATCATTAAATGCATTTTATTTAATTTTCAAGGGTCCAAGTTTCATGCCCAAAAATTTAGTCATGAAAACCCAACAATAATTTTTTTTAAACACATTAGTTAAATTATGTCATGCCCACATTTTAATGTGGGATGAGCATCAACATTACATTTTTTTTAAAAAAATTATAGGTTTATAACCTAACACATACACATCATGCACGACATTCCATCCTTGCATAACATGACTTTCAAAACCTAATATTATTTGACAATGTTATCTTGAATGAGGAACAATTGCTAGTTTGATTTAACCATAGGATCTTATGGTTCACTTTCTTTGAATGATTTTTATAGATGGTTGAATTTAAATTCTTACAATATCTTGAGGAGGTGGTATTGTTATAATACTCTACCAAATTAACTTATCACATACCTCGATCCTTTAACCTTGATTTCCCTTAAGATACCATAGTTGCTTCCATTTGGTCAATTTTCCTTAGTTATAGAATAGTTGACCCTAATATAGTTATTTGATATTTGCATGGAATAAATTTAATAATCACGATAATGACAATACTTAAATATAACCCTTTTAATCATTTCATCCATTTATCTTGTCAAAGCTTTTTAATAGATTCATCTTATTAACCACCGTTAGAAGATTATTATTTCAAAAATTAATTAAGCATGGTTACTTAAAAATTTATATACCAATCCTTTCATATTTAATGATTTCGCTACTATAATTTATGATTGTATCCAATATTTGAATTGAATATTAAATTACCTTCATATTCCTAATAAAACAACATTAACACAATTTAGTTATTTTGAATAACTTTCATTAAAAATTGTTATTGTTGATATCCAACCAACAATGAATCTTAAAAAAAAAGTGGCATCGTTTCAACAAATTAATAATATTATATTTAATTCTCAAGTTAGCTTTATTAATATTATTGTGGATAATATTAATAAATCACAAATTTACAATAATAATATTGTTATTTAAACCAAAATAATAATAATATTATCAAAACCCTTATATAACTATCATTAATTTCCTCCACCTTTTCCATAAGCACCAATATCCCTACATTTCCATGGTAGTATTGATACTTGTACAATTGTGACATTTACACTAGTATTAGTATCAAAATAAATAATAGTAATGTTAACTGTTACCTAATTTTTACCTACGGGCTCAATCAGGCAAGACAAATTATGTTTCAAGTGTTCATGAAGGTCAAATGGGGACATTTGCACCAAGGGTTAGATCATGCACCCGATGATATTTCACAGGGAGGCCTGTTGGGAGGCCTACCTTGATCAGATTTGGCACAAAACCCATCAGAGAAGAAATTCGGCAAGACCCTCCTGTTGTCTTGCCGACTAGGAGTGTGTTCTATTTGGTTGAATACACCAGTCGCTAGGACATTCAGGTTGCAATGAGTCTTCTTGTATCTCTCTGCTTGGAGGGAGGTCATGGCGACAGTTGTTCACAAGGGTAGCATTGGGGGAAATGGTTTCGTTCACTGTGATGTCTCTCTGACTGCGTAAAGTTTCGACGAAGGGGATTGCCTTCGGCATAATGTCTCACCGACACATGGGGGTCTCCCTGAAAGAGGTCGGTGTTAGAGAAAGGTTATACATTTGGCAAAAGGTCTCGCCGACCAAGCAATGTCTCCCCAAGATGGTCTGAGCTCTCCAAAAGATTGTGACCTCACTGAGAAGTCTTGTCGACTACTGAGAGGTCACACCGAAGAAGGATGTCATGGGGTGAGGTCTTGCTAAAACCAGGTGGCTTCGGAGTAACGTCCTATCAATCAAGCGGTGTCTCACCGAAAGAATGGAACTCTCGGTGTAATGTTGAGTTCGGGGAGATGTCTCGGCAACACTGTGATGTCTCGGCGAAGGTTTTTTCCCTCGCTATGATGTCTCCCCGACTTAAGGTGGTCTTGCCAAAATGAAAGGGCCCCGGTGAGAAGTTTCGGCAAAAGAAAGGAGTTCTCCATAATGTCCCAACGACCAAGTGGAGTCTCACAGAAGGGTTTGTGCCTACGGTATAATGTTTGAGCTCGGTATGAGGTCTTGTCAACTCGAAAGGGTCTCGTCGAATGGATATTTGGAATCGGTAAGACTCCTGGCCGCAGGGTTTGAGTTTGACATGATGTCTCACTAAAGATGTTGGTCTCACCGAAAGATGGGGGCTTCGGTATAATCTCTCGCTGACTGAGAGAGTCTTGCCGATAATGATGAATTTTCCAATAGAAAGGGATGTCGATATGAATTTTGGACTCACTGTAAGCTTTCACCGATGGTTGTATTCTATGCTGATGTTGTTGTAGAGTATAATCACATCGGGGAGACACGGTAAGTGTCTCACCGACATGTGATTCAGTCTGAGCAAACTTTGATTGTCTGGCGATCCCATGTAACATCTGTTCAACCAATTGGAGGAAGCTACAAGAGAATCATGGCAGTTTTCCCCCTGTGAAGAAGATCAACGAAACATAAGCAACATGGATCTGCTCTGAGAATAAAGCGATGGATTAGTTCGATATCTAGGAGGTGTCGTTGGTAAATAGAAGGGCGGAGACTGCAGGGACAGCTGGGATGTTGACTAGCAAGGGTGGATAGACATTAATGATAGTGCCTCAGGGAATTCAAAGCAACTCGGCAAGGAGGTTCGAAGGTGGACACGAAGACCAGAAGTTAATGCTGTGGTTGCAAAAGATCAAGGAGGACATCCCTGGAGCAACTCTTCACCGACATGGACAGTAGGGACACACGTTTAATGCAACATTAACTTCCTTCAAAAGATCTAAGGGCGTATTTTTTCTGAAGGCTGATATTTTGTAAGCCCTAGGGGCTGGGACTTTCGTATATATGGCATTTTTGCCTCTTTTTGTAGCAGTTATTACTTGGTACTTTTCTGCTTCTGTAACTTGTGGAGTTCTTTGTAGAAGAGGCTATGTTTTGTAGCTCATGATAGACATGTATATCAGTGTTCACCATTGAAATCAATGAGTATAAGCACTTTACCTTTTCGATCTTTTTATTAAATCGTATGCATTCATATAATTGATGAAACTACTTGTGAAATTGTATGATTCCTTGTGGTTATGTCTTATCTCATCATCGTTCTATAGAGCAATATGTATTTTTGCAGGTTGTGAGATGTGTTTAAAATGCAATATTCTCTAGTTGTGAAGTTATTTCTTCCTTCTAAGAGTGTAGCCATATGAACCTTCTCACGAAATGTTTATGCAAAAAACGTATGTGATTGAGTTGTGTATGACAATGCTCTTGTCATTGACTGAAATTGTGTGTTTAAACTATGTTATATGTCTTCTTAATAGATTTGGTACATCACCACATAGATAGTGTTTTCATTTGTTTTAATGTTTTCTCCTTCTACTCTTTTCCTTTACAAAATGAGTAGTTAGGTGGTAGCACAAAGGAAGTCGGCCTTCTCCGGAGGTTGACCTCTATTTCTAAGAAGCCACAACTTTAGAGGTCTTCCCATGTTGCACTGGATTGTTGAGCTTTACATTCAACAAGGTGCAAAATCCAAGTGACAGTTCAGTTCTGGCACGCCCGATGGGACAAGTTCCACATTATACTGTTGGTTTGGTATGCAACTAGCGAGTTTCATACTTTACATAAGTCATTTTTGCATACTTGGCGACTCCATAAAGAGAGAGAACTTCAGAATCAGTGCTTTGATAGTTTATGAGAAGAGTTCAGACAAGGAGCAACTTAGTTCATTTTGAATATTTGTAGCTGTCATCACCTAGAAGACAAGGCAGGGCAAGAGAAAGGCTAGGGACAACATTTGCTTATACTAGAAGAACCAAGTCTACTCCTCCATCTGTGAGATTCCATATTGTTGTCTCATCTTTTGTTTCATCTGGAGTGCAAGTAAATCCACCTCTAATGGCTGCTCCCAGAAATCAGCCTTTTGTTGCTTTTGATGGAGGTAGTCCATTAAACGTGTTACAACACAATGACATTCCAATGGAAGCTTTGAAGAGCTTGCCAATTTTCACTGGGGAAGATCAGACTACCCTGATTGAACATATACGAGACATTGCTTCTCTATGTGGTGTCCACCATATCACACAAGAAGATGTAGCTGTAAGACTACTTGCAACATCATTCAAAGGAAGAGCATTACAGTGGTTCAAGAGTTTTGGAGTAGGTTCAGTTGCCACCTAGGATGAGTTGGGTGACAAATTACATAGGTAGTTTTAGGACAGATCTGATAATTTATTTTTGTTGGAACAATTAACTACACTTAAGAGAGCTCCTTAGGAGCAAATGAATGATTTCAATTTCATATTTCAAAGAACACATGGGAGAGGATTCCTGCAATAGTGAGACCACCTCCAGAATATGCATTTTTGTACTTTTTGAAGGTCCTTAATAGCGATATAGTCGTCATGATACAATCAATGGGGGGTGTTTCTCTACCAGATGCATTTCAAGTAGTAATCAAAGCTGAAAACAACCTAATACAAGCTGGTAAACTCACTCTTAGGCCACCAATGCCTATATTTCCAGATATTCATTCAAATATCCCTTTGCAAATACCACCTTTTGCACCTTTGCCACCTGTTTCAGCAATATCAACTGCTATAACACAAGAGGCTGTTGTTTCAAGATCTTCAAATGAATTACAAGAGATCAAAAGTTTATTACAGACTTTTTGTAATAAGCTTGTGAGCTTGGAAAAACAACAATCGTATAATAGGCCTTATCAATAGCAGAATTCATGCCAGCAACAACAATATCAAGGTAATAGACAAGCTTATCAAGGAAATTACCAGGACCCAAGACATAATGTAAACACAAGACCTTTTCAGGCCTATGCTCCAACACCTGTTAGTACAGTCAAGGATCTTGTCCCTATTCAAAACAACTTAGCAGCAGATTACGAGTGGTGCTACCCTTGTAACCAACCTCACAATCAGGTCACTTGTTTAATGGACTCATTAATCAGGCACTTATGGTACATAATTCCTCAAGTTCACAACATAATGCATTCAATGATGTATCTCCACAACACCAAGATCAGCCTACTAATGAAACTACCCTCCTTAACTGGCAAGGTGAGGAATTTTGTGGACTTAATATAGATAATTCTCCAGTTGCAGCTAACACAAGGGCGAAGAAAAGAGCTTTTGAGTTGGATCAAGGAGCTGATAGAGGAAAAGCAGCAGCTACAAAACCATCTACATCTCAAGGGACCTATGGATCACAAATAAATCAGCAACTCCCAATTAAGGAGCAACCACACTTGCAAGTTGATCACACTAGCATAAAGGTACATTATAAAGTGAACCCAACTGTACCCTATAATATTCTTGATAGTATGAAAAAGATGAATGTAACGATGTCTATGTGGGATTCATTAGCTATCCCAGGTCAAAAGGATATGTTACACTCAGCTTTGTAAAATTTTAAAGTGTCTGATCAAACTGAGTCTCAATAGGTCAAGCTAGAAATGTGTTGACAAATAATCCTCAAGAAAATGATAAACAACCTAGCAAAGAGGTAGGAAAAGAAGTCAAACCATCTCCATTTTATGTGTCTGTAATCATAGGTGATAAGTTAATTCATAACTGTATGGTAGACAGTGGAGCTAGTAGCTTAGTAATGCCAAAGCAGATTGCTGACAAGCTTGGACTAAAGTATCAGCCTTTACAAAAAGGAGTGATTCAATTGGATGGTACTTCTATTAATACATTGGGTGTTATTAAAGATTTGAGTCTTACCCTTCATGCTTGTCTAAATTTTTCAATTCCTCAGGACATATGTGTCATAGATCTCCCACCTTTCTTTTCTTTGTGCCTCTCAACAGACTTTACATCTAAGATAGGTGGTTATGTGTCAGCTGATTGGTCACATATGTTGTTTAGAACTAGATATGGAACCAAAGTTACCATTAAATTTGAAAAGTTGGCTAAAGATCACATTGAGCCATATAACCCAAGTCCCATCAATGTTGTTCATACTACTGTAGACACAAATTGTGTCATTTTTACTGACAATGAGTTGGCTATTACTCAAGAAATTCAAGCAGAAGTTGTTCCTGATATGCTATTACACGAATGGGCAGCTGAAAATGTGTTGGACAGGCCTGAAAACCTTATTCAAGATGTTGGTATGGGTAATTATGTGATGCTTGAACCTGATGCAGAGGTTCCAAACCTTGAAAAGGGTACAGATTAGTTGTTGCAACAACAAAGTGGACTTTGGGAAATGTTTTTTGATGGTTCCAGAAGCAAGAATGGAGCAGGTGGAGGTGCAATGTTGATTTCTCCATAGGGTGATAAGTATTTTTTAGCCTTTTGTTTTGCTTTTGTATGTTCTAACAACAGTGCTGAGTATGAAGGACTCATTCAAGGCCTTGAGTGGGCAAGGAAAAGATGAATTTACTATTTGAGAGTCTATGGAGATAGTGAATCGATAGCTAATCAGGTTAGGGGGCTGAATGTTGCCAAGAATGATGCTCTGAAGTCTTATAGAAACAAAGTTTGGAACATAATTGAAGAGTTTAATGCTTTCAATCTTATTTATATTCCATGAAATCAGAATAAGCATGCTGACAGACTGGCAGCAATTGGAGCACAGTTTGATATTCCAGGTGATATTAAAAAGGATAAAGTACAGCAGTATGTCAAGGTGGTTATCAGGCCATTGATTCCTGATAACAACATTAACTGGCAGGTTTTTGAAAGTGATGATCAAATATTAACCTTTTTGCTCCAGGCAGATCAATTTTCTATGGTAAATCAGGAAAAGATTAAATAGCTGTATGATGATCAAGTGATATAGCTGAAGACAAATAAACTTCCCAAAGGGCTAGTTACCTTGGAGTCCATATTCAATTCTGATGATCAGCTTAAGAAGAACAAAGTTGGCATTCAAGTCAAGGAAGATCATTATGAGGAAGTTGAAATTTTTAAAGGTAAGCTTCTCAAATTAGGCAAAATCTGCTCAGTTGAAGATAAGAGAGATTTCATTATTTTATGCCAAGAGTATCATGATGTTTTTGCTTGGCAATATTTTGATTTAAGAGGGTTTGATCCTCATATTGCACAACATACAATAGAGTTAGAACTTGGTGTCAAGCCGGTTAGAAAAAAATAGAGATCATTGAACCCCAAGCTCGAACCTTTAATGATCAAAGAGCTGACCAAGTTAGTTGAGGCGGGTATTGTATTTCCAATTAAACAAACATCATGGGTTTCTAACCTTGTTCCGGTTAGAAAAAAGAACGGTGAGATAAGACTATGTGTGGATTTTAGAGACCTTAATAGAGCATCTCTGAAAGTTCATTATCCCTTACTCTCTATGGAACAAATTCTTCAAATTGTTGCTTGTTCAGAGAGATTTTCTCTTCTAGATGGGTATTCTGGTTATAACCAAATTCTAGTCAAAGATGAGGATCAGTATAAAACAACATTTACAACAAAATGGGGCACTATGGCTTACAAGAGGATGCCTTTTGGTTTATCTAATGCTGGTGCCACCTTTCAGCGTGCCATGGATATGGCGTTTCAAAATTTAATTCAGAAATTTCTGTTGGTTTACTTAGATGACATAACTGTATATTCAAAGAATGCAGATGAACACTTGTTACATCTCAGGCAAGTTTTTGAAAAATGTAGAGAATATGGAATATCTATCAATCCGAAAAAGAGTATTTTTGTAGTTCATGAAGGTAAACTGTTAGGTCATATAGTATCAAAGGACAAAGTTACCATTGATCCTGAAAGGGCTAAGGCTATACTTGAACTGCCATTACCTAATCACAAGAAAGGATTGCAGAGCTTTTTAGGGAGAATTAAATTTTTAAGAAGATTCATTCCTTATGTTGCAAATTTATTACAGCCTTTGACTGCCATGCTTAAAAAGAATACAGTTTTCAGTTGGACTAGAGAAGCAAAACGTAGTTTTGAAGAAATCAAGGAAGCTTTAGCATCAGCTCCAACACTGGTAAATCCATATTTCTCTAAAGACTTCTTCTTGTATGCTTTTGGCAGCATTAGTTCACTTTCTGCTATGCTGGTTCAGAAAAATAGTGATAATTTAGAGCAGCCAATAGCTTTCTTTAGTCAGGGACTTGCTGATTATGAACAAAAATATACATTTGTTGAGAAACATGTTCTTGCTATGATCAGAAGCCTAAAGAAGTTTAAACCTCTGGTTTCAAACAACAAAATTCATGTTCTGGTTGCACACCCAAGTGTGAAAGAATTTATGTTAAACAAAGATCTGAATGATAAAAGAGCAGGGTGGGTCACTAAGGTAATGGAATACGATGTGGATATCAAGATTACCAAATTGGTTAGAGGTAAAAGTCTTTGTGAACAACTTGCTACAGGGTCAAGCAGTGAAAATAACTTAGAAAAGGATATTGTTTTTGTTAATATAGATGAACCTTAGAATGCTCGGGATGATGTGCCTTTGATAACAACAAATTGGATTCAAGAAATGACCCATTTTTTACAAATTGGTGAGTGTCCACCAGGTTTAGAAGGAGCTAAACGAAGATACTTTAGACTATAGTCTATACCATATGTGCTGGTAGATAATGTTCTTTTCAAAAAAGATCTAAATGGTGTTCTATTAAGATGTATTCACAGTGACCAGATTGATAAGATACTTCGTGAGTTTCATGATGGAGCTGCATGAGGTCATTTTGCCCCAAGAACTATTGCTTGGAAAATTATGAGAGCTAGTTACTACTGGCCCAGCTTATTTAAAGATGCATACACATGGTCAAAGAAATGTGTGAAGAGTGCTCTTTTTGCAGGAAAGGAAAAGCTACCCGCTATGCCTCTGCATCCAATTCAAGTAGAGTAGCCTTTCATGAGATGGGGAATTGAATTTATTGGACCAATTAATCCACTATCTAGTACTGGTCATAAGTGGGTGCTTATTGCTACAGACTATTTCACATGGTGGACAGAGGCAGTAGCTTTGAAAGAAGCAAAATAATCTTCAATTTTGAGCTTTTATGAGGATATAGTAACCAGATTTGGAGTTCCTGACTCTATCATATCTGATAATGCTCTTGCATTTGTGGGTTTAAAAGTAACTGATTGGGCTATTAAACATAGAATTCATTTGAATACATCCTCAAATTATTACCCTTAGGGTAATGGTTTAGCTGAAAGCACAAATAAGAATCTCATTAGGATTATTAAAAGAACTATGGAGGATAATCAAAGGACCTAGCGCATTAATCTGAAGTATGCACTTTGGGCAGATAGAATAACCCCTAAGAGATCAGTTGGTAATTCTCCATATGTCCTTGTTTATGGTAAAGAGGCTAGATTACCTCTATCTGTAGAGCTTCCAGCTCTAGACATTGTTCACCAGTTGGAGAGGTATGAAGAACAAGACCCAATATTCGTGAGATATGCAGAGCTCATGGAGCTCGAAGAATCAAGAGACAAAGCAATGAAAACTTTGGAGTATCATTAGCTCCAAACAAAGAGAACATTTGACAAGAAAGCTATCGCCAAATTTTTTAAAGAAGGTGATATTGTTCTCAAATGGGATGTTCTAAAAAGTAGGTCGGGCCATCACACCAAGTTTGACAACATGTGGACGGGTCCATTTATTATCAAAGAATGCAAGGAACACAACGCTTACCAATTGGCCATGACTGAAGGAGAGGTGCTTCCTATCCCAGTCAATGGGATACACCTCAAGCCTTGTTTTGAGGTTTGACAAGTTCCTCCATTGTACATATTAGGTTAGGTTTTATGTTGTCAATAAGTGTTTCTACACTTTGGTTTGATTGTTGTTTCATTCCTAAGTGTTGTCCTAGCACAGTAAATAGTTTCACTTCAGTTTTCCTGGTCGCAATAGGTTCCGGAAAACTGTTATGTTCTATGAATCTCAAGTGAGTTGCAGTCATGTGCAAGTCACTTTTGAATGTTTTTGAGTTTTCCTAATGACTCCATGCCTAATGGATAGGTTTTGGCTACTGGTTTTCATGTTTAGCAGGAAAACATCCAACAAAGGTCGGCATAAATGTTACCCAATTTTCACCTATGGGCTCAATCAGGCAGGACAAATTATGTTTCAGGTGTTCATGAAGGCCAAATAGGGACATTTGCACCAAGGGTTAGATCATGCACCCAATGATATTTCACAGGGATGTCTGTTGGGAGGCATGCCTCAATCAGATTTGGCACAAAACCCATCAGAGAAGAAAGTCGACAAGACCCTCTTGTTGTCTTGCCGACTAGTATTGCATTCTATTTGGTTGAATACACCAGTCGCCAGGACATTTGGTTCGCCATGAGTCTTCATGTATCTCTCCGCTTGGAGGGAGGTCATGCTGACAATTATTCACAAGGGTGGCGTTAGGGGGAATGGTTTCATTCACTGTGATGTCTCTCTAACTGCGTAAAGTTTCACCGAAGGGGATTTCCTTCGGCATAATGTCTCATCGACACATGGGCGTCTCCCCGAAAGAGGTCGGCGTCGGAGAAAGGTTATAGGTTCGGAAAAAGGTCTCGCCGACCAAGAAATGTCTCCTCGAGATGGTCTGAGCTCGCCAAAAGATTGTTACCTCCCTGAGAAGTCTTTCCCACTACCAAGAGGTCACATCGAAGAAAGATGTCATGGGGTGAGGTCTCGCTAAAACCAAGTGGCTTCAGAGTAATGTCCTGCCGATCAAGCGGTGTCTCACCGAAAGAATGGAACTCTCGGCATAATTTTGAGTTCGGGGAGATGTCTTGGCAATGCTGTGATGTCTCAGCGAAGGTTTGTGCCCTCGCTATGATGTCTCCCTAACTTAAGGTGGTCTCACCGAAATGAAAGGGCCCCGATGAGAAGTCTCAGCGAAAGAAAGGAGTTCGCTGTAATGTCCTGGTGACCAAGTGGAGTCTCACCAAAGGGTTTGTGCCTTTGGTATAATGTTTGAGCTCGATATGAGGTCTTGTCAACCCGAAAGGGTCTCACCGAATGGATATTTGGAATCGGTAAGACTCCTGGCTACAGGGTTTGAGTTTGGCATGATGTCTCACCGAAGATGTTGGTCTTGCCGAAAGATGGGGGCTTCGGTATAATCTCTCATCGACTGAGAGAGTCTTGCCGATAATGATGGATTTTCCAATAGAAAGGGATGTCGATATGACTTTTGGGCTCGTTGTAAGCTTCCATCGACGGTTGTATGCTATGCCGATGTTGCTGTAGAGTATAATCGCATCGGGGAGACACGGTAAGTGTCTCACCGACATGCGATTCAGTCTGAGCGACCTTTGACCATTTGGCGATCCAATGTAACATTTGTTCAACCAATCAGAGGAAGATACAAGAGAGCCATGGCAGTTTTCCCCCTGTGAAGAAGATCAACGAAACATAAGCAATGTGGATCTGCTATGAGAATAAAGCGATGGATCAGTTCAATATCCAGGAGGTGTCGTCGGTAAACATAAGGGCGGAGACCATAGGGACAGTTGGGATGTCGACTGGCAAGGGTGGATAGACATTAATGATAGTGCCTTAGGGCATTCAAAGCAGCTCGACAAGGAGGTTCGAAGGTGGACACAAAGACCAGAAGTTAATGTTGTGGTTGCAAAAGATCAAGGAGGACATCCCTAGAGAAACTCTTCACCGACATGGACAGCAGGGACGCACGTTTAATGTAGCATTAACTTCCTTCAAAAGATCTAAGGGCGGATTTTTTCTGAAGGCTGATATTTTGTAAGCCCTAGGGGCTAGGACTTTCGTATATATGGCATTTTTGCCTCTTTTTGTAGCAATTCTTACTTGGTACTTTTTTGCTTCTATAACTTGTGGAGTTCTTTGTAGAAGAGAGGCTATGTTTTGTAGCTCATGATAGACATTTATATCAGTGTTCACCATTGAAATCAATGAGTATAAGCACTTTACCTTTTCTATCTCTCTATTAAATCATGTGCATTCGTATAATTGATGAAACTACTTGTGAAACTGTATGATTCCTTTTGGTTATGTCTTATCTCAGCACCGTTCTGTAGAGCAATATGTATTTTTGTAAGTTGTGAGATGTGTTTAAAATGCAGTATTCTCTAGTTGTGAAGTTATTTCTTCCTTCTAGGAATGTAGCCATATGAACCTTCTCACAAAATGTTTATGTAGAAAACGTATGTGATTGAGTTGTGTATGACAATGCTCTTGTCATTGACTAAAATTGTGTGTTTAAACTGTGTTATATGTCTTCTTAGTAAATTTGTTGCATCACCATAGAGATAGTGTTTTCATTAGTTTTAATGTTTTCTCCTCCTACTCTTTTCCTTTACAAAATCAATAGTTAGGTGGTAGCACAAAGGAAGCCAACCTTCTTTGGAGGTTGACCTCTGTTTCCAAGAAGCCACAGCTTTAGAGGTCTTCCCATGTTGCACTGGATTGTTGAATTTTACATTCAATAGGGTGCAAAATCCAAGTGACAACATTAACATTTTTACCAATATTAATATTCATATAAATAATGATTATTTTAACATTTACATCAACATTATTATTAGCATAACTATTAATTAAACTATAATTATATCAATATCATCTTAAATATGCATAATAGTTACACTAATAAATTTACTATTATTTATTGAAGGTTCCAACCTTACACTAATATTAATATACCATATTTAACTAAATTACTTCACTTGCATTAATATTCTATGGAACCTGTATTCTAGGCGAGTAATGAAATCCATTTAATTTATGCTTGGGGTGCATTTTAAAAATCACTCAAGTGCTATATGGAAAGATTAAGATTCAAATAGAATAAATAAATTAGAAAAAATAACAGGACCCTAAAATCTAGCTATATTATATTGCAAAGTTAACCTAGATTCTCACTACTTCTCTTCAAGTTTCATTTCCCTTTCTTATTTATTTATTTTCAAGTATGTAGGCGGCGCCTAGCTTCAACAACAATGAGTAGAGAAGATCAAAGGTGGAAAACACCATGAAAATTGAAAATTTATGCAACAAATTTACTGCTGAAGGCGCATGAAGGTCAAGGTGTGTTACAAGGCTTGTTGTTCATAGACCTTGGCTCGTATGATGCTAGATAGAGGGGTTTGTATTTTCCTTGTTCTATTTAAATCTTTGGGATCAATGACTTTATTGATGTCTAGAAGAACACCCTTGAATAGATTTCCATTTATATATATGTATTTTTTTTCTATAAAGAAACTTCCAATTTGTTTTTCCAGATGAAAACCCTGCTTCCTTGCTTCATTTTGAAAATCCATTTTTCCTGCACAGCCAGGAATGAATATTTTGGTGCAACATACTGTTATTCGTTGTTAATCTAAATTAGAGATTCAAATGTTAAAAACAAAACTATTTGATTCTTTGCAAATTTAGCTTATTATCCCCTCTTAGCAGTCGTCTATATCATTACAAGAATACGTTTTTGTTAATACTAATTTCCTTGTTGTTGCATAAAGAAGTATGATAATATATTTACATTTTGTTATTCTATTTTACAAGGCATGGGAATTTTGCACTGTGTATATACATTTTTTTTTGTTTTCCCCATATTAAAAAAAAAAATCTACATAGAACTTTTTTACAGCTCCCATGCGGGGTAGCCACTACTTTTGGTTTTATTTTTATCTTTAAGTTTTATAATTCAATTTATATGGTTCATTTTGTTTTTTTATGTAGATATATATACAAATGAACGTTTTATTTTATATTGGATGTGTGCAACAAAAGTTTAGCAAAAATAAATAAGTGTTAATTTAATTAGCCACAACATATATATATATGAGATTTTTTAAAATATTATTTTATACCTTTATTATCTACAAAATAAAACATTGAAACATATGTATTTTTTTATTATTTTATTTCAATACACAAACAAATACATTTATTCTTATTTTGTGAAAAGTCTTATAAAATAAACAATTTCCTAAACAAACTTTTTATTGTGCTACACAAATTTCCAAGTTAACCCTATATAAAGAATACTAAGGAACTTGGCTATTAAGATATGAGGAACTTGGTTATTAATGAATTAATTGGTTGAAATGCATTATTTACATATTTTTTAACCAAGGAATTTAACCTGCATTATTTTTATTCTATGTGCATTCTTTTATCCCTCAATGCTAAAACTTATTTTTCATCATAACTTAAAGAGCTATTTCTTTTCATGAGAGGCATTATAAATAACTCATTAATGTTCTCAAATAGTCCGATGAACATTTCTCTTTATCTTGAACAACCCCTTTTTTTTGCTACTCAATGAACATATTATTGGTTTATTCCATACAATGAAATTTGTAAATATATATCTAATCTTCAAGAAATCAACAAAAGAAAAATTCCAACTTTTCCAAGATCTCACAAAGAAACATGCCAATGAAGGATTTTCTCTTTTTTTCTTTTCATTTTTAGATATGAAGCTCATCTTTATAAAACTTGCAATATTACAATAATATTGAGAAAACAAATAGATTATATGCCATAAACAATGTCTTGCTCTTTTCATTCTTTGATTTTGAATTAAAATAGTAGCCTTCACTATTACACCCAATATTTAGAAATACAATGATTTACACATAAATAAATAAGGCTTGCTCTCCACCCTACCATAAATGGAATCATGAAGCCTCATAGGGCTCTATCCATTCCCCCAAGCAAGAATATAACTACCAAATGGTATTGGTATGAAAAATAAACAAAATAAATTATTTACATTTTTTTTTATCTACCCATTTCACTCAACTTACTCTCAATCCACACACTCACAAATTTGAACTCATACTTTCAAACAATAACAAAATAACTCAAAAAGACCTCTAAATAGACTAATATTGATAACAATAAAGAAATGATAGACTTATCTCTACAACCATGCTCTTTGAACACATTCATCATATGTGGGAGCTCCTTGATTCTCACCATCCTCCTTTCTCTTCCTTTCTCCACTCCATAAAAACCAAGGTTCTCCAAAAGGAGAAGTGGGTGACAACCTTTCCCTCTTCACAAATAATATATAAAAGAAACTCAACTTGAATCTCTTTGAATGAGGGAGTGACACTTGTCACTCTCTCATTCAATATTCAAGCACAATCTCCCACAAGTGCTCATACATGTGTGAGCAAATTTTGGGATATGGGAAGAGAAAGAGTTTACTCCACTCCATCTCAAAAGTATCCATCTTAATTAAGAGGGGGATGGAGTACTTGCCACCCCCTCTCTCATGTCACATCTCTTAATTGGGTTTAGAAACCAAGACATTTCCCTTTTCCCCAAATCTCTTAAATCCACCACTCTTCAAAAAGAGAAATAAATGAGGGCCATATCTTGGATATGGCCATAATTAAGGCCCCAACTCTTAGGTACCTATCCTAGGACCTTAAAAAACATGTGACCACTTAAAAATAGCCTTTTTAACCCCCTTTAAAACCACCATAAAGAATGCATCCGAATTTTAACTCTAATTAAGTGGCCATAATTAAGCCCCCAACTCTTAGGTACCTATCCTAGGACCTTAAAAAACATGTGACCACTTAAAAATAGCCTTTTTAACCCCCTTTAAAACCACCATAAAGAATGCATCCGAATTTTAACTCTAATTAAGTGTCTAATTTCTTACACTCTCATAATATATCTTAACACATATCCCCAACCTTAAGCCCTAAAAAACAACACTCCAACATTAAATACTAACACCTCTTTCCTTTTTGGTTACAAGGGTGCACAACATTTAATTTTAGAAATAAAGTATTTACTTAGGTCTATATGGTCATCCCTTTATCCTTGGCATAATTCTTATACCTGTACATTAGCTCACACCATTTATATCAAACTAAAAATCCATCTTAAATTAGTTAAATACTACAATTAAAAAAGATCATTCATCTATCCACTTATTTACTTTTATCTAATTTATTCATAATTGTTGATTACAACTTCATTAAATATAGAATATGTTTTACTCACCTCTACCACATGCTTGTGGTCCATACTTGATTTATGTTTCATCCATGCATATTGGGTTGTAGTCAACCAACCTTTGTGTTCCATCATACTCAAGCTATAAATTTTCTGGTCACACTCACTACTAGTATCCACCTTAGGAGACATAAAAATCATTAGTATTTGTCAACTAAGATCTAACTTCAATTTCCTTCCTAGCTTCGTATTAAATCAACCAATTCATTGTAATGTGATTTGTAAATCATAATCATTCCCAATGTAACACATTAACCCTAGTTATACTAGATGTTCATTTTTCAATTTACATATCTCTAAATAAATCATCATAATTATATAAGATGAAAATTAAAGAAGCTAGAGATTCAAAGTATAATAATTTAACCTAGATAGAAATCCTTACTTATAAGACACAATATATGATACAAGGGTTAATTATTCCCCTTCTTGAAACAATTCAAAATCCAATAATTCTATTTTGTTATATAAAAATGTTCTTGTTTTGATGTATTAGAGTGCAAATAGGTTTGTTAATATAATACATTAATTTGATAATACAATTCATTCATCATCTCCGATGTGATTTACTAGTAATCAATAGAATACACAATACATTAGGGTTGTATTAGTTGCATAAAAGGTGGGGCCTTACACCAAGACCTAGTGTGGATGCATAAGATACCTCACAACACTAGATTAAGACCTTGTTAAGTCCATTTTATTATGAGTTAATCCCATGTCAAGCAAAGGGTCCTTTTTTCTACAGAACATTTAGCCCCCACTTTAGTGAGAGGATGAACTTGCTTCAAACTCATACTAAAGTAGACATTCAAGAGAGATCCACATGTAGGTCAAGCCCCCAAGATACAAAATCATGCAAAGGCAAGAAAGAGAAAGATGAGAATGAAAAGGGTGGATCAAGCTTCGATCGTTTGTCCAGCCAGTTCTGGATCAGATCTAGGTTGTTTGTTTGAAAAAGAGAATGTGTACTCACTCTGGGGCAACAAAAAACATAGTGGTCTACTAGGTGAGAAGGGGAAAAAGGTAAAATACATACGCTAGTTGGTATGCACTCACAAACAAAAATTTGGCTATGGGGAAAATTCATGCCGCTAGGTGGGCTTCCCACTCAACCATATTAAATTTATACCTATTGATAACTTTAACAAGGCGCCACAAGGAAAAATGATGATTTTGATATTTATAGACATTGTTAATTCAAAATAATGTAAAGATTGTTCATAGGGATTTTTCTTAATTCGTGCAAGGTCTCATCTTAGGGAACATTATGCCCAATGTCTCCAAGAGAGGATAAGTCAAAAGAAGTATCACACTCTTGGAGGGAATCAAGCCCATTGACTCCACCAAGAAAAGAACACATCACAAGAAGAAAGAAATCACGCAATGGAATGTGAGTGGTGATGTATGCCCCCACTTTAAAGTAGTTGCGAGAGCACCCGTACTGTGAGCAATTTCTTTAAAATTAGAAGAAGGTATGAGAGCTTATTTGAAAAGCCCTATGCTAAGCCATATGTTTTTGATACGCTACGCCATGAAAAAGGGTAATATGTCACATGTGATTCAATATTAAGACATGTTGTCCACATCCGAAGCTTGCTCTTACACATTTATGAAAGCTTAACGATGAGTCAAAAGAGACAATGACAAGTGACATATAAGGTCAAGTCTATCAAACCCCTTGCCCCCACTTAGTGTAGGAAAAAGGTGAGCCTGAAATGGATGATGGTATGCTACCCCTTGTGATGGATGTAAAACATGCAATGGTGAGTATGCTATGATCCTACAACTATTGCATGGCAAGGAGCAACAACTAATTTTATTTATGTGGATAAGTAAACAAAGTTTCACCTTGATTGTCTTTGATTGTATATACTTTGTTACATATGTGAGCAAGGTCATTGTAACTTGGTTGGTATGAAACATTATGCTTGGGTGGGTAAAGGATGAGCTGGGGTTGGTGTTGAGTTGGTTGCTTGTGTGATGGTGGGTAAAGGATAAGTTTGGGTTGGTGTTGAGTTTATTGCTTGTGTGATGGTGGGTAAAGGATTTGAGGATTCTTTGGATGTCCCATGGGATATGTAGGTGGTTCATTGATTGAAGGGGATCTAATGGACACTTGAGCAATCATAACCTCGGGGGTCTTGGTTTGATGTATCCCTATGGAGGACATATTATTTTCTTGCACCATAATAGTCTCCCTAGGAGGAGAATTGTTAGGAGAATGAAAATCCAAATGTTCTTGATATTCAAGGATTTTTTCTTCCAACATTTCATCATCGTAAGTAAGGGAGCTATCCACGGTTGAATTGTCTTGGTCTATGATGTGTTCCCTCATAAGATTCTCATGGTTTTCATTCATTAGATCGTGTAACACCATAATATCATCTTCACTAATAGGAGAGATATTAGGAGAGGGGAAATTGTCTTGTGCCATAACATCTACCCTAGTAGGAGAGCTTTGAGAAAATTGACAATCAAGAGGTGCATCACATGTCGAAGCTTCATCACAAATAGGGGAGTCATGAAGGGGAGGACAAATAGAATTTTCATGTGTGTCAATGATTAGATATTCTTGTTCAAATAGAGCCTTCCAATTGTTAGGAACATTAGGAAGGAGATAAATAATGTTATAACTCTCAATCATTGGGTTTCTTGATACCAACATATCCTACTCACAAATGTGTGGGTCCTGATCATTCATGAAAGTATTCTCACAAATAGGGGAGGTGTTGGGGGATGAATGGAGACTAGGTAAAGTGGTGGAATTGCATTCATATTTTAGTGTTATACTATCTTCCAAAGGGGAATGAGAACAAAAAACAAGACCTTCATGATGCTCAACAAATGTAGGGATGCTAGGTCTCTTTTACTCAATTAGGGTCTTTCCCCTAATGGAAAGAGATAGATCCCACACTTAGAATCTAGGTGGCTCACTCAAATAGAAGATTGTATGATGTTATTTAAACTAAATAGGATGATATAGATGTAGAAAAGCTATGAAATTGATCAAACATGAATGCAAAACCTAAGAATTATGACTTGTTTGAAAACACATTGTGTATTGCAAAATCACCTACAAATGAATAGAAAGATGCAACAAAAATGATTTAGATTGAAATTGTGCACCTGGGATCTTTATGAGAACTAGAAATTACTTATGAAATGTTGTTGATGCTGAAATTTAGGCCTGGAGGGACTCATTCACCATTCTGAGCAAATTAGTCCCAGTTTTGGTAAACTATGTCGGAACCCGTTTCTGACAAAAGGGTACTAAAAAATCCAGAATATTCAAAATTGACCCTGTAGTGGGACTCATTCGCCACTCATGGAAAATGTGTCCACTTTTGAATTTTTGGATTTTCAAAGGTGGATTCAGAAGCTTCCGGTCTGTACTTTGATTCCCTATAGGTGTCCGCTTTCAAAACTCTAATTTACGGATTTGAAAATGGATTTTTGTTGATTCTTTGACTTGTTGAATGAGAAGAAGACTTGAGAAACCTTGAAACTTTATCTTCAATGATTTATAAGCTTCAAAGAGATCTAAATATTCATACACAAAAGAAAAGAAGAAGAAATGTTGAATGTTAAGGCATGGGGGTTTTCCTTGGTCAAACCCCTTTTAGGTAATTAAACCAAAATGATGAAATAAAGGAATGAAACATGCAACAATGGAGTTTACTACCTTTCCATGATGATTTATCTTGAATTTCCACAACATAACATGTAGAATCCACCCTTGAAAGTCTTAAAATTGATGTCTTTATGCCTTGAAATGATAAAACCCTAAGTTGCTTCATAGAAGATTGATGAATAATGAAGAAAGAATGTGTGAGATTAGAAGATGAATAAGAGATGAATAATGGATGAAAAATGAGGGGAAAACACTTATTTATACACTCTTGTGCCTTAGTAACCATTCATACCTCATCACAAGCCGACATCAAGTGATTTTTAAATAAAAAATTGAAAGAAAATTTAAAATATTTTGAAATTGGATCCAAGAAGGACCCGTCACACCATGAATGGGTCCCAATCCACCTGACTTTGAAGTAGTGTAGGGAATTAAGTTTCATTTAATGTCATTTTTCGGGTTTACATTCAAAAATACACTTAGTTAAGCCTTATAAGCGAATAAAGGGGTCAAATAAGTCATAAGAAAGGTGTAAATAAGGAGATTATGCCTAGAAAAGTGTGAGTTTGTTACAAGACTTTACAATGCTTTAAAATAGGACTTGATGATGAATAAAAAAGGATTATTTAAATGAATTATAAGAAAAAGAGTCTAGAAGAGTGTAGAAATGTATTACAATATTTCACAACACCTTCACAAAATGTCATTAAATGCATTTTATTTAATTTGCAAGGGTCCAAGACCTAGTGTGGATGCATAAGATACCTCACAACACTAGATTAAGACCTTGTTAAGTCCATTTTATTATGAATTAATCCCATGTCAAGCGAAGGGTCCTTTTTTCTATGACACAAGTTTAATTTGTTTTCTTCCACTTATTTTATGTGTTTCAATAATCAGATTAAATATTTGTATATACATATACATGTACATGTATATGTATATACAAATACATATACACATGTATATACATATGTATGTATGAATGTATATGTATATACATAGACATGTATATTTATATACATATACATATATTTATTGACAGTCGTGGCACGAAGTTGTTTGAGGGTGTGTATTGTAGCACACATTAAATGCACTTTACTGAAGGTTTGAGAAGCATGTAGAAATATTTTGAAGAATACGTTTGTTCTCAAATATTTCTACATGATTGTTCTCAAATCTTCTGTAAAGTACATTTAATGTGACCTACAATACACACCCTCAAACAATTTTGTGCCACGGTTGTCAATAAATTTATGTATATGTACATGTATATGCATATAGATATACATGTATATATATGTCCTTTCTATTGCACTCTACCATGTAGGGTACCATCATATGCAATATACATTGTTATTTTTAGCTTCATACTAAGGATCAAAACATTGTGGATTTTAATGCTCTAATCAAAACTCTTATTGTTGTGCATGCAATATTTTAAGGATGATTTGATGTGGGAATGTTACGAGTACCGAGTACTACCTCCATTTGTTACAATTATTTTGCAGGAAAGTAGGAGCATTGAGAGGTGAATCAAGTATGTGGATTATCAACATACCAACAAAGTTGTGTTTGTTAACACAATAAACTCTATAGGGACATTTTGCTCTAAATGCTTTATGATATGTTTACATTTTCTGTTATACATATGTTCATAAATATATAGTTTTCTTACAAAATCTTATTTGATTGGATGAATATATTTAACTACATTGGTCTCTTAATGGCAGGCATGCGAGGACTTCTCCGTAATCAACAAAAGACATCCATTGTTAATGACAGATAAAGTCTATGACTTTACTTTGGCAATGACCTAATAATATTGAAAAATGTGTCTTTTTATATATATGGTTGAAAGTTAGATGAATTGAGTAATAGTATACAATAATTATGAGATTAGTTAGTATTAGATTAATTATATATCTGCATGTATATACATATATATATACATATATATTGATAGGTATATATGTACATACATATATATGGTTATGCATATAGGTATATATATGTGTGTGTGTGTGTCTATGTGTATATATATATAATTAATATGTAGTTTTGATAAATTTTGATACTAATAATTAATAAGAATATATCATTGTCTACAAATACAATGATTACAATTTGCAGACAATGATATATTCATATCAGATTGTATATATATACATACATTCTAATAAGAATATATCATTGTCTGCAAATACATATATACAATTTGATAAGAACATATCATTGTCTGCAAAGAATGTATCATTGTCTACTAGGAGGTGGTCACTTTAATCTCAACCCAACCACATTACCTTGTTAACCACGTGCCCCATATTCCTTCATCAAACCACGTGTATGGGTTTACCTAACCACGGTTTTTCGGGCATCTTTAAGCCCTAAACCCATCATCTCCCACAGATTTTTCGGCAGGTTACTATTTGCAGACAATGATATTCTTATCAGATTGCATATGTATATATATATACATACAATCTAATACAAATATATCATTGTCTGCAAATATATATATACAATCTTATAATAACATATCATTGTTTGCAAATTGTTTTTGCAATCAAATTTTTGTGATTTTTTTATTGACAAACATTGAAACATAGTGTAATTAGTGATACCACAGAAAATAGAAGGTTGGAACCCTCATCAAACATACAAGAGATACAAATTTGAGGTTCCAATAACAAACAACAGCAACATTAAGACATTTTATAATCATATAATAGTTATATTTTGAATCAAATTGCAATAATTGAATGGGTGGTGCAAGAGAAAAACATGGCTAGAACATACTTGAAACATATGAAAATATTACTCAAAGCTTGTATTGAACTTCTCACCTTAAACATATGTGAGGTTCCAAACATAATTACATCAACATTATCACATCTTATAATCATATCACAGTTATAACTTGAAGTAGATAAACAAATCTAATTTGCAAAGTAGATCACCAAAATATACTACTACATCAATCAAAAAAAAAAATCAATATGCACATAATCAATTGTCCATATTGTTAGGAAAAGGAGGTGGCATGAGATATCCACCAATAGCTAAGTTAGGTCCACATGTAGGAGGTCATACTTGGTTAATACCTCCTTGAAGGCATGTTGCTATTTGAGCAACCAATGCCTAGCTTGCATCTGCAGTCAATCCCATTTGTTGTGAGCCACTCCCAACCTGCATATTGTTGATGGTTGTAAAGGCTGGTGACAAAATGCTCATCATATCAAGCAGGACAGGGTGTTGGGAGGGTATAGGATTCCCCACTATAGGCTTACGTTTTATCTTCTCTGCTTGTTTTTCTTTCTTTTATGTTGCCTTTTGTAGATGTTCAGCCTTGGTTTGCTCCTATCTAATTGATTTCTATCACATTCTTATAATTTTTTGCTCATCTTCTATCACTTTCCTTGCTTGCTTATTAGCCCTAATTGCTTCCTTTAGAATTGCTTTCTCTTCACATTTTTCCTTTCTCTGCAACATCTTCTCCTTCTTACGTTGTTGCAACTCCTCTTGCCTTTTTTTCTCTGCCTCTTGTTGGTTGAACAATTCGATGAAGGCGTAAAATGTTAGTAATTGGGACTACCTACTAAGGCGAACCCATCCCGACTGACCTCCTCGTGATGTTCCTTGCACCCTCTGGACTAAAAGTTTTAAGAATTTCTTGTTTGGTCTTTTTGTTTGTGATCCATCATGTGGGGTGCATGACACAAACTCAGCTTCTTCCTCACTAATAGCATTGTCATCTTCACTTTGATCATCACTATGCTCTTTCCAATTCCTTGTAGTAGTGAAGTAATGTATTACTTCAGCTGGATCAATGTGTGGTGGGGAAGGCATAGAGAGGCTGAATTCTTCCTTAGTTGAGTTTATTTGCACTCCAAGGTTTGTGGCTACTTCATGCATCCACACCGGTTGGCTAACTTGAGTTGGAAAACTCAGGCATGTTGGTGTAGTAGTTGTATCTTCATTACAGGGTGCAATAACTGGTTGAACTTCTGGTTGGAAATAAAAAAAAATGGTTAGATTTTTGGTTTAATGTGTGTTGTAGTCTCATCGCCCCCATTGCATTCTACTGCAACATCACTTGCCACATCCCTTGTATCGTATTCCCTCACAAAACTATTTATTACATCCTCATTGTAACCAAGTAGACGCAAGCATGTCTCTGCTGCCATAACATCGTCTTCATTTTCCATTGTGACTGCTTCATCTTCTATTGTAGTAGTTGTAACATCATCTTCAACAACATATCCCTCACTTGGCCCCATGTCACTATCAAGGGATGACCGATTAAGAGGCCAAATTCCTTTTATGCAAAACCCACTAACAATGTTGCTTGGTTTCAAGGTTTTTTTGAAATCTTTGGCTTGCAAGAGTTTCCAACTCTTCATGTCCAATATCAATATGTGGGTTTGTAGCTTGCCAAATGGTTCTTTTCTCTCTGAAATATGCCTTGAATGGAGAAAAAATTCTAACATCAAATGGCTATAACTTGTGACTGGTATGAGCAGGCAGCGTTAGTAGGTCTATTCCTAATTTTCTTGATTCTTCAATGGTCTTGAAAGCCACGTGGCTGCAATGACCATAAAAAATGAGAAGGGTCATGTTTGTCGGTGGAACCCCACCAGGGATATTAGTTGAAAAATGGTCTAACCATTTGATGAATAGTTCCTTTATTATCCAAGCATGTTCTTGGACTACCATCAATGCCCCTATCTCACAATTTATGATATAGTTTTGCATGTGCCTCTTTGATTTAAATAGGTAGAACCCAGGAATGCTTATCCTAGCCACACTTACACAAGCCAACACTGTGATCCACTCTCTACTTTTTGATACCAAATGTGGTACACACTTTGAACCGAATTTGGCAATAACTCTCATGCCATAGTTCCCACCAGCCTGAATACCAATCTCATCGTAGTTCCATATTCGACTTGCTCCATAGTGGTTAAGGTTGATCATATTCTTGAGGTTTTCATAGAATTTTTTCACAACAGAAGGACGAACCATAATCGCTCTATCACTATTCACTCCTTTAGCTATTTTGATTGTCAAATCTTGGCGCCTTCTTCGAAATCCTGCCCACCATGACCTCCTGGGGACCCCATTTGTGAAAGGATTGGGTTGACTTGCAATTATTTGGGAAACTATGGATTGTAGATAATTTACTTGTAGTTTGTGCCCCAATTCTGCCATGTCCTTGCACCATTGGACAACTTCAGTCTCCTCTTCAGATAAACTGGTACGTGGACCTAGCCTCTTCGTGGTGGTAACTCCTAACATCCACGCCCTCAAAATACTAGGTGGCATACCCCACTTGATTGTTGTTACCTTGATTGACATGTTGTGTTCTTCGAGACTTTTAACTGCTCCTTCCATATCAACATATGTCCACTACCTAATGGGTACAGGTGATGGCAGTTGCATAGCAGGTTGAACATTTGGTTGAACAAGAGGTTCGGCTTCTGTTGTGTTGGTGGCTTCATTTGCAGAGTCAGGATCATCTTATTGGTTGGGAATTGCATGCACTTCCTTAGCAGCCTCTATTTCAAAAAAGTGCACCCCACGAGTGACTATAATGGTGCATTTTCCTCTTCCTACAACCCTTGTTGTCCTTCTAGTAGGTGCCATAATTTTCCACTTAACCTGCACAGATAGTAAAAATTGAATAACTTGTTAATGCAACAAAGGATATATCATTGTCTGCATAGATATATATACAATCTGATAAGAAAATATCATTCGAGCTGCAAATATATATATATATATATATATATATATATATATATATATATATATATATATATATATATCTGATTAGAACATATCATTGTCTATGAAGATTCATGTGATTAAATTTCACGATTATAATGTAGGGATTCAAAGAGAATCCAAAAAAATCTATATACTCATTTAATTTCATGTGCATATTATAATTACTGAAAATAGAATACATCTACCCATTAACCCATATCCTGAAACCCTTAAAATTTCATGATTCTACCGGCATTTGACAGTATACCCATTAAATTTCATGATTATACTTGGTCAAAAAAATTTCAATGTTCTGTTTAAATCACATTACAGGTGATTAGTTCATAAAATAATTGAAAAAAAATCATAGCAATCAAACCCTCAATGCCATAGATAGAATAATTCACGAGGGATCAAATTTCTACCAATCACATGTAAATAGAAATGATTAGAGTCAAACCCTTAATGCCATAGAGATAAATGATTTTTTAACACACCAAAATGCACTCAAACACCGTCAACACCACAAGAGCCCACTGTTAAACAAACAATATTGTAGGTGAAGAGAGGTGGATCAAATTTCTACCAGTCACATGTAAACCCTACACGGCTTGATATGATGAAATAGTACATGGTATGACTATATATATGTGTGTGTGTGTGTGTGTATGTATGTATGCATGTATGTATACAATCTGATAAGAATATATCATTTTCTTTGCAAACAATGATATATTCTTATTAGATTATATATATATATGTATGTATGTATGTATGTATGTATGTATGCATAGAATCTGATAAGAATATATCATTGTCTACAAATACAAAGATTACAAATTGCAAACAATGATATATTCTTATTAGATTGTATATATATAGTCATGTCGTGTATATATGTACAATTTGAAAAGAATATGTCATTGTCTGCGAAGCTTCATGTGATAAAACCTCAATGCCAATTGAAACCCATTTTTCAACATAGAAAATTTGAGGAGAAAGGTAAATAGATAGACAAGATATGCATCTAAGTTTGTGAGGAGTATGAAATAGAGGAGCTATTTTGGCCTGCAGAGAATGCAGTGAAGTGTTTTCGAAATCATGGCATTTTCCAAGAAATCACCAGTCATGGTATTTTCCATGTTTTCTAGAATACTTCTAAAGACATGCACTGCAAGCCAAGAGAGTTATGATGTTTCTACACCAGCACGGGTCGTCGGGCAATATTTACGTCTACTACATGCCATTGACTTGGACACGACATGACTGTATATATATATATATATATATATATATATATATATATATATATATATATATATATATATATATATATATATATATGTATGTATGTATGCATGTATGTATGTATACAATTTGATAAGAATATATATCATTGTATTTGCATAGAATGATATATTCTTATTAGATTGTTAATATATATACAATCTGATATGATGAAACCCTACATGGCATGACTGTATATATATATATATATATATTTGTTTGCAAATTGTAATCCAAAAACTGCTCAATAAATTGGGACAAAAATTGTATATCCATTCAACTTCATGATTATTAAAGACGGATTCAAAATATAACTGTGATATGATTAAAATATGGGTAATGTTGTTGTTATTATATTTTATGTATGGTATAATGTTGCTATTATTATCTTTGATTTATGATGAATGCAGGTGAAAAAAATGTAACTATGATATGATTAAATAATAGATAATGCTCAGTTGAACAGCTGACTTCAAAAACAAAATAATTTGTATGCCTGAAAATAATGTAAACACTGAGTACATAAATATAAAATAGTATATTGAATAATAAAATAGATAACATAAATGTAAAACAGTATGCCTGAAAATAATGTAAACATTGAATGCATAAATATAAAAGAGTATATTGAATAATGAAATAGACAACATAAATGTAGAACAGTATGCCTGAAAATAATATAAATAGTGAGTACTTAAATATAAAAGAGTATATTGAATATTGAAACAAACAACGTAAATGTAAAACAAAGAGCCTGAGAATAATGTAAACACTGAGTACATAAATATAAAAGAGAAAATTGAATAATGAAACAAACAACATAAATGTAAATCCAGTATACTAATAAATAAAAACATGAATTTACTTATTCTGGGTGTACCAACTTCAATAAGCTCCCTTTTAAGAGGAATGTGCAGAAGTTGCCTTAGTGAGCTTTGAATTATGTATAGGATATTTAGTTAAAGCAGAGGAGATTTTATAATGAAAATGACCCTGGAAATTCCCTCTTATAAAATCATTTGAATGTGTAAATTGAATACATTGAGTTGTGGTGGTTGAGTTTCAAATTTGAATTTTCATGGGAAACAATCTGTCATTTCATTTTGCAATGGCCATTTAGGCTGGATTTTTGCTGTGGATTTTAGGAAATCAATTTTATATTTGGTCTAATTGACAAAATAGGTGGCTTTATTAAATTCAATCATATATGACTTATAATATGTTTTTTGGTATATTAGGGAGCCTTACACCATTAACTGTCTATGCAAGTACCAGAAGTAGATGGAGTTAATGCATGAAGACGTGAAGGGAAGTGTGGGTGAATGTGTAATTGATAGCTCATAAAGCTGATCAATGTTTTGTATTATGTCAGAATGTGCACCATTAACTGTTCATAATGTTTTAAACTATGTGACATTGTGTAGTATTAACTGTTTATGTATACATGTAAATACAATGTAGTTGAAGCTTTCAACCACTTGCATGGAGTGGTTATTGTAAACATCACTATACTTTATTTAATTCAAAAATGACTTTATTTTGTGCAAGTTGACTTGTGTTGAAAACATATTTGCACCAATATATGTTTAATGGTGTTTTTTTTTGGTTAGTTACACACTTAGTAGTGAACATATACTGGTGTAATTTCCAAATTTTTATTGGCATAATTAAAAGATTGTAATGACTAAAATGTAAATGGTTATTGGGGGGTCAGGTGAACGAAGACTAAACAACAATCGAATCATGAGCGGAAATTGGGTCTTTTCCCCTACCCTGTTAGCTAAATGATTGTTTGCTAACTACCAAATAGAATGTTGGAATGACATCTCTTGGTGTTCCCCTAATTTAATATTCAATGATATTTTTTTATATGAATTGATTATTTAATATTGCTTATACAAGTGAAGTAATAGACAATCTTTTTGTGAGTGAGAGGCTGAAATATCAGGGCTTGTAAATTTTTGGTTGCTTTGTTTTAACATAAAGTTAAATTGGAAAGTTGATTACAATGATATTTGGTTTGGATTTTTCAATTACGTGAACAAGGCTAGTTGTAACATTTTTTCTTTGGGTACATGGGGATCTCAAATGAATACACTAGGGATTTAAAAATTTCTTGTATCGGTAATTAGCTACTTTGTGAATGTTTGATACTTGATCTCAGCTAATCTAGTTATGATTCTTTGTGTTACCTTTTGCACCTTCATTCTTATACTCAATCTAAATAATATTAACTAGAGCTTCGTGTTTTATTATTGGATTTGTAAATAGTGAAAGTTATTCTCAACCATATATTGTAGAACTATGGGTACTACTAAATTTTAAAATTTCTTTTGAGAATGATTAAATAATTTATTTTATTTTTATTAGATTTTTTATGTTGTGTTAATATGGTTATATTTAATGTTAACAATGATCTAATTTGCTCAGACATGTGAAAGTCACATGAGTTTTCTTTATAGCTTTATCTAAAATATCAAATTTTTTACAACTTTGTGTTGATTGGTTTACGGCGAATTCCCTCTTTTGGTTATTCAACTCAATCAATATTTCTCTATTTTTCTTGGCATTGCAATCCAGTATGCATTTGTATTGTATAATACATTAGCTCTAGGTATATTTTAGGTGGTTGTACGGGTAAAGTATCTTTTGGGCTAGCAAGTAGCAAGTAGTTGCTCTAGCCTCAATCCAAAACCTTTCTTTTGGGCTAGCTCCATTAGGCATACTACTATTCTTTTTTGTTAGTGTCTTGTTCATTCATTCTAAAAGTCCATTTAGATTTGGAGAATATAGAATTGTCTCTTGTCTTTAGCTATCTTAATATTTAAATAATCTATTAAAATAAATAAGAACAAAATTCACCACCATTGCAATTTCTCAAACATTTATTTTGTCTCTAGTGTACAAATTAAAACTAATTCTTTCACTTACTTAAAATTGATAAAATATTTACATTTAATATTTAAAAAAAAAATCCTACTATCATCATGAATAAATGAAACATAAAAGGTGGACCCCATAATAAAAATAATGTCAATAGGATCCAACACATCTAAATGAATAAGATAAAAATGTCATAATATTTATATGAAATTGATTTTATTTTCTATAAATGCAACATTCACATAAATCAAATTTAATATTACAATCAGTCAAACCTTCAATAAGGTTTTTATTTTTCAAGGTTATAAGAACCTTTTCTCCTATGTGGCCTAATATTCAGTGTCAAAACATAGTCTTTCTTATATTTAACTTTCATTTAATAGAAAGAACACCCTTAGATATATAAAAACCATGACCATCCACTAAGGAGGATACTTTATCTTTACCCAATGAAGTAGCCATAGAATTATTCTTCACAAAAGTACTATTGCACTTAATAGTACATGCATCAAACTAAAATAATCTTCCCAAACTACTATTTCTAGCGATTACCATAGTACCTCTTACAATTTTAACTTGCGGTTTAAAATACCACCTACATACCCACATCTATTAGTCTTACCATAGATAACTTACTATGTGCTAGTCCTAGGATATACAAAATATCATAAAATATCTTAACTCCTCCATTGGTAACTTTTTCTTGATTCTACCATGGCCAAGAATATTTATTTATCACCAAAGTACATATTACCTCCTTCATACTTTTCATACGTATAGAACTAATGTCTATTAAAGGTCATAAGAAATGATGCACTTATGTCAATAAAGCATGTGTTCATACTTCCACATGTTAATGTGACACCATCCTTCTTCTCAAACTCGTCATTAAAATTTGAAAAATGCTCTTTTATTTTTTATTACAATCCTTATGGAAGTGACTATGTTTACCATAGTTCTCACAAATAGCCTTGGAATTTCCAAGAGACTTAGATTTTTCACATTCTTTGTCATTATTCTTTCTTCTTTATTTTGGTGTTACTTGACCACTCATAGCCTCTTTGACACTCAAAGTGACCTTCCTAATAATTTCAAAAAGAGAATAATCAATAAAATCATCTACCTTTAAAGTGATATGTACTCATAATAGACATGAATAAAATTTCCTATGAGTAGAAAAAAACAAAACAAATTTTGACATATTTCCAACTCATTTGTCTTGATACCCATAACGTTTAGTTGAGCTATGAATATACTCAATAATTATAGGTGGTCTATAATCCATCTCCCTTCTTCCATCCTCAAGGAAAAGAGGTCCTTCCTAAAGAATATTGTGATTAATAATTATAGATGGTCTGTAGAGTGAACTTTGAAAGAAGAAGTTTACTTGTGTTATTGAGAAGGTCCCTCTTCCAAGCCACCAACTTTCTTTGGACTGTTTCAAGTAAGTTCCAGACCACACAAAATTATCAACCTTGTTAACAATGGTGGGAATTCCTAGGTAAGTTGAGGGGAGTGAAAGGATTTGAAAGTTAAGAATCCTAGAAATCCTACCTTGGATTGGGGGGAAATATTCAGGAAAAAACTAGTGATTTTTGTAAGATTAATGCATTGGTTAGAGACCGAAGAAAATTTTCTAAGAACATAGATTTCTCCAAGTTTCTTCCATAATAAATTTTGATTATTTTTCATGGAAACTAATAAAAACATAATCTACAAAGTATAATCTAATGATAAGTATTAAATCTTTTTTAATCACATCATACAAAGATGTTTGAGTAGTATTTGTAGGGATTTAAAAAAATTCCTCAATAGGATCCTGTGGACAAGGAAAAAGTATCCCTTTGTCCTTGCTTGATTTGGGAATAATTGATGATAAATTGGACTTAATGAGGCCTTTATTTAGTGTTGTGAGGTGTTTTACACATCCACAGTAGGTCTTCGATCCTTGAAAACTAAATGAAATGCATTTAACAATGTCTTGTAAAGGCGTTGTAAAGTGTGGTAAAAGAATTCCACACTTCTCTAGACTTAATGGACCTATTTTTCCCTAATTCAATATTCTAAAATGTATTTAATGGCATTCTCACATTAATCTAGAAGGCTTGTAAACTAAACCTGGTTTTAATCTAGTGTTGTAATGTGTCTTACACATTCACATTGGATGTTGTGCCTTTGTAGGCTATATGGACCTCATTTTAATGTTGTAAAGAGTATTTAATCACACTTTCACATTAAAATTTGTGTCCCTATCGCTAGTTACCCTTTACATCATCATTAGTAGGCCACTATGGCCCCATATTGTGCATCTTGAGGCTTAATTTGATCAAGGACTCGATGAAATCAACATAAAAACTAAAATTCTTCATTCATAGACAATCCAACTAGCAAAAGAGCCCCTGTGGGACCAAGTCACCCATTTGGGTGAATCAGTCCCATCCATGTGGGACTAAGTTGCCTAGCCTAGTGACTTGGTCCCATTTGGGCTATTTTTGAGGTTCGTGTGGGAAAATTTTGATTTTAAGTTTATTTTTCCTTTATGTCGGCCTTGGGGATCAAATTAATGGGAAAATTAGGTGAATTGTTTGTATAGACAATATTCTAAACCCTAATTCATTACTAATTCATTATTCATGCATCATTCATCATATTTTTAATTCAAGCAAGCTAGGGTTTTAACATTGCAAGTCATCAAGGAAGATTTTTAGACATTCAAGGAAAAATTCTTCATATTTTGTTGTAGAAAATCAAGATCTATCATCATGGAAAGTCTTTAATTCCATTATTTCATGCTTCATTACATTATTTCTTCATTTTGGTTTAATTATCTAAAATGGGTTTGATCAAGGAAAACCTCCATGCCCTAACAATTCAACATTTCTTTCTCTTTCCTTGTGTGTTTGTAGATTTAGGTATCTTGAAGGCTTGGAGATCATTAAAGGTTAAGTTTCAAAGTTGTTGAAGACACATCCTTGTTTCCTAGGTCAAAATCCACACAAAAAAGTCTCTTACAGTGCCAAAAATCAAAGTTTTGAAGGCAGACACCTGTCGGAACTGAAGTGCAGATCGAGATCTTCTATTTCCACTTTTAACTTTTTAGAAAGCCCAAAGTGGACTAAGTTTCCAATAGTGGAAACTTAGTCCCACTACACACACTTTTTAGAGCTTTCTATAGATTTGGATACCCATTTGGCTTAAACGAGTTTCAAAATAGTTTTCCAAATCTGGGACTAAGTCACCCAGAATGGCGTAAGTGTCCCAATAGGAAAATTTTTTAGGATCAACAACATTTCTAGTCCTCATTCCTATCCTCTACACATTTCCAGGTACATTCTTTCTATTTTTCTTTCCTATTATGGTCTATTTGCATTTATATTCATCTTTCTAGGTATTTTTGCATACATCACTATGTTTTCAAACAAGGTGCATTTCTTTATTTTTCATTTAATAATCGATATCTTTTACCACTTCTCTACATTTATACATATTTCCATCATACTTGCATTAGTTTTGAGTGGGGACGTTGCACATTTTTTCCTACCTCTCTCCTTTTAGGTGAAAAACCCTAGAAGTGTTAGGGAGCCTTGTGGTAACAAAATCTTTGTCCACATTTTGGTGAACTTGACTTTTTGAATACCTTCTTTTTCTGATTAGGAGTCCATCCTTACCCTAGATCTACCTTTCATTGACTTTTCATTAGTGTTTGCATTATTTAATTGACATCTAGGGTTTCTAAAATAGTACATTAGTGAAAGTGCATTTGGCTTGCATTTTTGCATCTTAAATCATTGATTTTTTTTGAAATTTTGCATTGCCATCTTAGGTCTACATCATACAATACATAAAACATAAAAATTCGAAAAAAATCCTTACTGGGACTAATTCGCCACCTTGGGCGACTTAGTCCCTTTCTACCCTTGAAACTACCCTTTACATAACTAAAAACCCTATTTTTAAGCTTCTATTTGCTGCCCTTACCTATTTTTAGTAGTTGGATGAGTTTTTGTAACATGTATTTCATTAGAACTATCCTAAATTAGCTCATTTCATGCATTTTTTAATTTCAACTTTGCATTTCAAACATTTCATCTTTCAGGTTGATGCATAATGTAATCAGAAAAATACATTGTTTCACATCTGAAAATTGCATTTAAACATGTCATTTTAAGTCATTGCATTGCACTTTTTCATGATAGCATGTTTTCTTTCAAAAGATGTGGCTTTGATTTGGTTAAAAATGGATTGCGTAGATATAATATCCCCTCTTATGAATTCATTTTTGGTTACAACAATGAGGTCATTAAGAAACATGGTAGTCATCATTCTGATCAAACCACTGACACAATCCTTATACATTTCCCATTGGTGAGAATGCTAGTGTAGACAATCATAACAGTCATACTTGTTCTTCTCCCGATACCTCTCCTATTAGTGACGAAGGTATCTTGGTTAAGGAAGATACAAGCATTGAGGGTCTTGATTTTCCCTCTTCTCATTCCCCTTTGGAAGAAATAAGATGAAAAAATGAGATCATAGCTACCACTTTTCCTATCCCAAGTCCCTCTCTCAAAACTCTCCCTACTTGTAAGAAGCCTTTAAAAGAGGATACAATCATGAACGATCATGACAATCACCTTTGTCAAGAGAATATGTGTATTGAAAGTGATAACCTTCTATCTTTCCTTCCTAATGTCCCTAATATTTGGAAAGGCCTATTTGAACAAAAGAGTCTTAGTTGTACTTCTCTTGCTATATACCTTCCTTGTGATGAAGATTCTTTACAAAATCTAACAATGGATGAACATACTACAATATCTCCTACTAGGGAAGATAGCATGGATCAAGCGAATGAAACATTAGACAATCAAATAGAACCTTCTCCTAATCATCCCCCTATTGATAATCTCATCATTGATCATTCCCCTACTTGTGATGAAGTCCCTTTAGAAGAACCAACCCTCGAATGTCAAGAACATGTGATTTGTGGTTCTCCTCAGAACTCTCCTTCTAGGGAGGATATCATGATGCAAGACAAAGATAACATTGATAATAATGATATTATTCCCTTCACGGAAGATGAAGAGCCCATGTTAGAATCTCATTCGCCAAGGGATGTTAATATTATTTAACCTCAACTCATTCTTTATCTCCTTCACACACACCTCAAACTCAAAACAAACCCGAACTTTTCATTTACCCACCTAAGAACAATGTTTCACAACAATTGAGTCATAATACTATTGCGCATACATATAACACTAGAAACAACCTACAACCACCACAACCAACCCCAACTTCCTTACCTTTTCCTAATTCTATACTGCTTAGTGCTCCTCGATTAAGGGAATATGATCTTGTTGAGCAACATAAGAGCACTCCCACCAAGATATCCCTTTGGGATCTTCTTTAGAATTCACCTACCTATCACACTATGCTTCTAATGGCCTTACAACAAGTTCCTATCCCTTCTAATGAGCAACCAAATGACATAGCAACCATTATTCAAGGATTAAATCTAACATTGTTTTCCACCAAAGTGAACTCCCCGCTTTGGAAGTGCAAATAAAAAATGAAGCTTCATAATTTACTATCTCAATACAAATGCAAAGGGATAAAGGGAACCCTTGTTGACAATGGCTTTGGATAGGCTTGGCATCGATAAATCAAAAATTTAATTGGACTGTTTATCTATTAAGGGATTTGACAATGTGGGAAAACAACCACTTGCTATGATCACTTTGCCTACTATAACTGGGATCTTTCATATAATCTCCTTTAAGGTAGATTGTGGATTCATGCAATGAAATACATCTATGAAAATAAAGTGTACAAACTTGGCATTGATCTTGAGCCTTACAGTGTCATAAAACTTGAGAAAAACAAAGACAATCTCTTGACAACATTGACACCAAACACACAAGTGGAAACTATGGAACAAAAATACAACAAAAAACATATCGAAGAAGTCACAAGGCTCTTAGAATATGATTGGGGTTCCTTAGATTTTGAACATACATTCATGGGTGAGTAGAAGATCATAAACAAAAATTCAAGTAAGGGAAACAGAAAATCAGTCATACAAAATTCGGATGACCCTTCGCAAGCATCCACCTCAACCACTTTAGAAAAAGAAGCAAATTACACAACAAAATTTGATGAACTTAACCACAAACAACTACCCAATCCAAAAGCAATGAAAAATATTTATGGAAAAGGTTATGAGCTTATGAAACAACTTGGATATAGTGGAAAAGGATGTGGTGCTAGAGAACAAGGTAGCCATGTCCCCATCGATCCTAACACACAAGAAACAACTCATGGACTAGGTTATTTTCCTTTGATTGAAATAGCCAAGCCTTCAGTACTCAACATCAACACCATCACAAAACATCCTTCTACGATGGCCTTAACAATGGTGCATCCTAAACTGATAAACATTGGTGGTTTTGAATGTTCTCCTTTTCTTGTAATGAAACAAACAAAGACATCCTCACTTAATGTAAATTTCATATCGCAAAACACTAATGATCTAAGTTTGTTAGATTTTACACCCTCCTACAAAGGAGAGAACAAAATCTTTCAATCTAAAAATTCTTGCATAGGTATGACATCTTGTACATCTAAGCATTGGGTATCTTTGTTGTAAACTATAGGAGAATCTTCTACCATTGATCAAGAGGGTATCTTGTTGAGACTTCTCCAAGATCACTTGATATCCCTTCATCCAAGAACTTGGAATAAATTTTATTACAACAATTCATTTTGTGCATATCATAGATTTCATGGTCATTCCACTAATGAATATAGGCTTCGAGTAGTAAAATCCAACATCTTAAGGAGTTTGGTACTCTTCCTTATGTGGGGGCACCTAATTCCTCTAATTGATATCAAGTTTCACTCTAGTATGCATCTTATAAATCATTTCAGCTCATCTTTGTCCTACACTAAGTGGGGGCAAGGGGTTAGGTAGCCTTGTCCTCATATGTCACTTGTCATTTCCTCTTTTGGCTAGCAGTTAACCTTTCATGATCATATAAGAGAAATCTTGGGATGTGGATGGCATGCCTTAAGTTGGTTCACATGTGACACCCTTATTTTCATGACGTAGCTTATAGGAAATAAATGACTTGGCATAAGGCTTTCTAAGTAAGCTCTCATGTCTTCCTCTTCTACTTTAAAGAAATTCCTCACAATAATGGTTTAGAAACTACTTTAAAGTGGGGGCATACATTGACACTCACATTTCATTCTGTGATTTTCTTTTTCTTGCAATTTCCTCTCTTGGAAACATTAGGTACAATGTTGCTCAGGATGATACATTGCACTTGTCCTCTCTTGGAAACAAGATGAGACCATTTTCACTTATCCTCTCTTGGAGACATTAGGCATGATGCTACCTAAGATGAGACCTTGCACGAACTAAGAAAAATCCCTTTGAACATTCCTTGCACCATTTTGCATTTACAATGTCTATGAGTGTCAAGCATACAAAGTTTTGCTTACCTTATAGAGCTCAAAGACCATTTTTTTGTGGCACCTTATTAAAGTTATCAGGAGGTATAACTTTGGTATTGTTGAGCGTGAATCCTATTACAAGGCATAACTTTCCCCATAGCCACTCACGTGTGTGTGAGCATATATCAGTCGTATGTGTCTCACCTCTTGAGAATTATCACCCGACGAATAGCCAAGAGTTTCATCGCCTTAGAGTGAGTATGCATTATTTTTGGATAGAGAACCTAGATCTGATCCACAACATGTTGGAAAAATGTTCAAAGCTTGATCCACCTTTTTACTTCTCTTCCTTCTAGTTACTTCCATTGCATGGTCACATATCTTATTATATTGCAAATCATTCACCTTGTGTGTGTCCCTTTTGTGCTCATGTTGGTTTGGCTTAGGATCTCGGATCATAGGGTCTTGCACAACCTATTTTTATCTTTGTCATCCTTTTCCATCCACATTGTTATGACTGGACCCTTCTTGAATGTATACTTTAGTGTGAGTTTGAAGCTCAGGTTCATCCTCTCACTAAAGTGGGGGCTAACTATGGACATGGAAAAAGTATTCCTTTGTCCTTGCTTGATTTGGGAATAATTAATGATATATTGGACTTAACGAGGCCTTGATTTAGTGTTGTGAGGTGTTTTACACATCCACATTAGGTCTTAGATCCTTGCAAATTGAATAAAATGCATTTAACAATGTCTTGTAAAGGTGTTGAAAGTGTTGTAAAAGACTTTTCACACTTCTCTAGACTTAATGGACCTATTTTTCCCTAATTCAATATTGTAAAATGTATTTAATGGAATTCTCACATTAATCTAGAAGGCTTGTAAACTAAACCTAGTTTTAATCTAGTGTTATAATGTGTCTTACACATTCACATTGGATGTTGTGCCTTTCTAGGCTATATGGAGCTCATTTTAATGTTGTAAAGAGTATTTAATCACACTTTCACATTGAAATTTGTGTCCCTAGCCCTAATTTCCCTTTACATCATCATTAATAGGCCCCTATGGCCCCATATTATGCATCCTGAGGCTTAATTTGATCAAGGACCTGATGAAATCAACATAAAAACTAAAATTCTTCATTCCCTGACAATCCAGTTAGAAAAAGAGCCCCTGTGGGACCAAGTCACCCATCTGGGTGAATTAGTCCCATATAGGTGGGACTAAGTCACTGAGCTTGGTGACTTAGTCCCATTTGAGCTATTTTCGAGGTTCGAGTGGGGAAAATTGGATTTTAAGTTTATTTTTCCTTCATGTCAACCTTGGGGATCAAATTAACATAAAAATTAGGTGAATTTCCTATCTAAACATGCTTCTAAACCCTAATTCATAACTAATTCATTATTCATCCATCATTCATCATATTTTTAAGTCAATCAAGCTAGGGTTTTAACATTGCAAGTCATCAAGAAATATTTTTCAGACATTCAAGGGAAAATTCTTCATCTTTTGTTGTAGAAAATCAAGATCTATCATCATGGAAATTTAATAATTCCATTATTTCATGCTTCATTACATTTTTTATTCATTCTGGTTTAATTACCTAAAAGGGGTTTGACCAAGGCAAACCCCCATGCCCTAATAATTCAACATTTCTTTCTCTTTCCTTATGTGTTTGCAGATTTATGTATGTTGAAGACACCTCCTTGTTGTCTAGGTCAAAATCTACACAAAAAGTTTCTTATAGTGTCGAAAATCAGAGTTTCGGAGGCAGACGCCTGTCTGGAATTGAAGTGTAGATTGAGATCTTCCGTTTCCACTTTCGGATTTTCAAAAAATCCAAAGTGGACTAAGTCACTAGTAGTAGTGAATTAGTCCCACTACACATTTTTTTCAAAGTTTTCTATAGATTTGGATATCGATTTGTCTGAAACAGGCTCTAGAACAATTTTCTAGATTTGGGACTAAGTTGCCCAGAATGGTGTAAGTGTCCCTGTAGGCCAAATTTTTAGGATCAGTAGCATTTCCAGTCATCATTCCTATCCTCAACACATTTCCAGCTGTATGCTTTCTATTTTTATTTCCTATTCTATTCTCTTTGCATGTCTATTCATCTTTCTAGGTCTTTTTGCATACATCACTGCATTTTCAAACAAGGTGCATTTCTTTAGTTTTCATTTAACAATCGATATATTTTACCACTTTTCTGCATTTAGACATATTTCCATCATACTTGCATTATTTTTGAGTGGGGACATTTCACATTTTGGCCTACCTCTCTCCTTTTAGGTGAAAAACCCTAGAAGTGTTAGGGAGCCTTGTGGTACCAAAATCTTTGTCCATAGATTTGATATATCATGATCAATGAACATATCTTCTAATTTCAAAATTCCACATTTCAAATATTGTTCTTGGCTTCTTTCCAACTCATTTCCCCCTAATGTGCTTTCCATATTTTTTCTCGCAACATAGGTTCAAAGTTTTCCTTATATACAAGATTCCATTAAAATATGATTAGCTCATAAAATACTCTAACCAAAAATTCAAACCAAGGGTGATGAGGGTCTAATACCAATTATAAGGAAGAGTAATAGAAATGATTTCCTACAGTAATCTTAGGAGAATGATATGAATAAAATAAATTTAGTTTAGGCATATTATAGAAAGTAGATAAATGCATTCCTAGTGAAATGTTGGGGAAGGGGTTCTTTAATGAATAAGGGGTATTTTCTCTATTTATTCCTCTCCCTAAGGCATTTCATTAGGAAAGAGATCACAAGGAGTAGATATTGACTTTCAACCTTGAAGGGGAGTCAATCAAACCTAGATTCTAGTCCTTAAGACAATAGGATAGATCTAAAAGCAAATTGAAATGATATGCAATGCTTAAACTAAATGAACTATAAGACCTAGAACATGAAATTCTAATTCCTTCCTGAAAGTAAATAAATGGAAACCCCAGTTTTTGGGCAGATCTGAGAAGGATAAGGACATATTTACCAGTCACCAAAAGTATATTTTGAGCTTTGTTGAAGAATTTTTTTTCCCTAGAGTGTGAACGGATCATGGTTAGGGATTCTATTTTTTTTGTAGTCCTCTAAGATAGGATATTAGCTTCTTCTTTTTTCACAATTTCCATTGTCGAGAAGCTGGACATAAATATTGAATCCGAGTTTTTTGTAGCTTGACAACAATGGTGACAACTTACGTAATAATGCAAAATTACTCTCCATGATCTTCAATCCTTCTCAACCTATAATATATGGATATAAAGGGAGGGAAATTTTATTGTGATTGAATTAGGGTTTTCCTTAGGCAAAACCCATATTTCATAATTAAATCTAGATAGAAAGATAATGACAATGGAGAATGAAATGATGAATGAACACTTGCTTGATATAACTCACCAAACCTTCAATGGCTTCCCATAAAGTCCACTAAAGACAAACACATCACTCCAAGGAACTTGATATTTCTTTGCTTGATTGATTTGGACACTTGAAAATTCTTGGTTGCTTTAGGATCAATAATGCATATTAGCTGGAGGCAACCCTTTGGTGAAGTGGTGGGGCTTCTTGCTTGTAGGGGCAACAACCAAGGTTCAAACCTCATGAGGTTTTTCCTTACTGTCTCAAAAATTGAGACTCTTTGACCTTGGTGTTAGGGGATACCCTCTGGTGAAATGGTGGGGCTTCTTGCCTATAGAGCCAATAACCAAAGGCTCATACCCTTAATACCATACAATTTTTAAGGGGTTAAGATGGAGAAGAGAGGGAGTGAGAAGAGGAGCAGAGGGGGAAATTTGAAATATGGAGATTTCGTAGGAAGAGAAGGAGATTATTTAGAGGAGGTAGATGGATCACGGGTGGGAGGAAACTTGTGGTTCTAGGATAGGTTGTTGATGTTGAGTTGTTGGGTTGCCTTGATTCATGCTAGTTGTTGTTTTCTAGCTGGGTAGAGGTGTTGCGAAGCAGACTATTGTCATCCAATTGGGATGCAACATTTTTTCTTCTTCGTCATGATGAGGTGGAGGCTGCTACTACTCCTCTACTTTTTGGCTGCCTTTCGACCTACCTTTTCAAGATTCATGTGTATGTTGATACCCATTGCTTGTCTATTGTAGGAGTTTGTGCCTTCTTGGTGGCTGGTGTTGGATAGGTTGTTGATATTGTGCTATTAGGTTGCAATGAATTCAGTGGTTGTTGTGGTCTCTTTCTTTGAAGCTATTTTTCCTTCTTGGGTTGTTTTTCCAGTGATTCTCTCTAGTTTTGGAGTTGGGTTATTAGCCTCATCTAGTCTTTGAGTTTTTTTTTGTTTTTTGGAGGCTCTTTCTTCTCTGTGGAAGTTGGTTTCCAGTTTGGTTGTGACTTGCAGTTGTTTCCTCCTCTATCACTTTGGGTTAATGCTATCTATCTTTTGAGAGTACAAACTCCCTAGTTTTGGGGAGTTTTGGTTTTGATGTTGGATGGGACTATTGGGTCTTGGTGGCTAGAGATTTTCTTTTGGTCTAAGATAGTTTACCTGTCCATGTGGAGAGTGGTTTTGGGAGGCTTTGTTGCCTCCGTTTCTATTTTTGTTTCTCCTTGCTGGTCTAGGTGGTTGTTTATTTCTTTCTTCTTGACCTAGAAGTACAAATTTAGTGGTGGTTGGTTCTCCTTTAGTTTTGAGAATATTTTTTTTCTAGAGTGGTTTTTAATCCCTAGGGAGGATGTTTTAGTCTTCCTCTTTGAAAATGGTTATGGGAGCATTTTTTTCCCATATTTTGGTATCTTTTTTGTTGGTTGGTTTGATTCTATTATTAATCATGAAGGCTTAGGTGTGTTGGATTTTAACTCTATTGGCAGAGTTGCTCTCTTATCTTATTGATCTTAAGATCATGTTGCCAAAGGATGCTTTGTTTAATTTTTCCATTAATGGGCCTTCTTGCTAGATTCTTTAACGAGGGTCTTCTATTGAGGTAGAGACTGCTCCTTTTGAGGGGGAGCCATTTCCTATTGAGGTGGAAATTGGAGTTGCAAATTTGGTGGGAAGATTTCCCTTCTCTTATGGGTTTCAATTGAGGTGGAACTTGTGTCTTTGGTGGAAAGGGTTATCCTATCATCCTCTCCTATAGAGGGGAGCCCACTCCTTTAGAGGTGGAGAATGGGATGGATATTCAAGCTAGTTATTTTGAGCATCTAGTTTGCTATATCTTGGTTGATGTAGGCTATTATATTTATCAGTTAGTGGGGTTTTAGGTCTTCATTAAAACCTAGTTTTTTGGGTTTAAGGTCCCTTAAAAACATGTTTTTTGTTTGTTGCCTGAGTTGTCTTGCTTATCTCTGATGGCTGCGATTTTTTTGCTGATGATGATTTACTGATTGTTCTCTATTAGTAGGTTTCTTAATTTAGATAAGGTTTTAGATCCTTTCAAAACCATATG
The DNA here is from genome assembly GCA_007258455.2 of Sequoia sempervirens. Classification (NCBI taxonomy): domain Eukaryota; kingdom Viridiplantae; phylum Streptophyta; class Pinopsida; order Cupressales; family Cupressaceae; genus Sequoia; species Sequoia sempervirens. The sequence continues at coordinate 2,002,019 of VDFB02358134.1, read as the reverse complement.
TAATGGGTTTCAAGGCTCCATCAAAACCTACTTTTCTCATAATAAAAAAAAATTCATATTAGCCTTCACAATATGACACGAACACACATAATATTGAACATTATGATAGGATCTTGATTGTTGCAACAAATAACTCATAAATTTTCTCTTGAATACTCTTGACAATGATATTTTATCATATGAAGTCTTGAAAAAGTTTGTTAGATTTGAATTGATAAAAAGACTGTATTTATAGGCGTTTATCTAATTTCTAGAAAATTAGATTCCAAAAGCTGAAAATTGCATATTGAATTTGAATCATTAAAATACTACCAAAAACATATTTTAAAATGGGTCCTAGGACTTAAAGGGGACCCATTTTTCCTTGGGCGAATGGGTCCTAGCCTAAAAGTCTAGGACAATCATTCTCTAGTGTGATTAAAATATTAATTGCATTAATTAATTTTTTGTTTCCCTTTCAAAAAATGGGAATAATAAGGCTTTGGAATGCATAATTTTTAAAATTAGAAGCTTAATTAAGTCCAATAAATTAAGGGACCCAAATAAAGTGCAAAATTGTAAAGGATATACAATTTCCTACACTACACATAGAAAAATAAATAATGATACAATAACAAAATGATTTACATGTTGAAAATTAATTTGGGAGAAAAATGTCACATTCTCAAATCTATTCAATATATTATCAAATCTAAAAGAGATTATAACATATTTTTAATACAAGATTTTATAGAATTATTTCACTAGTAATTAATCTTGGAAGAATTTAAGTAGCATTCCAACATCACCTATGTACCTATAAATTCTTGTACTCTAACTACTTCCTCAAGAACTAATTCATAGACAAATTAAATGAGAAATTGAAAAACCACAAATAGTTTTCCAAAACATTGGCCAAGCACCTAAAAGGTCGACACCCTACCTGGGCATAAATTCTAAAACTATTCTTAAGGATTCATTACATCTTGCTAAAAATAGTAACTCAAATTATTAATAATTAGTTGTCATTTCTTAATTTGATTGTGTTTGACTTTTTTGCATCAATGTTTTGAATCACACTTTGTGATCCATCATTGGGATAGAAGAGAGCTAGAGGAGAAAAAATGAATTTGTTGCATACAATAGATCTAGTTAAAAAGGAAGAGGTGGGAAGAGGGGGAAACCAACACGATGTTCAAAGAATGAGGATTAGATAAAATAAAATAAAAATTGAAAGACAAGATTAGAAGATGACTAAGCTTATTTAATAACTAAAATAACTTAATATTTTATTAGAGCTATAAAATTAAAGTAATAAATGTAGCCAATTAATAAAGAACGACTTTTTTTTTTAACAATATAAAAATATAAAAAATTATTGCAATGAGAATTATGTAAAAGTGTTCAACACTAATTAAAAAATTAAAAAAAACTAAAAAATATCTAATAATTTGACTATCTAAATTTTATATGCAAACAAAATTATAAAAAGCTTTTATATTTGTCATAATTCTCATATTATACCTACCTAAATTGTAAGCTGAAACAAATCTTTATTTTTTCTTTTAATGTATAAAATAAATATTATTAGACCAATTAGATAATTATGTTGAAAATTTGAGGAACCAGATATAATAATAGAGAAAACTAATATTATATCTATAAATATTATAGAGACAAAAAATATTTCCAAGTTTAGATAATTCCTAATAAATTATAATATCAAATAAGATAATTTAGAAAAACACTATATATTCTCCCAAAATGTCTAAATATAATGCATGTAAATAATATTTAATTATTTGAATTATCTATACCAAAAATAATTTTTAATTTTTAGATAATTTTCTTAATATTAAAAGATTATAAATTATAGAATAAAGATAATTGGAGCAATAATGTATTATAAATACGCTATAGATTATTTTAATGATTTAGAATAAGAAATTGTGGAAGCGAGGTCTAATGATTTAAAATAAATTAATTAATGTTAAAAATAAATACATGTTATGTTAAGGAAGAAAATATATTATCTTATTATTTTGAAAGAAGTCGAGCCTATGGAGACAGCTAATTAAAAATATCTAAGACTATTCCTTCTCAAAAGAAAATTATATTTGTTAAATTAGACGAAATAAAGGAAATAGGGTGGCCCACCTTTTAGGAGATGGAGCACAAGGATATGATTCCTTTTTCACGATTGTTTCATTCAAGGAAACCTTAGAGGTCTCAATGCAATGATATAATGAGAGAGAGATCTGCTAAAGGTTGTCCTAGGGTATGATTAGAGACAAAAGAGGGGCTCACCACCAAGCTAGGGCTTAAAAAGACAAGAAATGAATGTAACATGCAAAGTACCATAAAAAACTAAGAATGAACAAAGGTGCACTTGGAAGACATTTGATGAGGTCAAAAAAGCTCAAAAACCCTGAAAAACCCACTATTTGGTGCCCATTGGGACTCATATGCCAGACTAGGCAATTTAGTCCTAGACTAGGGAACTTCTATGCCAAAACTAGAATATCATAGTGGTTGATCTGAATTCACTAAAATATGGAAAATGTGCTATACTAAAACTCATATGCCACAAGTGGCGTATCAGTCCCACTCTACTTTTTCGGAGGGTCAAGACTTCAATCTGCTCTCCTGTTTCTTCTCTTCCTTCCACACTTTTTTTTTGGGTCTAAAACTCTGAATTCAGAACTACAAATGAATTTTCATGAAGATGAAAACCTTGTGACAACTTGAAAACTTCTAGGTGATCCCACAAGAGTGGTTTACAATTTTTGGCCAAACTAGACATTGAAATAAATTTTTCTAACTAAATCTTCACTTTCGGGCACCTATAGCGGCTAAACCGTGAGGAATTTGAAGATGATGCAAACTAGAGTTTCGTGACATTTTGTTTATAGATTCTAAATATATTTTTTTCAAAACTTTTGGAATCAGATTGCACTTCCTTTTCCATCTCCCTCTAAAACTATTTTTTTTTAGAAAACAACATTTTTAAAAAGTGACGCTCACCATATAATGCATAACTTGCTTTCTATGAAGGATAAAATTATAATTCTTTTGAATTTGGATTTGTAACTCCAATATCTAGTGCTTCCACTTGCTTATATATATTTTTATTAAATATTTTTTATTTAATCAAGTTTCGAAGTCAAACCAATTACAATTCAGACATAGCACGACCGTATAACACAACTTTTTTTGTATTTATCAAAATTTAATTTTTTTGTTGGATCAAGGACTTTAATATCTGGTGCACTCATATTTTTCAAGAAAAAAATTTGATAATTTTCTCTTTTTCCACGTGCAGAACAAAGAGCTTGATTTTCATGAAAAACCTATGTTTAATAAAACTAAAAAAAATATACAAATAAAACCAAAACATAATAAAATTATATTCATTGGATAGCTCATTACGAGGACTACTTGATTCTAGTTGGGTCTGTGAAGTCTCTGCCATTTTCATCTTCAACCCAAGCTCTGAAGCACAAAAAATTTGATTTTTTTTTGAACAAGGTCAAAAATTAGGGAAAGGGGGGGTTCACCCAAACGAGGGGGGTTCAAGCAAACTCCCAGGGGTTCGAGCAAACCAGGGTTGATTCGAACCTTGGTTCATTTGAACCCCCTTCCATAAAGGGTTTCTATTTGTTTTTTTGGCTGATTCTAGTCCGTACATGCATTAAATGGGTTCACTCGAACCTTGGTTCGAGCAAACACTCTTTTGGTTTGTTCAAACCAACTAGTTCGTTTGAACCCCCAAAATGAAATTTTTTGGCATGGGGTCATTTTTTACAAGTTTTACTTCCTCATTCAAATTGTAAACCACTTTTGTGGGTGTACCCTTCTCTCACCCTTGCAGTTCTTTTTCTTCAAAGGATCTTCAAGGTCCAAGACAGCTAGATCTACAATCACACATGTAGAGAGGGAAAAAAACTTGTTGATTGTTAGGAAATATGGGTTTGCCTAGGTCAAACCCGATTTAGATAATTAAACCTTGTGATGAAACAATGAACATGAACAATTTGATACCTTGAATGATGTCTTGGAATTTAAATCTAAAATCTAACATGAAGTGTCCATGAAGAATGTAGATCTTGATCTCAAATTGGATGTGAAACAATTTTTGCAAATGGATCTTCAATGCTACATCAAAAACACTAGCTTAACAACATGCTTGATGCTTGATGATATTGACAATAAAATATGAACATGAAACATGAAATATCAAACATGAACAATGATACCTTGAATGTTGTCTTGAGATGTAAATCAGTAATCTACTTGTTCATGAAGTGGCCATGTAGAATGTAGATCTCGATTTTGAATTAGATATTAAACAATGTTTGTAAGTGGATCTTCAAGGCTACATCACAACACTAGCTCAACGAAATGCTTGATGCACTATGATCTTGATATGATGATGGATCTTGAATTGCTACAACAAATGATGAAGAAATCTGCCCTTGAATGCCTTAGAAATGCTCTTGTAAACTCTCTTGATACTCTTGTGAAGTCTTGGAATGCTTAACTCTTGATAGCTTAGGTTGATATCATGAAAGCTTAGGTAAATAGTGATTTGAAACCCTTTTATATAGGCAATCAATCCAATGTACCATCTATTAGATCCTAGAAGTCGACATTCATGAAATTTAAACTTAAAACCCTAATTTCTTGCTCAAAACCCTAAAAAAGGGGCCAAATGGGACTCATACGCCACTTGTGGTGTATAGATCCCATCTAGATGGGACTCATACGCCCAAGGTAATGTATGGGTCCCACCAGGCCTTTCAAGTGGAGGAAATATCGGGGAGTTAAGAAATTAAGTATATTTGATGTCTATGTTAGGATTCTAGTTGAAATAAGCCTTGGGATGCATAATATAGGGTCTTAGAGGCCTATTAATGATGATATTATGGTCATAAATGCAAGAGGGCCCAAAACATAATGTGAAGGTGCAAAAAAATATAGTTTACGACATTAAATTAAGGAAAAAATAGGTCTATTTATCTTAAAAGGGCCAGGTTAAATCCAATGTGAATGTGTAAAACACATTACAACACTAGATTGATAGGAAAAATTAGGACCATTTTAATGTTAACCATTCTCAAATCAAGTTTGAAAATGTAGAGGGATACATTTTTCATTACTACATTTAGCCTCCACTTTAGTGAGAGGAGTAACTTACTTCAAACTCACACTAAAGTAGACATTCAAGAGGGGTCCAAGTGTACCGATGCAGATGGTCTAGGATGCCAAAGATCAAGGAAGTGGTCAAGCCACCAAGATCCAATAACCTACGTCAAACTAACATAAGTACAGAGGTTACACACAAGGTGTATGATATGCATGATCAAGATATGCAAACATGCAATGTCAATAACTAAAAGAAAAAAATTAAAAACAAGAAAAAATTAAAAAAGAGATGGATCAAGCCTCGATTGTTTGTCCAACACGATGTGGATCAGATCTAAGCTATTTTTCCAAAATGCAGGCTCACTTTGAGGCAATGAAAATTCAGGTTGTTCGTTGGGTGAGCATCCAAAAAGGGTGGCTTAGTGAGAAATTCATGCCTTTGTGTTGGCTTCTCACCATATAATGAGAAATTCATGCCCACATTTAGGCTTCTCATCATACACTAACCATATCAAAGCTATACCTCTTGATAACTTTGACAAGGTGCCACATAATATGAACTTCGATCTTCAGAGGCAAGTAAAGCTTTATATGCTTTAAACTCATGAAAAAGCAAGATGGCACCATAGACAAGAAAAGTACATGCTATGTAAGGTGGCTATATAATCAATATTGTAAATGAAAAATAATCTAAGGTATGTTCAAAGGGTTTTTTCTTAGTTCATGTAAGGTCTCCTCTTAGGGGAACATCATGCCTAAAATCTCCAAGAGAGGACAAGTCAAAGAAATATCATGCTCTTGGAGGAAATTAAACCCAATGATACCACTAAGAAAAGGATGCATCACAAGAATAATGAAAACCACACATTTAAACACAAGTGTCGATGTATGCCCCCACTTTAAAGTGGTTGCTAACACCAATGCTATGAGAAATTGCTTTAAAGTAGAAGAAGACATGAGAGGTTATTCAAAAATCCCTATGCCAATCCATATGTTTTTGAATCTAAATACATCATGAATAGGTATGTCACATGTGAGCCAACTTAAGGAATGTTTTCCACATCCCAAGCTTGATCTTATATATACATGGAAGGCAGTCAACTAGCCAAAAGAGACAATGGCAAGTGAGATATGAGGAAAAGGCTACTTAACTGCTTGCCCCCATTTAGTGCAAGACAAGGATGAGCTGAAATGATTGATGAGTTATTTGAAAGTCAATATCAATTAGAGGAGCTAGGTGCTTCAAAACAAGGAAGAGCACCACACTCCTTAAGAAGTTGAATTTTTTTACTCATAGCCTTACATTCATCAGTAGAATGACCATGAACTCTATGATATACACAAAGTGAACTATTGTAGTAGAATTTCTTTCATGTTCGTGGAGGGAGAGATATCAAATGATCTTGGAGGATTCTTGAAAAGATACTCTCTTGATCAATAGTAGAAAATATTTATTTATTTTGCAGCAAATATGTCTCTTGCTTATTCTAAGGTGCCATACTTACAAAAGGCTCTTTAGATTGCGATATTTTATACTCTTCTTGAAAGGAAGGTGTAAAATCTGATGAATTCCAACCATTAGTGTTTTGCGTGATGACACTTATGTTAAGCAAGGATTTCTCTATTTCTTTCATTTCTTTCAAAGGATAATAATCAAGACCACAAGTGTCTCTCAGTTCAGGATGCACTAATGTTAAAGTTGGCTTAGAAGGATCTTTTGTAATAGTGTTGACATTAAGTGAAGGCTTGTTTCTTTCTTTTGAGGGACAATAATAAAGACTTCTAGTTGTTCCTTGTGTGTTATGCTCTATAATGACACAAATACCTTGTTCTCTAGCACCACATCCTTTTTCACTATATCCAAATTGTTTCATGAATTCATAACCTTTTCCATAAAGCTTTTTCATTTCTTTTTGAGTCGGTTGTTTTTTATAGTCAAGCTCACTCAAGTGTTTGTATAATTTGGTTTTTCTTCTAAAGTGTTGAAATTGAAGCTTTTGAAGGGTCTTCTGAATTTCATGTTGATATTACCCCTTTTTCTTTTCCCTTTTCATAATATTTTTTTAAATGATCTTGTATTCTCCCATGAATCTAGGTGTGAAATCCAATGATCCCAAATCATCTAGTGATATCATTGTGAAGGGTTTAGGACATCTATATTTTTGTTGTTCTTGCATGGGTTCTACTTGTGTAGTTGGTGTCAATGTTTTCAAAGGATTCTCCTTGCCTTTCTCAATGTTTAAACAATAGTTTGGTGCAGGGTTATCTTTGATTGTGTTTTTTTTTTTTGTAAGCATGCTTCATTTTATGATGAAGGGTAGAAGGCACCCCATTCATTGCATGAATCTAGGGTCTTCCTAAAGAATATTTTATGAAAGATCATGAGGCATAACATGGATTGGTTTTTCTAATGAGGCATTTCCAACTATAATAGGTAAAGTAATCACACTAAACAATTGTTTTGGACTACATTGTCAAATCCCTTAATAGATAAAGAGTCACGTTGAATTCTTGATTTATCCACACCAGTCCTATCAAAGAGGGTTACACTACACACATTAAGGGAAAATCCATTTTCAACAAGGGTTATTTTTATTCCCAACTTATTATAGATAGATATTATCATGAAAGCATCATTTTTTTTTTGCAATTCCAAAGGAGGGAGATCACTTTGGTGGAAAACAATGTCAACATTTATTTCTTGAATCATGACTGTTGTGTCATTTGGATGCACATTAAGAGGGGTAGGAACTTGTTGTAAATAATTTTGAATCATGTTATGGTAATGAGGGGAGGCTTGAATAAGATCCCAAAATGATATCTTAGCAGGAGTATTCTTAAGTTGTTCAAAAAGATCATACTCTTTTCCACTTTGTGAAGGAAAACTAGGGGCACTCGGAAAGGTAGGCTTAGGCAATGGGAGGAATGTTGAAGGTGTTTTTCTTGGTTGGGGATTTTTTCTAGTGTTATATGTATGAGCAAGGGTATAATAACTAAGCTACTATGAAACATTATTCTTAGGTGGCTAAAGAATAAGTTCAGGTTTGTTTTGTGTTTGTGGTCATTTTGAGGGTGGGTAAAGAATTAGAGTAATTTTAGGATGTCCTATAGGGTATGTAGGAGGTCTATTAATCAAGGGGGGTCTAATGGACACTTTTGCATTCAAAAATTCAGTGGTTTCAATTTGATTTCTTTCTAATGAAGGGGATTTTTGTGTCATCTTTTCATCATCATCTAAGGAAGTCACATCACTATTGTTGTCATTTTCTTGCACCATGATATCCTCCCTAGGAGGATATTTTTAGGACAACTACAAACTAGATGTTCATGACATTGAAAGGTTGGTTCTTCTAAAATGAATTTATCACGAGTAAGGAATTATCAATGGTTGAATTGCATTTTTTATCAATAATGTTTTCCCTAGGGGAAGAGAGGCTTGACTAATATTCTCATGACTCTCATTGATTTGATCTTCTAACATCAAAGTATCTTATTTACCAGTAGTAGAGATATTAGAAGGTCCAATTTGATTGTTATGATTGTCCATGAATTCATCATTTTTTTCTAAGGTCACATTCTCTTCTTCCCTAATATCTACCCTAGTAGGAGAGCTATTAAGCAAGTAACAAACAAGATGTTCATCACATTCCATGGTTATGTTTTGTAAAGTGGATTCATCACAAATAGGGCAGGCATCGAGAGAAGGAGAATCATGCTTGTCAATTATTGGATCTTTTCATTCAAAAATACTTTTCCAAATGGCAGGAGCATTAGGAAAGGGAGAAATGAGATTTTCATGACTTTCAAGTGTATCTTCTGACACTAAAATATATTCTTCATAATTGGGAAGGATATTAGGAGAAGAACCAATGTGGTTATCATGGTTATCTGCAATTACATCTCTATGTTCTATAATGTCTTCCCAAGTGGGATCTAGGTAGGATTTCCATAGCTCTCAATCATTAGATCTCTTAGCACCAACATTTCCTCCTTAAAAATGTAATTTTAATGGTCATTCATGATTGTATCCTTTTTCACTAAAGCATTCTCACAAGTAGGGGAGGTGTTGGGAGAGGAATGTAAACTAAGTAAAGTACTGGCAATGATTTCATCTACTATTGTTATTGTTGAATACACCAAATACTGAGAGGGGGGGTGAATCAGTATTTTGCTAACACAATTAATTGCTAACCATCCAATTATTAATGCATATCTAACTACAACCATAAACTAAAGTATGAAATGAATCATAAAATCTCATAACACATTGACACCAGGATTTTTTTTGGAAAACCCAAAATGGGAAAAACCACGGTGAGGATTAACTCACAATATATTATAACTAGTTAAAAGATATTATAGGGCTCACTTCCTGGACTCACTATCCTTGAAAGGTCACAACCTAAATACAAAATGGATTACTGCCAAGATACAAAAACTATGGCTCACTGCAAAGATATCAACGAAAGAAGTACACCTTCAAAGTTCTGAGATTAGATATAGTTAAGCTCTAGAAAACCACAATTCTGCTTCGATTGCATGTATACAACAATTATCAATCTCACACTGTAACACTTGTCGCATAGATCACATCATTGTTCACACATAATACACTTCACCTATCCATCACACACACACACAAAAACAAACACTTATTTTATACATATATATAGCTATATCTTCCTTCATCAATTAGGTCAACCTAATTGAATGCAAACACACAAAATTCAAAGTGACTTGTCGGCCCAATTAAAAAAAAAATTTGGCGCAGAAAATTTTTTTTATCCAAAAGCTAGGTCAGCCCAGAACTAATAAGGAACACTTTAAACATTCACAAGACAAGTAATTCTTAACCCTATTGGCCAAAATAATGATGAACTTTTGTCATGTAGATATCTTAGCTGGATCAACCAAAATTGTTGAAAGCTCGTTCATCGTTGTAACTGATACTCTTGAGAAACATATAAAAAACTCATAGAATTATCTTTTACTGGGAGAATTTGGATGGATCAAAATACCAGATCAGTATAAACACACATTTTAATTAGCTAGTTACCAAACAATGTTGGCATCAAGGACAAAAAACTAGGAGGTCACCTTCTTAATTCTTCCAAAAATCTCCCCCTTTGTCATTGATGGAGACATGTGCCAAAAATGAAGCTTGCTTCAAAACCAAAATAATCAACACCCCCTTTCATATGTACAAAAACATAGAACTAAACTTTAACATACCCTTCTCTATACAAAATCTTCGGACCCCTTTGACATCAAGGATAAAGGACAAGAAAAAGTAAAAGAAACTTTGAATTAAGAATTAGGGGCACCTTGTAACTCCTTGAGAATTTCTTCCCAAGCTATCTTTCTATCATCCCAAATTATTTTTGCTTTGGTAAGAATTTTGTGCAATGATTCAAGCTCTTCTAGGCATTCTTCTCCTTCTTTTGGAGTGGAAGGAATAATGTTCATCTTCTCAAGTCTTTCTGCATCTATCAACACACTAGACACAAAGACATGTCTAGAGACTACCAGGTCTCCAACCTGCCCAAACCATTTTATCGCTTCTTCTTTTTGCATCTGTAGGATGAAGAATTTGTTTTAAAGATCTGCAATAGAAGCCCAACCAATATAGCTTCTATTATTGACAACCTTGTAATCACTGGAGGCATTGGCAAGATGAGACTCTATTGAATCCATTAAGTCCTTGATACCTTGAGTGGCATCATGCCACTTCATGTAGGAGATAAATAGAAACTAAGCTTCTTCATCATAATCTCTAATTTATTTCAAACTTTGCAAATCTCTATCATGTGCAATTGTACACTTATCTTGTAGAAACAACAATATTCTCTCTAGAAGACTTAATTCCACTTCTTTTGTAGTTTGAACCTTGAGATTATATGTGTATTCCTTGACTGAATCAACTACAAGCTTTAAATTCTCAATCGGTGTTAAAGAATTATCAGTTGTGACACCAAGGGCTATTTCCTATAAAGCTTTAATAGCTTCATTTATCGGCTTCTTTCCTTTTTGATATGATTCGATAGCTTCCTATGTGATAGATTTGAGAAAAGTACCACTTAGTTTTATTTTTTCACTCAGTGTAATCTTGGTTAGGTCTACATAACTTGGATGTGATGGTAGCTTAACTAGCTGAGGTGGGAGCACAAGCTGAAGTACTATTTTCCTTGATAGAACACCCTTAAGAGTGCTTCTGGATGATTCTCTAGTTTTCTTTGAAATTTTAGAAACTTTGGGGTTTTCTCCTTTACTTTTCTCATCTGGAATAGCTTTCTTGTCTTCCCCTTCTTTTCTTCTTCCTTTTCTTCATCTTCTTCTCCATTTTCTTTTTCTTCTTCTTTTTCTTTTCTAGAGGATTTTTCTTTGCTTTCTTTTTCCCTTTTATCCTCATCATCTTTGTCACCAATATTCTTGTTTCCTTCACTTTCATCTTTTTATTTTTCATCTATGTTTTCAGTAGACTCATGATGTTCTTTTTGCTTATCACCAGTTTGATCTCTATGTTGATCATCAGACCTTTTTTTGGTCATCTCTTTTATATCATTTGGAGGGTTAGGGGTCTCTAACACACAACGTGTCTCATCAAAATTTTCCAAGTCTAGATTATCTAACACTTATGTGACATCAACATGCATTTTTTCTTGAGCTATATGGGACAAAGAGTTGTTTCTTTCCCCATAAATCATTGCTAATTATTTGATTACATCTTGGGTTTCTCATCTTTCCTTTTCTATTCTCTTTTGCTCCTTATTCATTAACATATTAACTCTCTTCTCAACTCTAAACATAGTAGAGCATTCTTTTAGCATATTGGCAACTTCTATCTTAGAAAGAGAGGAACTGCAAGAAATTAAGGCATCATTCATCATCTTATTTTCAATATTTACACCCTATTGCCTTTTGTGTACTAATTCTTTCCAAACATTTCTAGTTACCTTGTTTTGTAGTCTCCATACTTACATTGCAAATGAATATATATTGAATAAATGCATTAATGTTTGTTTCCTTTCCTTCATCATTAACTTTATCTTACAACTCAACAGTTAGCATGAGATCATTATCAATCACGATTCAAAGGTGGTTGATCACTTATCGGAGGAGAGCCAAGAATGTCCTCCATAGGATCAAATGACCCTTCTTCATTCTTCTTCTTATGAACATGGATTTTGTAAGTAGCATATTCTTCCCCTATCTCCTCATCTATGGAGATATCAACTTTGGTTTTAGCTTCTTCTTTGGAGGTACTACTCCTTTTATTTCTTTCTAGTTGATGCTCTTCTTCCAGGCAATGATCTATTTCTTCCTAAATTGAATCACTTAGATTTCCTTTCCTATTATCCTTTTGTTTCACTCTTCTTCTTCCTGAAGTAGCAGATGGTGCAACAGGAGGTATGTCCTTTCTTTTAGATGCTCGAGTACAAGGACCAATAGGAGAAGCAATATAAACTGATGCAGGATAACTGTGTTCTTTGTTCTTTCCCTTATCAACATTAGCAATACTAGAAGTAGCAACACTAGAGGTAGGTGCAACACTAGAAGATAATATTTTTTATTTCCTTGGTCTAGAGGGTAGTTCAACTGTTTTAGCCTTTCTCTCATCATGAGCCTCCTTTCACTGATCTAAATCATCCTTAGTGAAATCCTATCCTTGGAAGAATGCTTCAACCTTCTTTCTTCTTTTTGATGTTGTAGCTTCTAGGCACACCTCAATGCATTTTTCTTCATAAGTTCCATGTCGAGGTAGAGAGGGATCCTTAGGATTGCACAAAAGAATTTTAATGTGCCTCTTAGCCAATTGTTCACAAAGTTCATATCCCAAGGGATCAATCCATCACGTTTTGGGTTCAACTTCCTCTATCATACTATGAAACATTTTTCTTTGCCTTAGTCTTTTGATCTTTGGCTTCTTCTTTTTTTGGCTTTGGAGATGTCTGGGTTTATGCAAGGCTGGTTGGAAAGATGGGAAATGCACCACGTGGTGAGTGCACAACTTTATTTTATCATTTTCCTTTCAGAGGAGAGCTCGCAACATGTGTCAGCTTGGTGGAAGTTTTCTCCAAAATATTTATCAGAAAACATAAGAAACCTGCTCACGTGATGTGTCATCTCTTCACTATAGGAGAATTGCACCTCTTATAAGGCAATATCCTTTGGGAATCTATTGGAGCTTGCTAGCCTTTCCTTTCTTGATTTTTGCGATGGAAGCTTTGAGTCAGTGCCTCGAGATGATATGATTGGTCAATTTAGGACCCTTTTGCCAATTTTTTTATAGGATTTTATCATTTACATGCCTCTATCTTTGCTAAATATCTAAAGAACATTAATGCAACGTCTAAGAATTAATGAGAAAAGATCGTTGCAAACTAACCAAGGATCTACGATCAGATTACAAGCTATCAAGTATCAACATCTAGTAGCAATTAATTTTGTGCTGAGGCAGTGTTTTCTTCTTTTGATGGCTATATAAGGAAGGCAACGACATAATGATGGGTTGGATTCCAAATTACAGTTTCTTTAGTTTTCTTAGGGTTTTTAGAATTATTTTTAGAAGCAAGTTGTAGAACTACTTTTCTTTGGTATGTTATATCTATTAAGGTTTAAAATATTGTCGGATTTGCATTCGATCTCTGTTTCAAACTTCATTTGATATTTAAAAGCATGAACTATTGAGGAGAAATTGTTGAGACTATGCATGTATGGCCTTTTTCAAGCTTTCTTTCTTTATATTATCATTTTGAATGAAACATTGTGTCTTGCAAGCTAAATCTGGATAGTTTAAGTAGTTGATTTCCATGTTGTATGCTCATATGGTAGAGTAATAGCTTAAGAAAACTGGACAATGTCATTGGACTTCTCTATTTTTCTGAAAGTTGTTGTTTTGTCATGCTATGTTGTATTAGAAGGAAGAGTTCATGTGATTTCTAAGATATTGTTCTATTACTCATAAGAAATCTTTATGTTTGATCAGACCTTAATGAACACTACCTGTGGAAAGATCTAAAAGTCTCTATTGTGCTTGAAGTTAGCCTTTTTTGTTCATTCTCTTTCCAACATTGAAGGGTTGTGGCATTCTGTGTCTATTTATATCACTCATAGGAATGATTTGGGTTTCAAATGTTGTAAAAGCTTTGGCACATCACCTTTTTATGTTTTATGTTTGCATTTCCTTCTCCCCTTATCTCCAAACCCCAAAGAAGAGCTGAATTTCTATAAAAATCCTAAAGGTATTCAGTGAGGTGCAATTTATCCCCCACTTGCTGAATTTCCTACAAGAGTGTCAGAGAGGTGCAAGATTTGATGTTCAACAGTTCTTTTTCTAGCACGCCTGATGGGACTAGAATTTTTCCAAACACCTAATTAGAAGTCAAAAATATTTCTTGAATCGAGCTAAGGAAGGAAACTAGAAGTTTCATACCCAAAGTCCAAACAAGAGCATCTTCAAGAGGTCACTTCTAGTACTCTCAGTTACCTGCCTCGACCCCTAGGAGGAGAAGACTTACAGGATCCATATCACATGTAAGGAGCAATAGAGTAAGAAGTAAGAGCCCAATATATAGAGCTTTATCTACTCCATCTGGAGGCTTAAATTTCCAACCTAGAATACCTGTATACCTGATTCACATGAATCTTTTCTTTATGTCTCACGTACCTCCCCCTGCTCCTAGAAATTTCATAATATGGGATAGTGGTAGTCCGCTACAACCACCCACACCCCTAGATGTATGGCCTCCCATACCCGCTAATGCCCTTAGGGCTATCCCAAAATTCTTCAGAGAAGACTTCAAAACCCCTTCTGAACACCTTCAAGATATAGTGGAAGTATGCAGGGTACATAATATAGCAGAGGAAAATATCGCTCTGAGGTTGTTAGTTGCCTCTTTCAAAGGGAAATCCCAAGATTGGTATTGATCATTGGCTTCAAGCTCTATTATCTCCTCAGACCAACTCGTAGAAAGGTTGTTTGAACGCTTTTCGGAAAAGGGAGATCGCTCCTCACTATTACATTAATTGATCACCATCAAAAGGGCCTTGCAAGAGGCCATGAGCGATTTCAACACCAGGTTTGATAAAACCTAGCAAAGGATCCCCAAGACTACTCGGCCCCTAGTTGTGATGGCATTCATGTTCTATCTAAAGGCTATCACTTCAAACATCGTAGTTATGATAACTTACATGGGAGGAGATACCTTTCCCAATGCATATGAGGTGGCGGTGCGCACAAAAAATACTCTTATTGATGCTTGGAATCTCCCACCATGACCCCCTATGCCTATGTTTGTAAAACTCTCTGGAACATCTCAAGAGGAATCTTCTCCAATCACTTTCGCTATGCAATTGATGTTAGGCACGCCACCGTCCATGTATGTGTATACCACAACACAAAGCAGCATGTCAGGCTCCAACTTAGTTATGACATATATTAACAACATGAAGAGTATCATGTAGACTTTTACTAATGAGCTAGTTATCATCAAATGGTAGCAGGCGATACCTCCAAAGTCGAGCACTTAGACCTATGGAGAAAGCAAGCCATCTTATCAACATAACACATACCAGGGGCTTTCCCAAGGAGGAGGCCAACATACGACATCCACAAACCATATAGTTCTGATCACCATGTAGCTTTAGATGTAAAGGACATCTAGAGTAGAGAAATGATCCTAGGGAAGAACAATTTTGTGGAAGAGGAGAATGTATGGTGCTTCTCGTGCATCGATATCCATATGCCCCAAAATTTCCCAAGGGGGAATATGCAACAAAAGATAGTAGAACAAAGAAGCAAAGGTGTGCTCCTGAGTGCGGACGAATATGGGTCTTTCAAAATGGAGAATGCTTGTTTTAGAGCACAAATTCAAGGGATTTCCCTGGAGCAGGAGCTAGTCATTGCACCAGATCAAGTGTTGTTCTCATGGATGGAGGAAGAAGATGCGGTATTCACAAATGAAGATCCAACAAATAGTGCTTTGCAAGTATAGTCAAATTACAACACAAGGTCTAAAAGAAGGCTCACCAGAGAATATGTGCAACAACCTCCGCCATGACCTTAGTGACATCAATCATCGCCACAAGAGAAGCAATTCTCACCACCTATCATCTGGCATGTCCCGCAGCGACATAATCTACCATGGCCTAAGAAAAAGATGAGTGAAACACCAAGCCCAGGCATGTTAGAACATTTTCTTTTTAAAAACAAGGTAAATACCACCATTTAAGCCCAAGGCCCAAACAACTGGGATGCTTAACATGGTGGAGAAATTGAAGAAGGCACCTGCCAATGTATGATTTTGGGATGTCATATCTATTCCCAAACAAAAGACTCTGCTTCGGAAAGCATTGAAGGAAAAATAGAAAATGCCTTGGATGGGAGTATCTCTGATATGTGATCAAAGAAAAGACAAGGTACCCACCTCGCAACCTCGAGTACCAAAAGCTACAACATATGCAAATGATGTGGAAAATGAAAAGGAGAAAGAGGTAAGTAGGCCAAATCCCACAACATTATTTTTAAAACTTATTGTGGGAGATAAGCTTTTGCATAGTAATATGATTGATTCGGTAGCGAGTAAAATTGTCATGCCAAAACCAATGGCAGATGCTTTGAAGCTTAAGTATGAGCCTCTTGAAAAAGGAATCATGCAACTAGATGGGAAGAAGGTTCTGACCATTGGTCAGATAAAGGATTTGTCTCTGACCCTTTTTTCCTGCCCAAGTCAAATAGTCACGCAAGAAGTAATAGTGATAGACATTCCACTAGTCTTTGGAATGTGTCTATCAAGAGATTTCACCACCAAGATTGGCAGATACCTAGCACTTGACTGGTCCCACCTAATATGGAGAACCAAGCACGGGGAAAAAATGAAGATTCTTTCCAAATCTTTACATCTCGAACACATCGTAGACAATGCAATCCTATGCTTTGAAGTTCCACATACTTCCATCTCTCAACCAATTCATTGATTCTAAATCATTCGACAACTTCCATACGATAGGCTTAGGCACCTAAGTAATTTTCAATGGTGATCAAACTTTTCTGAAAATAATGAAGGATCAAGAGAAATCTGATGACCCATTTGATAATTGTCTATGGACACTATATTTTTATGGTGCAAAGTGTAAAGTCGGATCTAGAGCGGGTGTCTGAGTACTATTCCCAATGGGATCTGAAACTCTCAGAGCTTACAATTTTTTGTTCTCATGCTCGAATAGTGATGTTGAATATGAGGCCTTGGTCCATGGTCTAATCCTTGTTGAAAGAATGGGTATAAAGAGAGTGTAAGATTTCAAAGATTCAAAGTTGGTGGTGAACTAAGTCCGCATTTAAGCAACTACAAAGAACTCCCAAATGAAGTCATATAGACATCAGATTTGGGACCTAATCAAGAGTTTTGAAGCCTTCAACATACAAGTTATTCCCTGATCTCAGAATAGTGTCATTGATCGGATGGCATCTGTTGGGTCACAATTTGAACTAATTTATGAATCAACCAAGAAAAATGTAGTGCAAGTTATCATCCGACCCTTAATTCCTGACAACAATGAAAATTGGAAAGTTTTTGATGACGACACTCAGACTGTTACCTTCATACAAAAAGGAGGAATGGTTCCCAACTATTCGCCCCCAGGAGTAGAATTTTTTGAAGGGAAATTCATCCAATTAAAAGGGAACAAGCTTCCTAGAAGGTTGATTTCCCTCGAGAGCCTTTTTGACCATGAAGATGCTAGAAATGGCAAGCAAAGGTTCAATGCAAATGAAAGAGATTAAGAAGAGCTTGATGTTAGAAGTAGCAAAAAGTTGAAAGTCAGAAAAGAGGTTATGAGGAAAGATAAAGATTAAGGGATCTGTGCTATGAGTACGACAGAGTTATGGTCTGGACCTATGATGATCTAAGAGGTTATGACCCAGGTATAATTCAGCATACCATTTACTTGGAGGAAGGGTCGAAGCCTGTCTGATAGAAGAAAATTCCAATAAACCCGAATGTTGAAGCCTTTATGGAACAGGAGCACACCAAGTTGGTCGAATCAAGAATCATATATTTGATCAAACATTCCACTTGGGTGTCAAATTTGGTATCCGTCTGAAAGAAGAATGGTGAAATTAGACTTTACGTCAATTTCTAGGACTTGAACAAGGCCTCATTGAAGGACCATCAACCCTTGTTGTCGATGCAGAAAATTCTACAAATAGTAGCTAGATCCAAAATGTTCTCATTGCTTGATGGTTTTTTGAGATATAACCAGGTATATGTAAAGGAGAGTGACCAACACATGGCAAAATTTTCCACTAAGTGGGGAACGTTCGCCTATGCCAAGATGTTGTTCAGACTGTCAAATGTTGGTGCAAATTTTCAATGGGAAATGGATATTTCTTTCATAGGTTTAATCAACCTAATTATTTTGATAACTATGGATGACCTAATGTTCTTTTCAAAATCAAAGGATGGCCACTTCGATCATCTAGGAAAGGTTTTCCAGAAATCCCAATAGTTTGGCATTTCTTTAAATCCCAAAAAATGTGTCTTTGGAGTACCTCAAGGTAAGCTACTTGGCTTTGTAGTGTCTAAAGACAGAATATCAATAGATCCTGAAAGGGTTAGATCTATAATGGAATTACCCCTGCCAGTAAACCAAAAAGGACTCCTGTCATTTTTAGGGTTCAAATCAATTTCATCAGCAGGTTCATTTCAGACTTCACCAGTATTGTGATGCCTATCACACTAATGCTTAAAAATAATATGTTGTTCAAGTGGACCCCCGAAGGAAAAGAAGCTTCTGAGCAAATAAAGATAGTGATTTTCACTACTCCAATCTTAGTTAATCCGTATTTTTCCAAATATTTCCTACTTTATGTATACAGTGTTCAGGATAGTATAACTTTGATGGTTACTCAGAAAAGCGATCAGAATGGTGGAGAACATCCTGTTGCATTCCATTCAAGAACCTTGAAAGGTTATGATGTTAGGTATAACTTTGTATAAAAGAAAGCTTTTGCTATAGTTAAAAGTTTAAAAAAGTTATGACACTTGGTGTCGGCCAACACTTGATCACTATCCTTGTAGCACATCCTAGTGTGTAGAATACATCACAGAAGGTGAGATCACTAAATAAAGAGAAAATTGAATCACTAAGATCCCAGAATATGATGTGGACATCAGACCAACCAAGCTGGTTCGGGGAAGAGGTATGTACGAATACATCACATAGGAAACGAGTCTTGTGGCTAAAAAGGAGACCGATCAAGTCTACTCGAACCAATTTGAGTTTGAAGAGTCTTGGGTGGCTGATTTCATGGTGTTGGAACTATGTTGCTTTGATTTTATGTTGTAACATGGCTTGAACATGCTTATTTAGGTACTAAAATTGGAAGAATGATGGCTTGTGAAGGTGTTGTGAAGTGTTGTAAGAAATTTCTACATTCTTCTAGACTCTATTTATTATAATTCACCTAAAAATCATCTTTTTATTCATCAACAAGTCTTATTTTGAAGTTTTGTAAAGTCTTGTAACAAACTTTCATGCTCTCCTAGGCACATCTTCACTATTTATCCCCTTATTATGACTTATTTGACCCCTTTATGCCCTCACATGTCCTATTTAAGTGTAGTTTTTAATATTATCCCAACAAACAACATTAAATACAACATATTTCTCGACACATTTTTTTAGGTCCTAGGACGGACCCATTCACCATGGGTGGCGAATGAGTCCCCCTTGGCCCCAAATTCAAAATATTTTTAATTTCTTTTTAGGTTTTTACTTATAATACACTTGATGTTATCCTGTGATGAGGTATGAACGGTTACTAAGGAACAAGTTGGTATAAATAAGTGATTTTTACCTCATTTTACATCTTCTACAATCTCCTCATTCAAGCATTCACTCTCACATCACATTCAAACATTTAAGCATCTTATAGTATATTTTCAAGCACTATTCAAGCACTTTGAAGTAGCCATTGACATTACTTCAGACTTGCATCATCAATGGTTTGGTAAGTTGATGGTATTTGCATGTTATTAGTTTATCTTTCCTTTGTATTTCATTATATTATTAAGGGTTTGATTACTAAAAGTGGGGTTTGACCAAGGAAAACCCCTATAATTTGCTAACCCTCAACTATTTTTCCCCTTCGCATGTGTGTTTGTAGACTTAGGTATGCTGATTTAACAAGCTTTTTGGTGTTGAAGATTGGTTTTTCAAGTCAACTAGGTGTTTCAAGTCAACATAAGTCAACTTCAAGCTTGGAGAAGGATTTATGTCTGTTTTCTGTAGAATTGACTTTGGCAACCCGACAAGCAGTGATTTCCAGATTTGCTATTGCAGAGTTGCCTCCTGATTTTTTAGAAATTTGGGAGAGGACTGATTCACCATCAATGGTGAATGAGTCCCACCTTAGGACTGAAAAATATGAATTTTGTCAGATTCTGGATCCCGATAGACAAAAACTTGCTTCCAAAAATTTTTCACCAGTAGGAGGACTAATTCGCCACCCTGGGTGAATGAGTCCCACTATGAAAAATCAGTAATTTCAACCAGCATCCAAAACACTGCAGATTCATCACAATTCTTCCAAGTTCACTTAGATTCATCCCTTTCCTTTTTGTTCTACATATTTTCTTCATTTACTTCATTGTTTTCATATCATAGTGTGTTTTCAAACATAGCGTAAATCTTAGTTTTGCATTCATTTTCATCCATTTAGATTAGTCAATTGTATTTAGTTAACCTCATTTAGCTTAGAAAATATCATACATATAGGAAACCCAAAAATCAATGGTTCAAGTATATGCAGAAGGAATATTTCCACACCAATATTTTATTCAATAAAAGAAGATACTACCGATTCCAAGGTGCTAGGTATCCATTTATTCAGGATGTACTATTTAAGAGAAATTATGATAGTGTGTTCCTTCGATGTCTCGACAACCTACAAGTAGAAAGAGTTCTTAACGAATTTAATCATAGTCCTGAGGGTGGACATTTTTTCTCCAAGAATACTGCTTTAAAGATAATGTGGGTAGGATATTATTGGCCCTCTATGTTTTCCAAAGCACATTATTTGGTGCAAAAGTGTACACAGTGCCAATATTTTGTTGGCAAAAGAAAGAATGTCGCTTTACCCTTGAGCCCGATTGTAACCGAAGAACCCTTTGCCTAATGGGGTTTGGATTTTATCGACATGATAAATACTATTTCCAATGTTGGACACAAGTGGATCCTCACGGTGACTGATTACTTTACAAGGTGGACGAAGGTCATAGCCCTAAAGAATGCAACAGAGGGGAAGATTTTTAATTTCCTTGAAGAGCTAGTGGCCAAATTTGGTCCACCCAAAACCATCATATTTGATAATTCCTGAGCTTTTGTTGGGTCAGGGATGTCATATTTTGCTATTAGACATGGGATTTTCTTTAAAACTCCATCAAATTACTACCCACAAGGGAACGGGTTAACAAAGTTCACCAACAAAAACCTAATTAGGTTAATCAAATGCATTGGGTCAGAATGATAAAGAGATTGGCACAAGCATTTACAAGCTACTCTCTGGGAAAATTGAATTACCCCCAAGAAGATTCTAAAGACCTCCCCTTATGAGTTGGTGTACATAAAAGAGGTAGTGATACCCATTTCCATATAAATCCCTACTTTACAACTACTGAAAGCCCTGGAGATTGAAGAAAATGCACCTGGAATAGAAGTATGGTTGGAAAAACTCCTCAAAATGGAGGAAGATAGAGAAAACAATCATGGAGCCATGATCAATCACCAACAAATAGTCAAGCGATGGTTCGACAAAAATACTTCCAACCCAAAATTCAAAGAAGGGAGCTTAGTGGTAAAGTACGATGAACGTACTACAAAACCAAGGCAACACACAAAATTTGAAGCACTATGGAAAGGACCTTTTTGAATCAACGCATGCAAAGAAAAGAACACATACGAGCTTGAAGATATGGAAGACAACACTTTAGATATACTGGTGAATGGTATTTATCTGAATATTTTCCATTAAAATGCATAGATCTTTAGAAAATTTTAATAGTTATGTACCATATGTAAAAAAATTGTAAATATTTCAAAATTTTGAGAATAAAGCAATTGAAGAAGAACACTAAAGAAAAAAAAATCATGTATTATATTATATTTATCAAAAAAATTACATATAATGCAAGCCCAAGGCTTAGATTTAAACATAAGGATCTCTCGAGAAAACCCAAAAGGAGTTATGGAGCCAAGAGATCAAAATGAGACGCAATGTGCAAAAACAGTTAGAAAAGGCCTCCATCCTTTGCCCAGGAAGCCATAAAGGCTCGTTATCAGGTCTTCCTTCTTATTTTTCCTTTATTTCTATTCTTCTCCTTTTCTGTTAGGTTGCAAAAAGGGGGATGAAAACACAATAGATATGAACTCCACGACACAGGCTCAAGGCCTACTCGTTGTGACTCTACACCAGGAAGTTGAAGTGGTTCCTCCAAGGTAGTCCCGAAAGCCGCTCCACGTTGTACTCTCCTATAGCAGAAAAATGGCCATTGGCTGAGAAGGGTAGTGGTGCATCTTAATTTCCATGGTGCAAAAATCAGAAAGGAAGGGAAACCAGGGTACATCTATACTGAAGCCCACGTGCCTGCAAAGGTCCATAACACTCAGGATATCAACACCAAGGATGGCCACTTGTACTATCTCACCAAGCCCTTCAATCAATGAGGTGTTGAACATATTGTGGCTTAGTTCAATTATCATAGGCTTGGACACATTTAGGTACAACAATGAGGACACGAAGCCGGAAAGCATGTTGCAGTTGCTCCGAAGCTGGTTCTCATCGGTAATGAAGTCTACGACGACCACCCATTTGAACGCAGTCATGAAAAGGTGATCACATTTCTTCACCGGACACTTGATTCAGTTGTTAGTGACCTCTCTCATGAAGCAGTATTATGGTCTCTTGGAAAGGAGTCGGATGGGACTGCCTAAGCTAGCAGACATTCCGACAAAGCAACGAATTATTGTAGAACAAGAATAAGAAAAAGGCTAGATAACTTAAAAGACTATATGTTTGAATGAATGTTGCAAAAGGTGAGCTGACAAACTCAACCAGTAAAATGTCTATTTTTGGCTAGACGACAACAAAAAAATTTAAGACATAATGGAGTAAGGTAGATAAATCATACAGAGGATCTGATGGAATGCCTTGAGAAATAAATTTGGGAATTGGGAGTAAATGTTCTCATATGCTGATTGTTGACATGTGTCCTTTGCCATCATTAGTGCCAACCAGCTTACTAATGAGAAAAGACATGGATTAATGTGCTAAAAACTTTAAAAAATTAATGGCCACGTCTTTTTAGGCGATACCTTCCATCACTTCAACATGTTTCACATACCAAAAATCACGTGCTTCAATGCAACTAATTTATTTGTAAAAGAGGCAGCGAGGAGAATGTACTGATTCCATCCTCATGGCATTCTTGGCATTCTCGAGGGATACAGCTCTCATCTTCACATGTATTTCCTCGATGGCAACATTTAATGGACCAGTAGTAATAACGTAGTCTTAACTACATGTATAAGCAAGAGAATTAATTGCATTCAAAAGTCGGTGTACCATAGAAAAAAGGACCTCTTACTTGACATGGGAATAATTCATGATAAATTGGACTAAATGAGGCCTCGATTCAAGTGTGGTGAGGCATTTTATCCATCCACACTAGGTCTTGGACCCTTGCAAATTGAATAACATGATTTTATCGATGTCTTGTAAAGGTGTTGTAAAGGACTTTCACGCTTTTCTAGACTTAATGAACCCATTTCTCCCTAATTGAACATTATAAAATGTGTTTAATAACATTATCACATCAATCTAGAAGGCTTATAAAATAAACGTAATGGTAAACTAGTATTGTAATGTGTCTTGCACATTCAGATTGATTCTTATGCCTTCTTAGGCTATGTGGACCTCATTTTAGTGTTGTAAAGTGTTTTTAATCACACTTTCACATTGAATTATGTGTTCCAAGCCCTAATTGACATTCGCATCATCACTAATAAGCCCCTATTAACCCATATTGTGCATCCCGAGGAAATATGTGATAAAATACCTGAAAAAGTTGCAATTTAAATCTTATTTCCTTATCTCTTGGCATCATAGCTGTCAAAATGGCCCCTATGGGATCCATTTTCCATCCATGGCGAATCAGTCCCATCCAAGTGGGACCCATTCTCCATGGGTGGTGAATGAGTCCCATTTGGCCCAATTTCGACCTTTGAGCAGGAAAAAAGTGAAATTTAAGTTTAATATTCTTTCATGTCGGCCTTAGGGATCCAATTTTTGGGCTAATAAGGTGGATTACCTATAAATTCAACCTTATAAGCCATAATTTACATCTCCTACCTCATTTTCACATTCATTCTTCATTATTCATCCCTCATTCTTCCATCTCAAGTCAAGCCACCAAGACATCAATTTTCAAACATTCAAGGGTAGATTCTTCATGTTTTGTTGCATACTTTCAAGATCAAACATCATGGAAAGGTAATCAACTCCATTATTTCATGTTTCATTCCATTCTTACATTATTTCTATTTAATTACCTAAAAGGGGTTTGACCAAGGCAAACCCCCATGCCCTAACATTCAACATCTCTCTCTCTTGTCTTGTGTGTTTGCAGATTTAGGCATCTTAAGGGCTTGGAAATCATTGAATATCAATTTGAAAGGCTTCTCAAGTCTTCTCTTCTTTGATCAAGTCAAAATATCAACAAAAACTCACTTTCAAGTTTAAAAATCAGAGTTTGGAAAGTGGACACATATAGAGAATAAAAGTGCAAACCGAGAGCTCCAAATTCCACCTTTTAATATCCAAAAATTTAAAACTGGACTCATTCACCATGGGTGGCGAATGAGTCCCACTCTAAGGTCATTTTTAGGTTTTCGGTATTTTTAGATACCCTTTTGTCAGAATTAGGTTTTGGCTCAGTTTTGCAGAACTGGGACTAATTCTCCTAGAATGGCGACTAAGTCCCACCAAGCCTGAAAATCAGCATTAACAACATTTCATAAGAAATTTTCAGTTCCCATCAAGTTTTCAAGTGCACACTCCAAGTTTCATTTATTTATGTTCAGTTTTGCATTCATTTCTAGGTGTTTTATGCATATCACAATGTGTTTTCAAATAAGTTACATTTCTTAGGTTTTGCATACTTAATCAATCAATTTCATCATCTAGTTGGATTTAGATTATATCATTTATCCTTTATCACATCATACATACATTATATTGAGTGAACCACCTAGATTTTGGGTGTGGGATCTATCTCTTTTCATTAGGTGAAAGACCCTAATTTACCAAAAGAGACTTAGCATTCCTAGTCCCAAAAAATATACCGTTCATTTTGGTGAACCCACTTTTTGACTACTTTCTTGACTGATTTGGAGTCCTTCATCATCATAGATCTATATTTCATTGACCTTGCATTAGGGTTTTCCCTTGCATTAGGGTTTGCACGATTCATTTGTATGCTAGGTGTTAAATTTTGCATTTATAAAATGTGCATTTAGGTTGCATTGTTGGCATCTAAATTCATTTAGATTTTATGAAATTCTACATTTTTCATTTAGGTTTGCATCATAGCACTCAGAAACCATAAAATTCCCTCAATTTTTTTTGAAAATTCTAAAAAATGTCCATACTAGGACTCATTCTTCACCTTGGGCGAATCAGTCCCTTTTGACCCCTAAAACTACTTTTTACAGAACTAAAAATTATGTTTTAAAGCTTCTTTTTGGTGCCTTAACCTACCTATATTAGTTAGTTGCATTTTTGTAACATGCATTTCACTAGATCTCACTTAAAACAGCTCATTTCATGCATTTTTTAATTTCACATTTACATCTCCCACATTTCATTTTTTAGATTATTGCATACCGTAATCAACAATTTTCTTTGTTTTACATCTAAAAATTACATTGCACATTATTTACTTTTGCATAACATGCTCTTTATATGTTCCTTTGATTTGATTAAACATGGATTTTATAAGTATGGCATCCCCTCTTATGAGTTTGATTTTGATTACAACAATGATGAACATGTTAGTCCTAATCACACCATTACATTACCCATTGGCGTGAATGGAAATGTAGACAATCATAACACACATACTTGTTCTTCTCCCGATACCTCTCATATTAGTGACAAAGGTATCTTGGTGAAGGAAGTTACAAGCATTGAGGCTATTGATTTTCCATTTCCTTATTCCCCTTTGGACAATGTTAGAAAACACAAACATGAGATCATAGACACATTCCTACAAGTCACTTTACCTAGTCTTCATGGTCATGATGTAGTACCCCTCTGTTTTGCTTATGTTTTTTGACAATATTTTTTTACTTTGATAGACCCTGATACTTTGTTTTGATGTATTTGATCGCTGAAAATAGAGTAATGGACGATTTATTTTATGATCTGATGATACACTAATTGGATGGTGATTATTTGTGGCATGCTTTATGTTATCATAGATGTTTACTTGAGATGATAATTCTATATATTCTCATGGTAGTTTAATTGATATTTATTTGTCAGTTCGATATGACATTGTATTGGTGAAGAGAACGGTATTGCATCACTCGCTTGCGAGTGCCTTGTGATTTCCACAATATTCTCTTCACGGTGTGTTTGACTTATGGTGTACATACATGCACAACATATGTCTGATTGCAGGATTGTAGGTACATGACATCGACTCCACCTAGTTTCACAGGTCTGAGTGTTTCCACGCTCAACGGTATTGTTGATTGGGAGATCTAGTAACGAGGTTTTTCCTAGTCTAGCGACAAACCTAGTCACAGTGTGTCATCAGTTTATGTCTGGTATGTTTAGTTGTCACATCTACGTTTGCCTTGTTAATTTTTATTTATCTATACAAGGTTTATTTTATGAAATGAATGTTAGATTAATGTTTTTAATGATTCAGTGCTTATTTAATTAATTTTAAATAATGTTGTTAAAAGCCTTTTATTTTATTTAATTAATTAAATTAATTTATTTGGTAAAATAATTTATTCCTTGTGATTAAATTTATTTTATTAAGTAAATAAATTAATTGATTAAATTTTCTTGTTTGAGTGAATATATTAAATATAGTTTAAATGCTATTATGTGAATTAGAATTTTAAATTTGTATAAAGAAAATGATATTAATTTTTGAATTTTTAAATTAATAAAATAGTATAAATTCTTTATAATTATCAAAAGAAAATATTTGAGAGTTTGTTAGAAGATATTTTAGAATAGCCATGTGTGTGAGTAAAATTAAATGCAAAACTCTTGTTGAAAGATTATTCTCGGAGAGAATATTGCCATAACTGTGAAAGGAAAGAAGTCACTTCACGGAAGAGAAAGAAAGAGGAAATTGCTGGAAATTTTGTTTTTGGGGTTTTATTGGTTAAGAATTGGAAAAGGTTCTCGGAAATACTTCTGGTACAATATTTTGCATCTTTCTGGAAGTGGAGATTTTGGAAAGGGCTTTGGAAATTGAACTCAGAAGGCGAAGCTTTGCTCCAACCTTCAATTCTTCAAGCTTCAAAAAAATAGGTTCCTTTGTTATTTATTTATTTATTTTGTTGATTTAAAAATATTGTCTATACAAAAATTTAATTTAGTGGAAACTTTGTTAAATTTGTTAAATGGAAAGATTTCCTGAAAAAGAAAATTTTGATTAAAACTTCTATAAAAAAAATATATTGAAAGGTTCTTTGTGAAAACTTGTTGATAGCCTCTATGTGTAAAATTACCGTGAAGATTTTGTGTTTCTGTAGAAAACTTTACAGTAAAATCAGAGAGCCTCATAGAAAGTTATTTTTAAACAATAGGAAGTTTTCAAAAGAAAACAATAGAAAACTTTTGTTGGTTTGCAAACGATATTCTCTGGTTAATCTGAGGAAATGGAAACCTCATTGAATTTCCTGTAGAAAATATTCTGAGAATTTGGACTGAAAATGAGATCCTCTGTTATGGAAATTGAAATCCTTTGTGAAATTTCCAAACATTTCCTATAGAAAACTTTTTTGTAAAATAATTTGCTCGATTATAGCTTTCTTATGGATTAAGTTATACATATTATATATATATATATACATTTGATATATATATATACATATACATATACAAACATATATAAATATGTATATATATATATATTTTATATGAAATGGTTCTCTAGAAAATTAATCAAAAAAAAATAAAAATTATTTTGAATTATAGACTGATGAAAGTCTGTACGTGATTCATAAAAATTACAGAGTTTTTAAAGTAAAAAATAAAAAATAAAAAAATCAAATAAATATTTTTTGTGGGAAAGGCAGGGCTACCCCCACAACCACCCCCATAAAGGGCGGCGACTTTGGAGGCAGCTGGCGCTACCCTCACAGGAAGCGCCAAGCGGCCAACATAGTCGCTACCCCATATGGGGTGGGTTGTGAATAACAGCCGACGATTGTGTATACAGCCTGCTAAATATGTATTATTCGCCCTCAGTTTAATATTTCCATTATATGTGATTCTCTTAGTATATATATATATATATTGTTTGAGGAAAATAATTTAGTATTTAAATAATATTTTATTATTAGATGCATGCAAATGCATGAAATTAATTATCTTTAAATGATAAAATTGAAAAGAGAAAATTAATGTTTATTTTTATATGTAATTGAGAAAATTGGAGTTAAACTAATTGTTTTAATTTCCTTATTGTTTGAAAATGGAATTATATTTAAGATATTTAATTTCATGCAATATGTTAATGACTTAATTGGATTTAGGAAATCCTAATGTTAGGTTCTTATTTTTCCTGAATTACTTTAAGTTGTTTTTACTCTTACTAGGAAAATTGGGGATTATACGGGTTTATAAGTCTTCTAGATACTATTTCCTTGTAAGGGAGTTGTTTTTATAATGGTTCCATATTTTGAACAAACTTGGGTAGTGCACATAGTTCTTATTCAATTTAGACACCTAGTTCTAAGAATGGGTTGTGACGTTTATTGTTATATAGTTGGTATTTGGTGTTGGTATGTGTGCACCTTATCTACCCATAGTTAGTGGAATTGGTTTCCTTATGTTGTTATTAGGGGAGTGGCTCTTTATGAGGGCCGGCACACAAAGTGGTGCCTGGGTAACTAATGTGGAGTTAGTTTAATCAGTGAAAACTAAATCAATACATTAGATAGTCTAAAACATTTAACTGGACTAATTATGCCTCACTCATGGACTCAAGGGCTAGTTCAGACTTGGGGATGAGTCAAGAAGGCCTGGAATGGCAAGATCGATATCTTGTCATTATCAAGGATAATCGATTCCACAATAGATTGCATGTGGGGCCAGGTTTTGTAAGAGGTTACCAGGGTAACCCAAGATGGGGGCCGAAACCTAGGAAGATTCGTCTGGGTAACCTATGCAACATTGTGATGACATTCCACCTATAATAATAGTATCTTTGTGAATTTATAGTACTTGATCCTTCAGTTCTGGAAGCAATGTAACCATTATATTGAGTTTGTCTATGTCTAGGGATTGTAGGTTGTGTCTAGGGAACCATTTTACTATCTCCTAGCATGGGGGTGGGCCTACGGGTACCACTAGGTTGGGTGGAACATGCACCTTACACCGTTGGGTCCCCAATTCTTGTTCGAGACGATGGGTACTTCTTGATTGGAGAGCTCGCACGTGGATATGTACTTTCTCTTATGTCTCATTTGTATCAGTTCGATATTTTGATTATGTATCACTCCTCAATTGTAATCAAGAAGAATTCTTATAACTTTTAAATGTTATACCTTTGTACGATCTACCTCATATAAAAATGAGTATTGTAAATGTAATATCAAATATAATGTAGAATGAATCAATATTGTACTTTATACCAATGTGATGTAATTTATTGTTATGGAATGTATGTTCTTAAATTTTATGAGAATTATTCACACGCTATGTTTAGTTACTTCTGTTATTTATTGGATTTTCATGTAGAGTGTTGCCGTGTGTCTTAGGGAATGTATGCATTAATGATGTTCATATTAAACATGTAATAATACACTTTTAAAAAAATAAAAATTATTACACTTTCTTAATAATTGCAACATTCTTTAAGGTTACGTGGTGGGGTGTTACACATGACAATCAATCTTGTCCATCTCCTAATATCCCCCCTCGATGTAAAGAGGATAGGTTGTGTTAGAAGATATCCCTATTAAGAATCATGAAACCCTTGATCCTCCCTTCCCTAATGCTCCTCCCATTTGGGAAAATCTATTTGAACACCATCGTGGTCCTTCTCTTGATATCTCTCCCACTTGTGATGAAGCTACCTCAAACTTGGATGAACATATTACAAGCTCTCCTAGTAGGGTAGATAATATGGTACAAGAGAATGAGACCAAGTAGAAACAACCCACAATCAAATAAAGTCTTCTTCTTCTCTCCCCACTATCAATCATCAAGCACATCCAACCATTAATAATTCGCTTAGTTGCAATGAAGTTAGTTTGGATGAACCAAGCCTTAATTGTAAAGAACATGAGGTTTGTTGTTCTCCTAAACACTTTCCTTGTAGGGAAGATATCATCATACAAGGCAATGATAATATTGATACTAATATTA
Organism: Sequoia sempervirens; assembly: GCA_007258455.2. Taxonomy (NCBI): domain Eukaryota; kingdom Viridiplantae; phylum Streptophyta; class Pinopsida; order Cupressales; family Cupressaceae; genus Sequoia; species Sequoia sempervirens. Next base: position 1,971,217 of record VDFB02358134.1, on the reverse strand, counting down.
TGCCCTTGAAAGAAGATGAAGAATCTATGTTAGATTCTCATTTTCCAAGGGATGTTAATATTATTCAACCTCAACTTATCATTTATCCACTGTCCCATAAACCTTCACCTAAACCCAAGTTTACTCTCTACCCACCTTCACACAAACAACAACCTCAAAATAAACCTGAACTTATCATTTACCCTCCTCAAACTAATGTGTCGCAACAACTGAGTTATAATACCATTGCTCGTACATATAAAAATCATAATAATCCACAATCGTAACAACCCACACCAACACCCTTACCATTTCCTAATCCTATTACACCCAACCCCTTCTTACCAGGTCACAAGGAGTATGATCTTATCGAGCAACTTAAGAATACTCCTGCTAAGATATCATTATGGGACCTTATTCAAGCCTCCCCTTACTATCACAACATGACCCAATCCACTTTGCAACAAGTTCCCATCCCTTCTAATGTGCAACCAACTAATATTGCAGCCATGATCCAAGGAATAAATGCTAAGATTGTTTTCCACCAAAGTGAACTCCCCCCTTTGGAAGCGCAAAAACAAAATGAAGCTTTCATGATCATTTCTCAATATAATTAGATAGGGATAAAGCGAACCCTAATTAAAAATGGCCCAACCCTTAATATGTGTAGCGTAATTTTTTTGGATAGGCTTCATGTAGATAAATCACAAATTCAACGTGAATCTCTATCTATTAAGGGCTTTGACAATGTTGCAAAGACACCGCTTGGTGTGATCACTTTACCTATTACAGTTGGAGAAGTCACATTGAACACACAAAACCAGGTTATGCCTCATTATATTTCATATAACCTTCTTCTAGGTAGGCCATGGATTCATGCAATGAATGGTGTGCCTTCCACTCTTCATTGAAAAATGAAATACATCTACAACAACAAAGTGTGCATACTTGATGTTGACGATGAACCTGATAGTGTCTTACAACTTGATAAAAATAAAGAAAATTCCTTAAACACATCAACATACCCTACACAAAATTCGGACAACCCTTCGAAAGCATCCACCTCAACCACTTTAGACAAAGAAGCAAACTACACAACAAAATTTGACGAACACAATAATGAACAACCTCCTGATTCCAAAACAATGAAAAAGCTTTATGGAAAAGGGTATGAGCTTATGAAACAAATTGGATATAGTGGAAAAGGATGTGGTGATAACGAACAAGGTATACACAATCCTATCAACTGCATCACACAACAAACAACTCATGGTCTTGGTTATTTTCCTATAATAGAGATCGTCAAACCTTCACTCAATATCAACAATCTCACACAACACACTCCTAAATCATCCTTAACAAGTAGTGGTATTGAACATCATCCTTTACCAAACATTCAACACACAACTACACCTTCACTTAATGTCAATGTCATCTCACAAAATGTTCATGATTGGAATTCAATATATTCTATACCTTCCTATAATGGGGAGAATAAAATCTTGCAATCTAGAGAAACTTGTGTAAGTATGACATCTACTACTAAGCAAGATGTATCTTTGACACCAACCACAAGACCACCTTCTACCATTGATCAAGAGGGTATCTTGTCGAGACCCCTCCAAAATCACTTGATCACCCTTCCCCCTAGAACTCGAAAGAAATTTTATTACAAGAATTCATTCTATGCAAATCATAGAGTTCAAGGTCATTCCACTAATGAATGTAAGGCTTTGAGTCATAAAATCCAACATTTTTTGGAGTTTGGTATGCTTCCCTATGTGGGGGCACCTAATTCCTCTAATTGATACTCATTTTCACTCTCGCCTACATTTTATCAATCGTTTCGGCTCACCTTTGTCTTACACTCAGTGGGGGCAAGGGGTTTAGCAAGCCTTGTCCTCATATGTCACTTGTAGTTGCCTCCTTTGGCTTGTCATTAACCTTTCATGATCATATATGAGCAAGCTTGAGATGTGGACGACGTTCCTTAAGTTGGCTTGCATGTGACATACTTCTCATTTTCATGACATAGCTTATCAGAAACATATGACGTGGCATAGGGCTTTCTAAGTAAGCTCTCATTTCTTCTTCTCTCTTCTTCTACTTTTGTTCGCAACCGCTTTAAAGTGGGGGCATACATCACCACTCACCTTTCAATGTGTGATTTCTTTCTTCTTCCAATGTGTCCTTTTCTTGGTGGAGTCATTGGGCTTGCTTCCCTCCAAGAGTGTAATACTTCTTTTGACTTATCCTATCTTAGATACATTAAGCATGATGTTCCCTAAGATGAGACCTTGCAAAAATTAAGCAAAATCCCTTTGAACAGTCCTTGCACTATTTTACAAATTAACAATGTCTATGAGTGTCAAGCATATGAAGTTTTTCTTAACTCATAGAGCTCAAAAGTCATTTTCATTTGTGGTGTCTTATTAAAGTTATCAGGAGGTATAAATTTTATATGGTTGAGCGGGAAGCCCATTCAGCAGCATGACTTTCCCCATAGCCACCTATGTGCTTGAGTGCATACCAACCAGTGTATGTTTCTCACCCTTTAGTCTTCTCACCTGGTAGACAACAAAGAAGTTTCATCGACCAAGAGTAAGTATCCATTTATTTTTCCAAACAAACAACCTAGATCTGATCCACAACTAGATGGACAAATGCTTGAAGCTTGATCCACCCCTTTCATTCTCATCTTTCTTTCCATTGCATGATTATGCATATTGATATTTTGACTTAGGATCTTAGATCTTGGGGGCTTGACTTCCTTCTTGATCTTTCTGATTCTTTTTCATCTACATCTATACACTTGGATCTCTCTTGAATGTCTACTTTAGTGTGAGTTTGAAGCAAGTTCATCCTCTCACTAAAGTGGGGGCTAAATGTACCATAGAAAAAAGGACCTCTTGCGTGACATGGGAATAATTTGTGATAAATTGGACTTAATGAGGCCTCGATTTAGGTGTGGTGAGGCATTTTATGCATCTACACTAGGTCTTGGACCCTTGCAAATTGAATAACATGCTTTTATCGATGTCTTGTAAAGGTGTTGTAAAGTATTGTAAGGGAATTTCATGCTTTTCTAGACTTAATGAACCCATTTCTCCCTAATTCGACATTATAAAATGTGTTTAATAACATTATCACATCAATCTAGAAGGCTTGTAAAATAAAATTAATGGTAAACTAGTGTTGTAATGTGTCTTGCACATTCACATTAGTTCTTTTTCCTTCCTGGGCTATGTGGACCTTATTTTAGTGTTGTAAAGTGTATTTAATCACACTTTCACATTGAATTATGTGTTCCAATCCATAATTGACATTCACATCATCACTAATAAGCCCCTATTAACCCATATTGTACATCTTGAGGCAATATTTGATAAAATACCCAACAAAGTTGCAATTTAAACCTTATTTCCTTATCTCTTGGCATCCTAGCTATCAAAATGGCCCTTGTGGGATCCATTTTCCATCCATGGTGAATTAGTCTCATCCAGGTAGGACCCATTCACCATGGTTGGCGAATGAGTCCCATTTGGCCCAATTTTGACCTTTGAGTGGGAAAAAAGTGAAATTTAAGTTTAATATTCTTTCATGTCGACCTTAGGGATCCAATTTTCAGGCTAATAAGGTGGATTTCCTATAAAATCAGCCTTCTAAGCCCTAATTTACATCTCCTAACTCATTTTCACATTCATTCTCCATTATTCATCCCTCATTCTTCTATCTCAAGTCAAACAACCTAGGTTTTCATCATTTCAAGCCACCAAGACATCAATTTTCAGACATTCAAGGGTAGATTCTTAATGTTTTGTTGCAAAATTTCAAGATCAAACATCATGGAAAGGTAATCAACTCCATCATTGCATGTTTCATTCCATTCTTACATCATTTTGGTTTAATTACTTAAAAGGGGTTTGACCACTTGGCAAACCCACATGCCCTAACATTCAATATATCTCTCTCTTGTCTTGTGTGTTTGCATATTTAGGCATCTTAAGGGCTCATAAATCATTGAATATCAAGTTTCAAGGTTTCTCAATTCTTCTCTACTTTGATCAAGTCAAAAAATCAACAAAAAATCACTTTCGGGTTCATAAATCAGAGTTTTGGAAGCAAACACCTATAGAGAATCAAAGTGCAAACCAAGAGCTACGGATTCCACCTTTGAATATCAAAAAATTCAAAAATAGACTCATTCACCATGAGTGTCAAATGAGTCCCATTCCAAGGTCAATTTTTGGTTTTTTGTATATTTAGATTGATTCGCCCAGAATGTCGAATGAGTCCCACCAGGCCTAAAAATTAGTATTATCAAAATTTCATAAGTAATTTCTAGTTCCCATCAAGTTTTTAGGTGCACACTCCAAGTTTCATTCATTTATGTTTAGTTTTGCATTCATTTCTAGGTGTTTTATGCATATCACAATGTGTTTTCAAACAAGTTACATTTCTTAGGTTTTGCATACTTAGTCAATCAATTTCATCATTTAGATTTTGGGTGTGGGATCTATCTCTCTTCATTAGGTGAAAGACCCTAATTGACCAAAAGAGACTTAGCATTCCTAGTCTCAAAAATGTTCAGTAGGCTTTCCTTTTCAAGCAAAAGGAAAGTGGCCATTTTTGCTAAGGAATTCTCTGTAAATTCTTAATACAGTCACGGTGGAACCCTCAACCTTTGGAAGACAAGCTGCAGATTCAATTCAATGACTTGGCTATGTCATTTTCCAATGCCTAGGTAGTGGAGGAGCGACCTTTCAAATTATGCAAGAAGGTGACGATTGATAAGCATGTAAAAAGAGAGGCAGTGCAAGATATTGTCGACGATGTTTTTAACCCAAAGTTGTCGGTTAACCCTAGAAATCTCAGAGAAGGTGCATTTCAGAGAAAGGAAAGTTATGAGCCAGCTGAGGGTTTTGCGCTTTGGCTTTGGGATTGTGGTTTACCATAGTTCATGTTGCCCGTTGTGCATTCATGCCCAGAGTTAGTCAATGAATGTGCAAGGAGATTCAATGAGGTAACAAGGGTTATTCAAAATGGAAGGATTAGGGTTATTGTTTCTTCTCAAGCCATGCAGGATATGTTATGCATCCCTATGGCCTAGAATGCATATCCTTTTGATGAAGAAAAGATCAATCTCTTCAGGGAAGAAATGGCCAAAAGAAAAATAAATTATGAAGACAAAACAAAGGGACAGCTAGATAGAGGTCATTTTCCCTTTCCTCTTTCATACGATAAATTCAAGAGGGACATGTAGTCAACATTCTCGATGTTGGCCTAGGTTTTTGGTCTTGACGATGATGCTCAGGTTCTTCCTTTTCAGTTCAACTTAGCCTTTATGCTAAAAAAGAGAAAAGAACCAGAGGCACTATGATTTTACTTATGCAATAGTTGGAAACATGTTGAGCCAACTAGGTATGTGCCAGATCATCATGAAAAAAATAGGCCCTTAGGTGGAATTTTTTTTTAGAAAAATCAGAGTTAGGAAACTTGACGTAAAAATTTGAATAAGTTATCTATAATATTTCAAAAATGTGTAAGAATAGAATTTGTAGCAAATTGAATGTAGTTTCTAAACTACTAGGTTTGTTTTAAAAAAATCTATTTGGTGAAAATTTGAAATTTCAATGCAATAGTACTTAAATTTCAGGAAAAATAAGAAGTAGGTGTATGTCTAACCACCTAACCACTTTAAAATGATAATTTATTTTTTAATAAGATTTTAGATATAAGTAGAGGATTCATGTCCTGTGATGCATATTTTTTGTAATTTTTCCAAGTAAATAATTAATTATGAATTTTAATTACAACTTTTAAAAAATATAAAAAGCTCATTATGTTTGACCACCTTAACTTGGTCAAAACTTCATGAAATTTATTTTTTTTTTTTTAATCCTATAGTATGTGAAGCATAGAATGTGACACATGTTTTTTATTCAAAAAATGTGATACCATTTGAAAGCTATAGATGTTTTTCAATCAGCCTATCAATAAGGACTTTAGTCATAATTTGAATAGAAAATGAATAATAATTAATTATTAAATTCAAAGTAAAGCATAATTTATATTGGTGGAAAGCTGAGAATCTCCTATAAAAACCCTTTTCTTTTCATCAATTTTGGGTAAAAAAAATTCCTCAGCCACATACTCATCATATTGCCACTTTTTGGCCCATCATGATCCTGCACATACCCAACTAAACAATTACATAACTGGTTCCAAATTCAAGTATTCTTCTTTCTTGGCTCATTTAGTTTTGCATTAGAATCATGAATGGCTGGGGAGAAATGTACCATTATCTAGGCTAGATGAAAGGGGCTATCTCTAGCCAGTTTATGTGTGGACCCATGTACTTTCTAGAACAAGGGGATATTATTGGTTTGTAGATTATTTTTTGAGGCCAAGGCTTCAAGAATTGTTACCTCGCCCTATTGGATACTTCTCTCCTGAGGTCCTACAATGGATGAGAATCTCGCCAAACCCAGTGGATTATTTCCTGGGCGTGGACTTCACATTTATCAGATTCCACGGCTTTCCTGATGAGTCTTTTCAACTCCCTAGATTTGTGACAGATAAGGTCTTTGAATTGGAGGCATGCCACTAGGTGACCGTTGTCAATAAGATCTATGGCACTAGAAGAAACAAAACGAAGTTATATATGCTTCCCCTCAATATTGCTAACATTCGAGTATCACCGACGAAGTGATTTTTGAGGATGAGCTCAGGGATCTATTGGTAGCCTTAGGCCTAGTCCTCATCTATGATAAGTGGGATTACAACCCACAGGGACTTTATAGCTTGAGACATGAAGAGAAGAAATACTTCCAAAGGAGGAATAATCTGACTTGAGAAAGTGTAGAGGTGTACATTGATTTGAAACACATTCCTTTCAAATGACTAGAATGGATGAGCTTCTACGCACCAAAGGTGCAGTATGACAGGAACCTTATGATAAACAAATCTATCAATACGTAGCTGAAGAAAAGAGTTTGGTCTGAAAGAAAGAAGGAATACTTCTCAAGGTTCTAACAGGAGTTGCAGTGCCTCACCCTTCCTGTCAGACAATTCCCACAGGATGATGAGTTCAAAGGGATTTATGATAAGGTGGTTGAAACTAATAACAACAATCCAGAGACTAGCCATGAAATTGATGAGGAACAAGTTCCACGTCGAGCTTCTTGACCTCGAGAATTCAATAGATGGAAGGATTTGAAGCAAAGGGATTCATGAGCTCTTTCCTCCGCTAGTGCCCAAAGTAAAGGAAATTGAGCCTGACCATCTTCAAGAGCATCGTCCACTATGATCATTGAGGGAAAAGTTTTGGAGGACTCTGTGGCCAAGAGATTGGAACATGTTAGTTCTGGTCATGAAAAGAGAAGGTAGGTCCAAGATCTAGGTGTATTTGACATGCCAACCCAAGGAGAAGAAGTGGAATCCACCCTACAAGATGTGTCAACTACTATGGTTCATGTAAGTTTCGCTCTGTCTCTTCTTCCTATTTCTGCATCTTTAGTTTCCCCCTTTCCTCCTCTCGTGGAAAGGAACTCTCCATCCTCAGGCCCTGACCTGATAATCCTAAGTATACCCCCTCTTGTTTGTAATGAACCCCCCAAAATTATCTTTCATGTCGAGTGAGCGACATCCGCGCTGGGCATTTTTGACTCTTTGATTGCCCTGTCAAGGGCCCTTCTAGAAAGAGCTAAGACATCTGTGCTAACCCCCACTCTTGGCCCACCATCTTTCGAGAAAATACCTTTCTTCCTGACCATGTATCTCTTCACCCCTACTGGTGAATCCCCTGCTCAGTCTCAGCTTGGTGTGCCACCATTTTCCATGATAATGATGCCTTTCACTTCATCGCATGCTCATACATCTGAGGTCTCCCCTTTTGTTACCCTTTTTGGTTTCCCTCTTGATGCCCCTATTGCAATGCAGAATTACGATGTCCCTCAAACCCTCTAGGATAATTTCAATAAAACCAAGTTGGCTCGATAAAATGCTAAAAAAAAATGGCTATTGAAGAACACTGAGTTGTTGGCTACCAAGAAAATTGAGGCTTATTACAATGAGGAGCGGTATTCTCTCCTGATTAGCACCATGATGCCACTCATGGCTAGGGGTAGATGCAGATGGAGGATTATGACATCTGGATGACAGGACTAGATTTGAAAGAAACTCGTCCACGTGACAAGGTGATCTTAGCTAAGACCACCCAATAGGTAGTATATGCAGACTATGAAAGGTTGGGCAGAAAGTTGAAGAAGCGTGAGATAGAGTTGGTTAATGTGAGGGAAATAGTTGACAGATTGCAGACTAAAATCAAGGCCAATGATGTTAAGATGGCCCACATAATGTAGATTCAAGTTAAGCAAGGGGAAACCTCGATATTGCTTGAAGAAGCACAGAACGAACAAGTTCAGCTACCTGCCAAAATTGAGAAATTGAAAACTAACCTCACCACACAGCATCAGACCAACATGGAGTACAGAAGTGCTCATGAAAACCTATAGAAAGAGTTAGAAAATGTCCAATATCAAGCTTCCGACAATGTCAGGAAGGCACAGGTAGAGGTAGAAAGGTTGAAGCTAGAGAAATAAGAGACTATGTCCGCTTTGCAGACCCGCAACCAAGAGATGAGAAGAATAAGCTCTAAACTAGCGAATGCTCTCAAGGAGAGAGATTGAGTAAAGGAGAATGCAAGAACCAAGGAGATTCAACTCAATCAAGAGCTAGCTATTCCTCAGAAGGTTGGATCTCTCCCACTACTAAAAATATTGGTATCTTCACAGCAGGAGCGGATTGCAGCTACGGTTCCTATTCTTAGGTCTGTCTTGCAATTCTTGAGGGATGTCCAAGAAATAAATGGGAAGATTGGCTCGATGGCCAATCATATTTTGTAGACATATGACTCTTGAGTAGAGGAATCACAAAGTTTCATTTCCAAGCATTGTGTGGCGTCTGACGTGATCCTAAAAGATGCCATAATTCCTGATCGAAGAATCACTTCCATCAAAGCAAGTTAATTTTTCAACTCCCACAAGGTTGCCAAAAAGTGCAAAGATTGCGAGATGGTATTGGAATGGACAGTTGAAGAGGTAAAAAAGGATTTCAATGTCTTGATCAGCTACAGGATACCTCATCTTTTCTCCCTAGACAGAGATGTATAGATAGTAGAACAAATTACAGAAGCTATCAAACAAAAGGATTAGACTTCTGCAGAACTCTTGAGCTCAAGTACAACACATATAGCTAATGAGATCGAGCGTGAGATTTTTTCATATTTCTCATCTTTATCATTACCTTGGAGTGGTTATTGCAAAGTGGGGAGTCGTGTCTTTCAAGAAATTCTTTCAACTTGACCAAGCATACAAGCTCATTCGTAGTATGCCCTTACCAACCGAAGCAGAATGGTAGGTGCAACACTCCTCTTTCCTTAAACTCCAAGAATTTATAGAGTCAAGTTTGTACCTCCACAAGAAAAGGCCCTTATGAGTTTCCAGAAGTGTGAAACATTTTTCTTTTCCTTAGTCTTTTGATCTTTGGTTTCTTTTGTTTTTGTCTTCAAAGATGTCCAAGTTTATGCAAGATCGATCAAAAAGACGGACAATGTGCAATGTGGTCGTTGTACAACTTTCTTTTATCATTTTCCTTTTGGAGGAGGGCTCGAGACATGCAGCTTGGTGGAAGTTTTCTCCAAAACATTTTTTGGAATACATAAGATGCCCACTTGCGTGACGTGTCATCTCTTCGCTGCAGGAGAACTGCACCTCTTATGAGGCAATATCTTTTTGGAGTCTATCAGAGCTTGTTGGCCTTTCTTTTCTTGGTTTTTGGGATGGAAGCTTTGATTTGATGCCTCGGGATGATGTGATTGGTCAATAGGACCCTTTTTCCTAATTATTTTTAGGATTTGATCATTTATGGGCCTCTATCTTTACTAAATATCTAAAGAACATTAATGCAGCAGCTGAGAATTAATGAACAAAGATAGCTGTGATCTAACCAAGGATCTATGATCAGATAAAAAAGCTATCAAGTATCAACATCTGGCAACAAGTACTTCTATGTTGAGATGGTGTTTTCTTCTTTTGACTGCTATATAAGGAAGGCAATGACACAATGAGGGGTTGGATTCCAAGTTACAGTTTCTTTGTTAAGAAAAGTTTCTTTAGTTTTCTTAGGGTTTTTAGAACTATTTTCAGAAGCAAGTTGCAGAACTACTTTTATTTGGTATGTTATATCTATTAAGGTTTAAAATATTGTTGGATTGGCATCTGACCTCTATTTCAAATTTCATTTGATATTTAAAAGCACAAACTATAGAGGAGAAATTGTTGAGATTGTCCATGTATGGCCTTTTTCAAGCTTTCTTTATATTATCATTTTGAATGGAACATTGTGTCTTGCAAGCTAAATTTGGATAGTTTAAGTAGCTTATTTCCATGATGTATGCTCGTATGGTAGAGTAATAGCTTAAGAAAATTGGACTATGTCATTGGACTTCTTTGTTTTTTTCAAAGTTGTTTTGTCATGCTATGTTGTATTAGGAGGAAGAGTTCATGTGATTTCTAAGACATTGTTTTGTTACTCATAAGAAATCTTTATGTTTGATCGGACCTCAATGAACACTGCCTACGAAAAGATCTGAAAGTCTACACTGTGTTTGAAGTTAGCTTTTGTTGTTCATTCTTTTTCCAACAATGAAGGGTTGTGGTGTTCTATGTCTATTTATATCACTCCTAGGAATGATTTGGGTTTGAAATGTTGTAAAAGCTTTGGCGCATCACCTTTTTATGTTTTATGTTTACATTTTCTTCTCCCCTTATCTCATAACCCCAAAGAAGAGCCATCTTTCTATAAAAATCTCAGAGGTATTAAGTGAGGTGCAATTTATCCCCCACTCGCTAAATTTCCCATAAGACTGTTGGAGAGGCGCAAGATTTGAATATCAATATTTTTTTTCTAACTGTGAAATGTTTTTCTTTTTCAAGTAGTCTTTCGATCTTTGACTTCTTTAGTTTTTGGCTTTAGAGATGTTTGAGTTTATGCAAGGTCAGTTGAAAAGATGGGCAATGAGCCACGTGGTGGCTACATGACTTTCTTTTATCATTTTCCTTTCGGAGGAGGGACCGGGACACACGTCAGCTTGGTGGAAGTTTTCTCCAAAATATTTTTTGGAAAAAATAAGATCCCCGCTCGCGTGACGTGTCATCTCTTCACTGCAGGAGAATTGTTCCTCTTATGAGGCGATATCTTTTGGGAGTCTGTCGGAGCTTCTTGGCCTTTCTTTTCTTGGTTTTTGCAATGGAAGCTTTCAGTCGATGCCTCGGGGTGATGGGATTGGTCAACATGACCCTTTTTCTAGATTATTTTTAGGATTTGATCATTTACAGGCATTTATCTTTTCTAAATATCTAAAGAACATTAATGCAACAGCTGAGAATTAATGACCAAAGATCATTGTGACCTAACCAAGGATCTATGATCAGATTGCAAGCTATCAAGTATCAAGTTCTAGCAACAATTACTTTTGTGTTGAGGCAGTGTTTTCTTCTTTTTACGACTTTATAAGGAAGGAAATGACACAATTGAGGAGAAATTGTTGAGACTGTGCATGTATGGCCTTTTTCAATATTTTTTCTTCATATTATCATTTTGAATGAAACATTGTGTCTTGCAAGCTAAATCTGGATAGTTTAAGTAGTTGATTTCCATATTGTATGCTCATATAGTAGAGTCATAGATTAAGAAAATTGGACTATGTCATTAGACTTTTTTTTTTTAAAGTTGTTTTGTCATGCTATGTTGTATTAGGAGGAAGAGTTCATGTGATTTTTGAGATATTGTTTTGTTACTCATAAGAAATATTTATGTTTGATCGGACCTTAATGAGCACCCCTATGGCAAGATCAACAAGTCTACACTATGCTTGAAGTTAGTCTTTGTTGTTCATTCTCTTTCCAACAATGAAGGGTTGTGGCATTTTGTGTCTATTTATATCACTCATAGGAATGATTTGGGTTTGAAATGTTGTAAAAACTTTGGCGCATCACTTTTTTATGTTTTATGTTTACATTTCCTTCTCCCCTTATCTTCACCCCTTATCTTTAAACCCCAAAGAAGATTTGGCTTTCTATATAAATCATGGAGGTATTTAGTGAGGCACAATTTGTCCCCCACACTTGAAATTTCCCATAACACTCTCAGAGAGGCACAAGCTTTGATGATTAATAGATACATTCATCTACAGTTACAAGAAAGGTTTTTTTTTTTTTTCATACTTCTTTATTAGACTCTTTGGAATCTGATCTCTTTCATGCATCTCATTCTGAAATACTACAAAGAAACTAGTCAAAGCATTGTTTTATGCCCTGAAATCTCCAAGACTATGCAAATGATAAAAAATCTGATGAGCAACCATCCTGTTTCCATCTCATATTATGTCTTTCCTTCCCAGTAGCTCCCTTAGGAAATAGAATATTAGATAAATTACTAAAGTTCCAAATTTGAAGGGGTGCTTCTTTGCCTTAGTCATGCTCAAGTTCTCCATAAGTTGCAACCTAAGCAACTCACATAGATCAAAATCCTTCCCATTTACTACCATTTCAAATGTGGTGTGAATTTTTGTAGCCGATACAAAATTCCCATGGTTGGTGAAGTAAATTTTCTATCCAATCATGATAGCAACATACTTGATGGTAGGGTTTGAGATAGGCTTCATAGTTAAAGCTCTTACATAAAATGTAGCACTAGAAAGCTTCATTACTGCATCACTTCTTTATTGATTACTCTAGGTACACTTGTCCATGACAATTTACTATGTACCATACTAAGAGCCATCCTAAAAAAAATTATCTCCATCTCATTGGAAAAGTTTGGAAACTAGTTCCAAATGTTTAGCTTCTTCCAAACTAGGTTTTCATATTCTAGCTTTAGCAATAGATCATCTCCTATCAATTCACTATCCCATAACTCCTTAAGCTCTTGGTGATTGAATTCCTCTAGCTTCCCATGAATATATGTCCTTATATCTTTAGTGGGTAACACATTGCTCAGAATGTGTGAGAATGCACCCACAGGATCTACTTTATAAACTTTCCAAGAATATCTTCTACATTTGGTTCAAGGTCTCTCAGATAATTCCACAATGGTAGGAATCGCCATTTCTCCTCAAAAAACTTGAATATGCTTAAGAAAAAGTTGCTTCAACTTAGAATCCACAAGATTTAGATAACGAAAAAGTACCTTTTTAATGCTTTGTCGAGAACTAGGTTTTTGATGCAAAAATACTCTGAATCATCTTCAACTCTCTTCATCTCACTCTGCTTCTTCCCAATTGTTAAAATGTTCTCGATCTCAACTCAATTTCTTGCTTTATGACTTACAAAATTTTCCCTAATTTACATTTAACGCATTCCAACCTTAAAAGTTGATAGACACTTAATAAAGTACACTGTAAACCCAAAAAGGTTATGCAATTCTCTGGATCTGCATTATTTTTATCAAAGATTTCTTTAGCATATTTAAAATGACAACTTACATCATATATCCTCATGTCACTACTTGACACCTCATATATCGGGGGCTTTTTATATTTCTCTGTAATTATTCCCCCTAAAACCACTACTGGGTTCAGTTTTTAGAAGAGGTATCTACACTAGATGTAGATACAGATGCATTTGACTCATCCTTTTTCTCAGGTTCTTTCTTTTTCCTCTAAATCCTTTCCATTTCTTTTCTCATTTTTGTAGGATCCACTTTTTTCACAGGTTTGTTCTTTTGTTCTGGATTAGGTTTCTTCCCAATTTTGCTTCTATAGAATTTTGAGATATGTCTTGGTTTGTTACAAATGTAGCACACAACTTGTTTCTAGCCAAACTAATTTGCATTTATCCATGATCTTTATTGATTAGCCTTGTGTCCAAAGACATTGCATGTATAGCAGTAGCCTTGAAAAGATTGAATCCTTATAATAGCATTGAATTTTTTCAATATCATTTGGCTTCTACACTCAGTGCTATGCCCAAACTTATTACAAGCAAAGCATTGTCTAGCAAAGAATCCAACATTCTGATTCATTCTATTTTGGTTCATTCTACTTCTACATTATATTACTCTATGATCAAATTTATTGCATTAGAAACAAAAACCATTAAAATATGGGTACCTTTGAGCATTAGGTTTTTGAATAGGAATCCTTTTGGTATTACTCCTTTGTTTCTTGATCTGTTTATTATTGCCTTGAGTTTTCCTTTGATTGTCCACTTTGTTGGGAGTCTAGTTTCCCTTTGAAATTTTTCCTTCAAGTCCTAGACTGGACTTTTGTGCTTAGAAGTGTTGGCTTTTAGTTGTGGTTGTTTGTCCTTGATGACAAAACTGGCCTTGGTGATACATGTTGGTTTTGGTTTTGGTGACATATGATGATTTCAATTGACTGATTATAGTTGGATCATGGCATGCACTTTGTTGACTGTTATGGTGGTACTGATGTTTTTGATGTTTTGTATGCATTTGTTTCAGGGCATACATCTGATTTAGGCTATTCATGATTATGTTTCTTTAGTTTCAGATTGGTTCATTTTCAGGTATACATTTGCAGGTTCAGTTTGATTATGCATATTTCTATTGCATATCTCATGGCTTTTTAACTTGGCAATATCATTGTGTCAATGGTTTCTATATGGGCATTATAAGGTGACTTTTCTATACGAACCTTGCTATGATAGTCAATCTTAAAGTGTTCATAAGAATCTTGATTGATTTAATGTGGCATACATTATAAACCTTAATTGGTTCCTTTTGGCACATTGTATTGTTGATTACCTTGACATCGGTCAGGTTTATATGGTTTATATTGTGTCAATGTTTGTTGATTAACTTGGCATATGAAATTCTATCGATCTCGTAGCATTTTATAAGGAAGTTGACTTTATTAAAAAGTCACATGTGGTAGTGAGATAACATGTGTTATCGGGGATTTTTGTTGATAGCCATCATTGACATTGGGTTAATGATTTATGTTATAATATAGTCAGTTCTTTTTGTCATAACTTTGGTAGCAGACTTAAAGTGGTTGTTATTGATTGTTAAGTCATTGAAATGGAAAAATCTTGTTTAGGGAAAAATACCTTATGTTGATTCTTTTTGAAAAGAATAAGTTTTTGAACCCTAGCTACCATGGGTGATATGCTTAGATGCAATGCAACTCTTGAAGCTCTCACAGCCAACACTAGAAGAGTTAATCGAGTTTGTTGTAAGCTTGGAGAGCAGGTTAAAAGCTAGAAGGCAGTAAGGATGTTTTGATTTGTTGATTGTGAGATAATGAAAGCTCAACTATGGAAGTTGATAGAGAAGACTTGATGTCATCTTCTAGTTGGGTAGTTGGGATGGTCTTCAATAGGAATGTATGATATCTATTTTTCTTTCTCCCACCGTGAATAGGTAAAGGCAAAACTATCCTATGCTTTCAGTTTTGCATTGAGATATTTTTCTTGTGAAAACAATTATTAAGGGATTAAAAGAATCTTATTATTTTTTTTTTTGAAAAACAAAGGAAGGAGGTTGTTTTATACACAAGATGATAACATTTTTGTTGCTCAGTTATTCGATAGTTGGCCATAACTATTAAAAATGAGTTATATTGTTAAGTCTTTGTTAAAATGCTTAATCTTTGATGATTATGGTTGAAAACACGTTAGGGTTTTTGGAATCCCATCTAAAGTTCATTCTTACAGTTCCAAATCAGTTTGCAGAGATGGTTATGCATTTTGTTTAAGAAGTTTTTATTGTATTTTTGGGGTTACAGTGAAGAAGAGAAAATGTTTTTGTGAAACATCAGATTTTATCTTTGCAATGACAAGAAATTTGGTTTACATTGAAAATCATTGAATCTCAAATACTTTGTAAATGAAGATGTTGAAGCACAACATTCTTCACTGTGCTTATTGAGATATTTATACATAGTTTTCTATTGAAATTCTAGAGTTGCAAAATCTGCACTTCTAGGGTTTTGATAGGATGCTATAATTGTTATGTATTAAAAGGGGTTGGTGCTCCTTGGAATGGGTATTCCTAAATCTGTAAAGGGGTTGGTGCTCCTATAATCTTGTAAAAGGAGTTGGTGCTCCTAAATTTGAAAGAGTTGGTCCTCTAAGTGAATAAAGGGAAGATTTTTCAAGTGGTTTTTAATACCCCAAGAGGGTTTTTCCACTCAGGACAAATTCTAGTGTTATGTAATGTTTCTATGTGTGATTAGTTTTCTTGTTTGAGTTGCATAATATTTTTGATATCATTCATTCATTTCTAATCATTCCTTAAATGATCTTGCATAAATGGTTTAGTTACAAGCTTTGGTACGTGTGCAAAATTTATCAAGCTAGTCTATGTTAGTGAACTTTTATTTGATTTGCAATACACACAATTTTGTCTGAGTTTATGTGAAGTTTGGTTTTAACAGTCAGTTGGAAATTTGTTTTCCATTTTAAAAAAAGTTGTAACTCTCATAAATCATTGATTCACCCCCCCCCCCCTCTCAGTGATTTCAATCTTCCAACAAGAAGGTTTTTGAAATGCAATCAACTCATCAAGCCTTGTAGAAATTGTTTTGATTTTTTCTTCATGGGATTTTGCTTTCGCCAGATCAAATCTTAGGGTTACCACTACTTGTTCAAGATTTCTGAACTCATCAATTTTATTCTGAATTTCAACTTTCTGGCACTCTTCAATTCTTTTCTCTTCTTCCACTTGTACCTTCAGTCTAGTAATGTCTTCATTAGCCTTTTTCAACTAATCATTGACCTCTCTATGCCTTTCCTTAAATTTTTTGATTTGTTCTCTTAATTTTCTAATGCATTCATTTGCTTCTTTCAAGTTCCCTTTCAGATTTTCTTTCTCATCTTCACTTTTTTCCAATTCTTCAAGGGAAACATAGATTTCCTTAGATGTAGATTTTTCTTGCAAAGGAACAGGATATCTTTTATTAGCCATGTATTCAAATTTTGGGACCTTTCTCAGGTTGTAAAACTCCTTCAGAGGGACCAAGATTTGATACCAATTATTGAATACACTGAATAATGAGAGGGGGGTGAATCAATATTCTACTAACACAATTAATTGCTAACCATCCAATTATTAATGCATATCTAACTACAATAGTAAACTAAAGTATGAAAGGAATCATAACATCTCATAACACATTGACACCAGGATTTTTATGTGGAAAACCCAAAATGGGAAAAATCACGATGCGGATTAACTCACAATATATTATAATCAATTACGAGATATTATAGGGCTCACAGTCTGAATACAAAATGGTTACTTCCAGGATACAAAAATTATGTCTCACTTCCAATTTACGAACTAAAGAAGTACACCTTCAAAGTGTTGGGATCAGTTTTGGTTAAGCTATGGAAAACTACAATCTTGCTCTGGTTGTAGGTATACAAAAATTATCAACAACTTCACACTATAACACTTGTCATATAGCTCACATCACTATTCACACATACTACATTTCACCAATCCATCATACACACACACTTATTTTATACATATATACAACTATATCTTCCTTCATCACTTAGGTCAACCTAATTGAATGTGAACACATAAAATTCAAAGTGACATGTCGACCCAAGTCAAAAATTATTTTCGCACACAAAACAAAGCATATCATCCAAAAATTAGGTCAGCCTAAACCTAATAAGGAACACTTTAAACATTGATAAGACAATCAGTTCTTAACCCTATCAGACAAAATAATGTCAAACTTCTGTCATTTAGATATCTCAACTGGATCAAGCAAAATTGTTGGAAGATCATTCATCATTGTAACTAATACTCCTGAGCAACTTATTAAAAACTCATAGAATTATCTTTTACTAAGAGAATTTTTATATCAGAAAACTAGATCACTATAAACACACAGTTTATAGTTCTTAAGTAGAGTGCTAGAAAGAATGCAGAGGTCAAGGGGAAAAAGATGCCCAACACTAGCATTCAAGTGCACAAAAAATACAAGAGACATCCCACTAAAACCACAACCCACAAACTAGGCAACATTTGCATCATCAAAGTTGGTGTCTTCATCACCATCTCCAATGCCAAAGTAATTTGAACTTCCCCTGCTCCCACTCAATGTTCTACTCTCCATCCTTAAATGGCATACAATATAATGATATTTGTTAATACATAAGTACTTTTCATGTTGGTTGAGAATATTCATATACATTTAAATGCACACTGATGCTATATTTACACACACCTCAAAGTAGAGAAAAAAAGTTACATTGAAATTATAAATTCATGCCACTTCCCATTTAGTATAAAATATTAATAATGCAAAAAATAATCAATAATTGACACACTCTTGTGTTGGTTTTGGCCCATGACCTAATTCCTATCCATATCCATTCTATACTTATTTACAACCATTCTCATACGTTTTCCATTATTGCACCCTTATTTGGCCTTATTTTCAAATACTCATTCCATGCCTTGAAATTATCGTTTAAATCTAAGGTTCATTTCTATGCACTTCTTGGGGAAAGATGAGATTAAACACTAGATCTTAACTATCACATTCAAATTTCAAGTTTCTTTTCTTTTTCTATATTCATTACAAGCCAACTTGGCACATGGCTGTACA
Source organism: Sequoia sempervirens (assembly GCA_007258455.2). Classification (NCBI taxonomy): domain Eukaryota; kingdom Viridiplantae; phylum Streptophyta; class Pinopsida; order Cupressales; family Cupressaceae; genus Sequoia; species Sequoia sempervirens. The sequence continues at coordinate 1,952,583 of VDFB02358134.1, read as the reverse complement.
ACACATTGCTATGTTTTGGTATTTAAAAACATTCATTTGTGTGCTAAAACACATTGATGATAAATAATATTAAAAAGAACCATTAGAGCTTCCTAAAGGGTAAAAAGTAATCACATATGTACATATGTAGTGCCCCTCCATTCTCACCGTGGATGTGTAGGCAGTCTCGCTAAGGACCCTGAAGATGAAGGATGCAAGCTATGGGCATATTTATGCTATGGAAGTGCCTTGGCTACCTTTAGGAATTTTGCATGATTCTGACATATTGTTAGCATGATGATATTATATTATGATTTTGATTATGATTATATTTATTATCATGAAGAGGTAGTGACTTGTGTTCAAGTGTTGTGGTTTCAAATGGAACACGAGCTTATGATTGGTACTTTTGTGATTATGATGCATATTGTTATGTTATTATTATTATTATTACGCAAAGATTTATTTGGATAGTTAGGTGATGTAGTAGTATTTTGTTAGGATAGGTGGAAAGGGCGGCATCGTACCATTAGACGTATGGGGAACATACATAAATGAGTTACAACTGCTAGAGTTCCTTTCCTAGTGCTTTGAAGCTATTATGAATATGTGCTCTAACTCGTATGCTTGAGTGAATAGGTACTAGGCTATGTCTCCACCTAAATTACTAGGTTTGAGCGTGCCTTGAAACCCAATGAATCAGTTACTTGGTCCCCTACCCTAGCCATCATCATCGAAGAGGATGAGTATCCGGTTGATACCTTGTTAGTATTGTTAGTCTTTTCTATGGTCAGTTGGTGTTGCTTGAGGTCTTGCTTTTCGACCCTAGTGAGGATTTAGGTAATTGATTAGCATTTGGATTTATTTAATTTAAAATTGTTTGATAAATGCTTTTGGTTATTTGATGCATTAAAATAAATTATTAAGTCTAGAAAGGTACTTTGATAAATAAATATAAATGGATTTATAAATAATCATAGTTTATAATAAAATAATTTTGTAATGTAATATTAAAATAAAATAAAATAAATAAATAATAATATAATAATTAAATATTATAGAGGTGGATTATTTAATTAGTTATAATATGTAAATAAATGACAGTAAATGAGTTTACCGTTTGGGGATATTTATTATATTTACCCAAGTTAAGAATTTAATTGAAATATTCTTAATTAACTATTAATTTTATAAAATTAAAAAATATCCAACTATATTTCTATTTGGGAGTTGGTTGGGATTTTGGGTGCAACGACATTCTTCCCTTTTCTTGTAAACATTTTGGTTTTTGGAGAGGGCATGGAGGAGGAATGGAGCCTCAAAAAAAATAGTGATTTAGGGTTGATTAAGGAGGAAGAAGGAGAATGGTAGAAAACAATTTGGGGAAAAGAAGAGTTGGGGATTGGCAATGGTCTGGGATGCAATGCAATGGAATGGAAAGAGGTTTTGTAGACAAGGATTACTAAAAATTATTCCTAAAGTCCCTTGCTCAACAAAGGAAACATTTAGTGGCCCGACAAATACTACAAGGGGATTCAAGGTATGACTATCTTAAGCTCCAACATACCATAAATTAAATGTGTTTCATTTTTCTTGTGGGGTATTAGTATGTTTATTGTATTTATTTAGAAGATTATCATACCATATTTTTGTCTCAAATTGAATCAATTTTCTATGTACGCATACATTATTTGTTAAAATATATTGTTGTTGATTGTGCTCATACACTAGAGCATTTCTCTTCATTTTATTTGTTGCCTATGTCAATTGTTTAAGTTTCTCAAAAAAATTCCTTTTTGGGGTATTTTCGTTGTGCTTGGAGTCTTCTACAAATTGAGTACCACATCATTGGGGTTGGTCTTGAAATTTTTTTATTTTCTTTTACCATCGGGCTAGTGTGTTGAGTGTTTGTATATGAGATTGATGGTACCAAGTTTTGGTAGATCTCTACTAACTTTTCTAAACAAATCCACACTGAATATATCTTGCATTGATGGTATTCCATGAGATCACATTTCTTGAAGCTTTTCTTTCCAAAAGGTTCTTGTGTCTTATCTCTATGTTTGAATCTTATATGCATGTCTACCTGAGCATTTTTGTGGCCTACAACTTTTAATCTCTCACAATTACCAGGGTGGACCTCCTGTACCTTTAAAAAAAAATGAGAGAGTGTTTAATATCTCCCAACTTTAACTGAACTTGTCCTAGCCAAAGTATGGCAACAAAAAATCTGTGGCCTGGACATTTCCTTGGCTGATGCCATGTAGTAGCGGTCAGCGACATCATAACCAGCTTCGCCATGATCATATCGTGCAAGATTATAATATGAATGATTTTTCATGAGGGGGTTGCAGATGAAACAAGAGCTATCTTAGTCGTCTGTTCCACAAGAGAACATTGTCATTCCCTATTCCAAAGCTCCCATTTTGGCGCAGGCAGTGAGGCTGCTAGAAAATGTTATGGAATCCTGCTTTACATCAGCCTATTGCATTTGCTTGCAATTTTCTCAAGCATTTACAACAAATTTAGTTTGTTCGCACTTGGCTATCATTTCATTTCTTGGGATGAGACCTCTTTGAGGCCTTCTGCCAATCCGCCCGTGTGCCTTACTCCCTACCGCGTCATTGCTGCTTTGAGATGTGCTTTAAGGGTGACACAATATATTATGATTTCCATTTTGATTTATGATTGCATTTCAATAACACGTGTGTGAGAGTGTGTGTGTGTGTTATATTTTGGTAAATTATGTTATAAGTGGCATTTGCTTGATAATGTATATATATGTATGTTTATATATATACATATAGGTTAATGTTAAAGGAAAGTTTTAGAAGAAGTAAAAATATTAGGTAATAAAATATTAGTAATAAATATTTTAAAGGGATAAGTATGATTAAAATAGGTATTTAATTTTGTTGTGGACAAATGAACTATGTATTTAGTTAGAGTAGATTGATTTATTTCGTACATATGGAAAAATGAGAGTTAGGGTTCATTAAAGGAAGCAAATGAATAAACATTTACATAGTTTTATCTACTTGAAGGCTAAAAGATAAAGTTAATTTTAAGTGAAGGAAATAGAAATATTATTTAGTAATAGGTTGCTTTTATTAGATAGTTAAAATGAGAAATTAATTTGATATGGATAAGTGAATAGGGTAAATAATTAAGTAAATGGATCTATTTCACATGTAGGTAATTTACATTTAGGAGATTGTTAATATTAAATGAAGGTAAAATGTTAGGAAAAAGAAAAGGTTGGTTAATTTAAATGTTTTAGTTTAAATGGTATATAATTTAGGTTACTTATGTTAACTATTCAGTAAATGAATGATGAATATCCTTATATGATTATTTATAGTGATTAATAAAATTACCGTGTAATTTAATTATTTAAAATATAGTTATTTGCAAATATAATTATTGGTGGTAAATAATCTATCTATTAAATTAAGTGGTAAGCTATAATGAGTGATAAGTGAAATAATTCTTTAATTAAAGGAATGTCTTCATAATTATAATGTGATGATTAATTGATTGAATTAGACAAAGTGTCCTGGTTATTGGTTTAAGTGTGATGTAATTGTTTAAGATGAATGTCAGATGTGGGAAGTATGTTGGGAAGTGTATTTAGTATGTTTGTTTCCAGAGGCCTAGGAGGGGGTACATATTGTATGAATGGTCCTTAGGGTTTTTTAACCATTAAGTGGTTGGTTATGTTGTTGTTCATGTGCATTGTATGGAAACAAACCCTAGGTGTTGCCCCATGTCCATGAATGGATTTATGAGATGTTGTAATGTTATTATGTTGAGGGGTTTCCTAGTTGCAAGTAGGGGGAGTGGCTCTCAATGGGGGTTGGGGTATAGAGAGAGACTATAAATACAACCCATGCTTGTACCATGTGATGACACTCCTCCTTATTGTAGTCTAGCACTCCCTAGTAGGTTTTCCTCTTTCATGTGTAAGTGCCTCTAGAAGTGTTGCTAGTGTTGAAGTGATGTTGGAGTTGTTAGCACTATTGTGTTGGACTCCTACATAACCCTTGTTGGTGTTAGCATGTTTATTTCCTATTTTTCTATTGATGTGGGACCTTGTGTTATCTCCAAGCATGGGGGGTGGACCTCAGGGTTCCACATGGTTAGGAGGTTCATGTTTTTCCTCCATTAGGTATTCTTGTTGCTTGTCCGTGAGCATGGTGACTAGTCATTGCACTGTAGGATTCCAGTTCTTGTTCCTATTGACAAGATCTTCTATCATCTATTTGTATAATGGATTATATTTCCGTTTGTATCTCTTAATGAAATATGATGTAATCTTCCTACATGTACTTGGGGAAAGCAAGGTTGTACATATTGTAATGATGTAGTATTTATTGATGATTTAATCTTGTAAAGAGTACTATAAAGTAATGCATCTTGCAGATGTTAGTGAAATAAATATTTTTGTATGGGGGCTTCTCTTACACTTCTAGTGTTTTGAACCTAAAAGGAGAGAGATACAAAAACCATAATGATTCACTCAAGAACAAACCCTTGAGATTCCAATGCAAAGGGAGATTGAAATATGTCATAGGGGATTGTCTTAAAGCCTAAAAACAGATAAGAGGGGTTCGCCACCTAGTGTAAACTTGGAAAATATAAGATGTTGGAAAACACAATGTGATATGCAAATATATGTTAAATGACCTAGAAAATTATTTAGAAATATAAGTAAAAAAAAGCTATAAAATAGAGAGTGTACACCTGTAAATGTGTTGAAGACTAGAAACAACTCTAAAATTTTGGAATTATTACTTTTTAGCCTTGGTGGAACTCATTCACCATTCTAGACGAATTAGTCTTGATTCTGGAAAACTGCACCGGAGCCTGTTTTAGAAAAATGGGTATCTAAATCCACAAAAAATACTAAAAATAGGTACACTCATAATTGGAATTTGTAGCTCTCAGTCTGCTCTATTTGTTTCTCTAGGTGTCTGAATCCAAAACCCTAATTTTTAGGATAGTAAGTCACTTTTTGTGCATATTTTGACCTTTCCAATAGAGAGATGACTCCAACAAGTTTGAAACATATTCTTCAATCATCCCAAAGCCTTCAAAGCACCTAGACCTACAATCAAACAAAGAAAGAAAGAGAAAATTTTGATTGTTAGGGGATAGGAGTTTTCCTTGGTCAAACCCCTTTTAGGTAGTTAAACCAAAATGATGAAACAAGATAATGAAGCATGAATATGAAGTAATACAATTAGAAACTTTCCATGATGACGGATCTTGAAATGCTGCAACAATTGATGAAGAATTTTCCCTTGAATTCCTTAGAAATGATCTTGAAAGTTATCTTGATGACCTTGTGAAGACTTGAAATGCTTAACCCTAGAGTGCTTGACTTCACAACATGACAGTATCCTATACCAATGATTTAGAAGCTTTTTTATATAGGAAATCCACCTAAATGACCATTAATTTGATACCCAAGGCCGACATTGAAGAAAATTAAACTTAAAACCTAGTTTTTCCCACTCGAACTTTGAAAATAGCTCAAATGGGACTCATTCGCCCAAGGCGGAGAATGGGTCCCATAGGGGCCATTTTGCTAGCTAAAGTGTCAAGGAATGCATAAATTAAGTCTATATGTTTATCTAGTTAGGATTTTGATCAAAATTTGACTCGAGATGCACAATATGGGCTCACAGGGGCCTATTAATGATGATATAACAGGTGATTAGGGCTAGGGACACAAAGTTCAATGTGAAAGTGTGGTTAAATACATTAGATACAACATTAAAATGAGGTACACATATCCTAGAAAGGCACAAGATCCAATGTGAATGTGTAAAACACATTACAACACTAGACTAAGGCCAGGTTTAATTTACAAGCCTTCTAGATTAATGTGAGAATGAAATTAAATACATTTTACAACATTGAAAAGTTAAGATAATTTAGTTTAAGTCCAATTTATCATTAATTATTCCCATATCAAGTGTGAAAATGTCTGGAGATCCATTTTCTATGCTACAATTAGTTAGCTAGAAAATTATCTTTAATTTTGTTTATTAGTTGTTGCATTATGGAAGTAGTACAATGTAGAATCTTTTGAATTGGTGCTTTAAAATGAACCTTGAATGTTAATATTTGTTTCTTGTAATATTTATTTGTGAGTAACAGAGTTGAGGAACCTTAGAGGACCTAGGATTAGTTTATCATGTTATGTTATGTATTCTATATTAGTTTGTTTTTAAAAAAATATATTCCAGTAATTTGGCATAGTTAGTGTTGTCCTTTGGGGATCCTTGGCGGGGGAATTACACCATTGCTATGTTTTGGTATTTAAAAGCATGCATTTGTGTGCTAAACAAATTGATGATAAATAATATTTAAAAGAACCATTAGAGCTCCTAAAGGGTAAAAAATAATCACATATGTACATATATAGAACATATTTATGTTGGTGAATATTATCTTTGATATTTCTCATTTCCATTAGTTTGATCTAGCAAGACCAGTGATAAATTTAATATATCCCCCTCAAAAAAGATATAAAATCTTGGTGAATCTGTAATTTTCTTAAGAAAAAGTATTAATTTCTATTGGTAAATCTTTCTTTTTTTCCAAAATAATATTAATTTCACTTGTGATTCTTTTACATCACTAAAATTTTGGAGAATGTTGATAAAAATAGGAAAATGCATTAATTATGATGGTGAATCCATTGAATCTAAAAATAATTCTCATGGAAAAGTAGGGACTCAAGGGTTGAAATTATCAATGGCTTAATGGGTAGACTATAATATTTACTTGCCATCATTGTTTTAAAATATAATATAATGGCCCTAATTGTATTTCGTAAGGTAAAATCTATCCACGATTTATAATTCTCATGGGGCTCAAAATTGTTTTTGGATCATTGATCTAATGACTATTGTTGTACTTTACGAGGTATAATGTACCCACAATCTATTATACTCATGAGACTCAAAATTGTGGGCCCCATGAGCATTACAAATCATGGATACAATTTACCTTATGACTGAAACAATGGAAATAGGGGGCCTTATCTTTGAGGAGATAGGGTTCCTACTTCACACTCTTGTCTTATTCAAGGAAATCCTAGAGATCTCAATCCAATGATAGAATGAGAGAGAGAGATATTTGCTAAAGGTTTTCCTAGGGTATGATTAGAGACTACAAAGGGGTTCACCACCAAGCTAGGGCTTGGAAAGACAAGAAATGAATGTAACATGCAAAGTATCATGCAAAACCTAACTAAATGACCTAGGAAATGAAACTGAAATGTAGAATAAAAGATTGAGAAAGTAAAAATGTGTGGGTGGAAGAAGGACGAGGTTAGAACAAGCTTCAAAACCCTGAAATATTGTTATTTAATGCCTATTAGGACTCATACGCTAGTTTGGTCAATTTAGTCCCAAACTAGGGTTTTTGTGCAAAAACTAGAATCTCATTGTGGTTGATCTGAATTCATTGAAATTTGGAAAATGTGATGTACTGGGACTCATAGGCCACAAGTGGCGTATTTGTCTCACTTTTATTTTTCAGAGGGTTAAGGCCTAAGTCTACACTCATATCTCTACTCTTCCTTCCACACTTTGTTTTTGGATCTGAAACTCTAAATTCAGACCTATGGATGACTTTTCGTGAAGATGAAAACCTTGTGACAACTTGATAGATTCTATCAACCTTGAAAATTTGTCTTCAAAGGATCTTCAAGCTCCAAGACACCTAGATCTGCAATCACACATGTAGAGAGAGAAAAAATTATTGATTGTTAGGAAATAGGGATTTTCCTAGGTCAAAGCCCATTTAGGTAATTAAACCTTGTGATGAAACAATGAAACATGAAATATGAAACATGAACAATCATACCTTGAATGATGTCTTCGAGTATAAATCTGCAATTAACATGGAGTGGCCATGAAGAATGTAGATATTGATCTCAAATTGGATTTGAAACAATGTTTGAAAATGGATCTTCAATGGTGTGGACAAAGATTTTGGCACAAGGCTCCCTAACACTTCTAGGGTTTTTCACCTAAAAGGAGAGAGGTAGTCCAAATGTGCAATGTTCTCACTCAAGACTAATGCAAAAATGAATGAAATGTGCCTAAATGTAATGTCCTAAATGCAATAAACTAATAAAAGATATCGATTACTAATGCAAAACTAATAAAATGTAAAATGTTTGAAAACATAATGTGATATGTAGAAGGATAAATTGAATGCAATATAAAACAAGATAAAGAATACAAATAGAATGAGTGCACCTGGAAACTGATAGAAGTTGGAATGAAGACTACAAATGTCTCTGAAATTTTGTAAAATCTAATTTTCTGGCCAACGGGGACACTTACGTCAAGCTGGGTGACTTAGTCCCTGTTGATGGGTGTTTTTGCACCTTCTCAACATAGGAAACATGCAAGTATGCTACCTCTCTTGAAAGGTAGAAATATGCAAACAAGTTCTAGATAACTACCCCAAGGTTTCTCGAGTGTCAAGTCATGACAATGCCTAAAATAGTTCAATTGGTTAATGTGATTTGTTGGTAATCACAGGGTGACCTTTATGGTTTGCAAAGCATGGAAAGTTGGGTCTTCAAATGGAGTTTCAAGGTGCCGAAAATGAATGAATAGTGGCTTCTCACTCAGAAAAATAAACTGAAACTCACCATGTTCATCAAATTTAGAATTGTTGTGATGCTTTGAATCCTACTCTAACAAGGACTTAAAAGAAATAGCAAAAGAGAAAGGGTTGAGAGAGCTATTCTAAATCTAAGCAAAGAATGAACAGTAACAATGCAGGATGCTACAGTAGAAAGACTCCCATGAAATAATGTTTTGCTTATCCAAGGGAACCTACAACTACACAAAATCAGTGCAATCTTCTAAGGTCTGCACATTTTCAGATTGTGCATTCACCTCATGAACATACAATTGAAGTAAGTTGCAACAATGTTAAATAGCTCAAACTAGCTTTGCAAAGTAATTCATCATCAACAAATCACAAAACTCATGAGCTTGGGAGTTCATCAAATACTATAACAACAACCACCAGTAAATCCATTCAAGAAACTACAAGCTAAAACTAACATGGAGGTCAAGAATCATGCATGAAAAATGAGCAAGCTCAAAGAAAACACCCAAAATAATGCAATGTTTCCTTCTATTGCTGTAAAATTCCTCTTACAACAATTCACCGCCACTTACAAATGAGGAGAAAACCCCTATTTATAGTTTTCCAAGAGAAAAATGAATGACCAGGATTAATTTATATTGTGTGGCCCAGATTCAATACAAGTTAGGGTTTTACCTACCCCCAATATTTCACAATTTTAAATACTTGCTATTTTGTCTTCTTGTCTATTTTGTCTTGTAGCCTATTTTTTCTTTTAGCTACTATAGTTGTTTTTTCGTGTAGTGGCTACCATCCTTTGTTGTAGCTAAAGACTACTAAAGTCTTCCTTTTGTTCAATGTGTTTGAGGCATTCTTTCAGCCAATCAAATGAATCTTCTTTTAGATTTGTGTTACCAACAAGCAAACATGTTGCTCCTGACAATCATCATCATTTGGTGGAAAATAAAATAGCTCACCTTGCTTCTAACTTTGGTGGAAATTTCTTTGATTTTTTGACCCTGACTTCCTTTGGCATGCAGTCATCTGTTTTCTAGTCTTCCTTTGACACACTATTCATTATTTGAGCATATTCAATTTGAAGCACTCCCCTTTTGGACACAGATCTTGATGCATCTTGTGTGGAAGCATTCCTCAAATTGCAACTTCATTCCCCTAAAGACTTCATGTTTGAAAACACCCCCCTCATTTGTTGTGTGAGAAAATAGATCTTCGTCCCCGAAAACTTTGAATTAAAGCCATGCCTCGGATAGGGTTCCACATGTCCTCAGAAGTGAAAACATTCCCTTGACTGCACTCAATTAGTAGGTCTTTATATGCAATCTATGACGAGCATTCACATGCAGACCACCTCGATTTTGATTTGTACCACCTTCCTCATACAATTAAGGATGCATATAGGAGAAAAATAGGATTAAAATAAAGCTTTGAAGTTTAATCATAAAAGTTAGTGGAAGTTTACCATATTTTCAAGAATCCTCCATAAAGCAATGAGATCAATTTCCCTCTTTCCCACAAATGTTCTCATTCTAAGTTCATATTATGAGGACACCTACACAATGCTACATATATTCGTTAGATCCATAAACCCATAAAATGATCCCTAGCACCAAGAGGATATTAATCATATTTATAATTGGCTAACCCTACTAACCTATCTATAGACTCATTCATTCGTTAAATATAACCACCATTTACCTTGTAGCAATAATTAAGTTCCAAGTGTTTGAATAGATAAGCGTTTTCCTTTTATCTTCAACTTGTTGGCTTCAAATCCCGCATTTCCTATTTCTCACTTATAATTTGAATACTTTTTTAACAATCTAATCACCCTTTCGGTGATCTCTCCTTCATGCCATCAGTAATCACTCTTCCCTCTTCTCCCCATGACTTGAGGATCCTATGGACCCGCCAAGGTCATTTTCCTAGTGAGCCCATTCCGGTAGGCACTTTGACAAGAGTGAGAACTTTAGCATTTGAACTTGTTACGTCAATTGAGACCTTCATAGCCTGTATGAGCAAGTAAATGGGAATCAAAGCAGTTCAAAATATATGCTCGTAATAAACTCAGTAAACATTGTCCTTTGTGAGACTATATCTTCTTAGATCACTTCACTGAAGTAACCACAACACCTCTCTTTTCCATCTTCTATGGTGTTGTTATTGATTAAATTGAGGTCGGGATATGAGTAGTTTGTGGAGACGCTGGGACAATATTTTGACCCCCACCATGACAACAACTCGAATACTTATCAGATATGCAATTACTTGATGCCCCCCATTGCACTGTGGTCATCGATTTGGTTCGTTGCACTAGCGTGAATATGCATCGACCATTCAGAAATACCCATCATGCTCGTGAGAAGCCTCACAACTAACTAATTTTGTGGAGGGAGATGCTTGCGTGAGATTTTGACAAGAGTACCATTCTAGGAAACCGTGAAGGTGGAAGATCCCATAGTGGAGAATTTCGTCCTGGTTGATAATGAATGTAATGCTAAGGGGCGACGGAACTGGGAAACCTTAAGCCCGCAAAATTAATCTCTCTCGCACATTGTTCCTTTAGAAACAAATCCCTCGCCTGGTATTATTTAGCACAAAAATTTGATAGCTAGCTTCTAATTGATCGTCAATGTTAAGAATTTATACACAATAAAGCTCCTCACTATCGGAAGTGCTTCGTTAACAATAATATGTGGAAGCTTCTTAGAGCTCAGAGCCCATAGAGGAAGCTACCACAGGGTTATGCATGTGGGTGGCAACATGCGAGAAGTTGCAATGGTGAGGCCATAATATTAATGGCAAGAAGGTAAACGACCATCAAAGAGGCGAAACATGCACGACCAAGAGACCATCACAACCTTGCCACCTTCTCGTGATGACCTCTATTTTGGGGCCTCCTGGGCTTCCATCAATCAAATGCCCCCCCGTCATGCCTGCATCATGAAGTTAAATCGTGATGCTCCAAATTTGACTGGGCTTCCCACTCAACCATATCAAAGTTATACCTCTTGATAACTTTAATAAGGTGCCACAAAGGAAAATGTTGGTTCATGCTTCATGAGACAAGCAAAGCTTTGTATTCTTAAAACTCATGAATAAGTAGGAAGGTACCATAGGCATGCAAGCTGCGTTATGCAAGGTGGCCATGTGAATACAAAAATGTAAAATTTAAAAGGTGTTCAAAGGAGTCTTGTTAAGTTCATGCGAGGTTTGTCACTTAGGGAACATTATGTCTAATGTCTCCAAGAGATGACCAATCAAAGAATAGAATATTCACAACTTAGGGGATGCAATGTGTTACATCAAGCCACTAAGAGGAATGTAATATGTTAAGATAGATAACACTTATGAAGGACATCACACTCAATGTCATCCACAAAGTGACAAACACATCATATGAAGTGACAAGGCTACACTAAGAACCAATAATGTAAATGAATAATGCCAATGCTTTCCCCCCACTTTAAAGGAATTGTTACACACCGTTCTGTGAGCAATTACTTTAAAGTAGCAAAGGGAAAAAAATGCAAAAATAAAATAGGACATGAGAGCCAACATGGAAAGCACCTATTCCAAGTCATATGTTTCCAAGTAAGGCTGCTTCATGTAAAGAAAACAAAAGAAACTGGGGGGTTGCCCCCCAGAAAGGAACACTCCAAACACATAAGGGATATATGGATTTGGGGTCAGTATGTTCATTGCTGCAATGTTTTGATTAAAGAGCTTGACACTGTCATCATTCCCCAAAACACATAGAAGTAGAAGAATGACACAAAGAGAGTGAAAATAAAAGAAAAATGATGTTTGCTTTGGGTCAACATGGAAGAGACATTGCGGTTTCAATGCCTTGCATCGTCCCCAAAAGGAAAACCCAAGAGAAAAGAAAATGAAAAGGAAAAATAAAAGGAAAATATTTTGGGTCAACATGAAGGAGACATTTCTCAATTCCTTGTGTCATCCCCAAAAGGAAAACACAAGAAAAGATAAAGAAAAAGGGACCATTTGGGTCAACATGGAAGAGACATAGGGTGTGTCAACACTTTGCGTCATCCCCAAAAGGAAAAAACAAAAAAAATGAGAAAAGGAAAAAGGTAAAATGTACGACTATAGAAGAATAGAGGTACAAATAGAGGAAGTGCACAAAGAGAGGAGAACATCAAACACACATTACGGGGGAACATGATATGCACATACAAGCATACCAAAGAAAAAAAAATGAAAATGAAAATGAAAATGTAAAAGGGGCTAATAATGAAAATGTAAGTCAACCATTAACTGAGTTATTGACTTCACAATCTCAAGTAATATATAAGCGGAAGAGGAATAATGCAGTTAAGAGACAAGGACAAATGCATGACTAGGACAAGGCTAACAACTTCTTGCAGCCCCCACTAAATGTAAGACAAGAATGAGCCGGGGTGGGTGATGGGAAGGATCATGCAATAGTGAGAATAGAAAATTCTACAACTATGGCATGATGAAAGGGTTGGGTTTAAGGGATGATAGGATAGTAGTCGGTATCAGTGAAGTGATACTTGTTCAGTATGTCCTTCAATGTCTGACATTCATTAGTTCAGTGTCCAAGAACTCGATGATATTTGCAATAAGGGATGTTAGTGTTTAGGATGGATGAACAACCTGTTTTAAGGTGGTAAGAGTATAAGGCCTCTATTTAAAATAATTTGGAGTCTCCTTTCACATTTAGGTGGTGGATGGAGAGGAAACATTAGTTTCTTCAATTTGTAAGGCCTCTTGCATTTGCTAGATTCACCTTTTTCATGGATTGAAGGAGGAAGAGGACCCATGTGGATCCTAGCATCCTTGTCATTGGAATCAAGTACTAGTTGTTCACGTGGGAGGATAACATTCAATTCAGAAGGAGAATCAAAGATCATTGTACCATCATCTCAAAGTCTCCAATATTCAAAAGGAGGCTTTTTGTCATGAGGACCTGATCTTGATATCCTAATCCTATTATTTTTTCATTTGTTGTTCTTTGTTCTAAAAGTTGGTGAATGTTATGTTCGGTTACAGTTGTATCACATCCTTGTTTGCTTAAGATAGTAAAGCCTTTTCCATAAGTTTCTTCAAGATTGATTGGTGTGTTGGTAACTTTGTTATCATAAAATGGTTGAGGATGTGGTTGTGTTGAGGAACGAGGTCCACCTATTGGAGGGAACTTAGGTCCTTCATTTGTTTCAAGATGTAGGTATCCAAACATGTTAGGAGGTGAGATATGACATAGATCTTGTGACTTAATGGATGGGTAAAAGGTTGCATTGGCTTCAAGATTGTCAAGGCATGAATTTAGGAACTCAGTCATGCTATCATCATCTTTTCCAATGATGTCAACATGGGGAGGACATTCATTTGGAGTTGAAGGAACATGAGGAAGCTCAAGGTCATTAGGATCATGGCCAAAAGCACAATTTGACATGTCTACTAAGGATTTCAATGAATTCCAAACCTTGTTAAAGGAAAAATCCATGATGAGAATGAGTAAAAGTAAGCTAATATGCAAGAAAGAGGAGAAAAAAATAAATCTAGAAAGTATAACAGAAAATAATAATAGGAAACTGTAATGCAGAAAATGCCTGAAAATGTAGTTTGAAATGTGCAGTTGGATTGATTCGCCCAGGGTGGTGAATGAGTCTAGGTATGAGATTTTTTGTATTTTTCAAAAAAATTAAAGTGATTTTTATGTGTTTCAAATGCAAATAAAAAATGTTAGTTTTTGTAATGATTTGATATGCAAAAAAGAAATCTAAATGATTCTTTCACTAATGCAATTTTAGAAACCCTGGGATGCAAAAACAAAAGAAAACCTAATTGAATGTTAATGCAAAGGAAGCCTAGGATGCAAGATGCAATTGAAATCAGAAAGAGAAATGTTCACAATGCAGGTTCACCAAAATGAACCATCAATTTTTGTGGGGTTCTATGTACTTCTCTTGTACTCTTAGGGTTTTCACCTAAAAGAAGAGAGATAGAACCCTAAAGTTGAAGTGGTTCACTCAAACTAAGGTATGAAAGGTGGAAATGAGGCTAAATGCAATTATCTAAATGCAACTAGATGATGAAATTGACTATTTATGAATGAAAAACTAATGAAATATGCAATATTTGAAAACACAATGTGATATGCATAAAATGAACTAAAAACATAAACTAAAGCAAACATAAATGAATGGGGTTTAATAGAGTGCACCTAGAAATTGAATGTTGATCTTGGAAGGTTCTAAAAATTGGCAGAAATCACTATTGATCATCAGTGGGACTCATTTTCCACTGATGGTGAATCATTCCTCCTACTGCTAAAAAGACTTGAAACTGCTTTCCGACTGTCGGTAACTAGATTTTGACAAAATCAACTTTTTCAGCCTATAGGTGGGACTCATTCACCACTGATGGTGAATCAGTCCTCCTCCCAAAATCTACAAATTCAAGAGTCAATTTTGTAGGTCCATATCTGCACTTGTCTTCTTGTTGAGTTGACGGAGTCAAATCTGCAAAAAACAGACTGTAGGTTGTCTCCAAGCTTGAATTAGGGTTTTTTTTACTTGAAACACTTTCATGAAATTTTTACCACTTTTCAACACCTATTTCCTTGCCAAATCTTCCTATAAGATCTGCAAACATGCATGTAAAGAAGGGGGAAAATGGTTAAGGGTTAGAGTATAGGGATTTGCCTTGGTCAAATCCCACTTTGGTAATCAAACCCTTGATAAAGAAATGAAATGAAGTAAGAAAGGAATGATGAATAAACAACATGCAAATGCCCTAAACTCACCAAAACCTCATTTGAAGAAGTATGAAGATATGTCAATGGTTAATCCAAGATGCTTGATAATTGCTTGATTGAGTGATGCAATATGCTTGAATACTTAAGTGTATGAGATGATTAAGTGAATATGATGAATGAGGGTTAAAATGGATGGAAAAACACTTATTTATATACACTTGTGCCCTAATTACCTAATAATACAACATCACAGGCCGAAATAAGGTGTTTTTGAATAAAAACCCGAAAGAAATTTTGAATTATTTTGAATTTGGAGCCAAGAGGGACGCATTCGCCACCCATGGTGAATGGGTCCCACTCTAGGCTTCTAAGTGAGTGTTGGGAATTACATTGCATTTAATGTTGTTTGTCGGATTTACATTAAAAAATACACATAATTAAAGCTTATGAGTGCATAAAGGGGCCAAATAAATCATAAGAAAGGTGTAAATAGTGATAACAAGCCTGGAAAAGCATGAAATATTGTTACAAGACTTTACAACACTTTAAAATAGGAATTGATAAGGGATAAAAAGCTGATTTTTAGATGAATTATAATGAGAAGAGTCTAGAAATGTGTAGAAATGTGTTACAACACTTCACAACACCTTCACAAGACATCATAATTTGAATATTCAGGAGCTAATTTGAATGTAGAAGTTACATTGCAACATTAAATCAAAGCAAAATAGACCAAGCATCACAAGAAAAAGACCCAAATGACCATGAAAATGTACAAGATCTATTTTTCTATGGTACATACTTGTAGATTAATAAATTTGTATCCTAAAATGAACCTAATGGATTAATGCAATGATGATGGATGTTAGGTTTACAATTTAGGGTTTAGGGTTTATGCTTTATGCTTTATAGTTTATCGTTTAGGACTCTGATCTAAAAAAACATGAAAATAAGTAAACCAAAGTGAATGAGATAGATAATATATTGTCTAAAGAGATTTTTCCCACTCTTGAGAAGTTGAGGAAGGTGTGTGTGTAGTATGTGCAATAGGAAAATAGCAATAAAGAAGTGGATAAATTCAAGATACTACTCTTCCTTGTTGAATTTTTAATTCTCCTCCCACCCTACCACTAACCATCTCCCTCCTTCCCCACTCTCTCCCTCACACACATACACAACCTCTCTCCACCTAGCCCTCCCTCTCAACCTAACTCTCTCTATTCCCATCTCTTTTAAATGTGGTAATGATGTTGACTAATGGAATAAAAGAAAAGTTTCACTTGTATGATGATGTCTAGAGATAAGGTGGATGGTCCTCATATCCTACCTATCTACATGTGCTCCTTACCTCCCTCTCTACCTCTCCCTCACACACACACAACCTCTCTCCACCTACCCCTCCCTCTCTCCCCAACTCTCTTTATACCTACCTTACCTACCTTACCTCTCTCTACCTACACCTCCCTCCATCCCTCTTTCCCTCCCTCCCTCTCTCTATTTCCACTCACCCTCTCCCTATCTAGCTACCCTTCCCTCGATAAATCCCACTCCACCTCTCTTTCTACCTACCTCTCACTCCTTCCCAACTTTCCCCCTCTATCTACTTATATATCCCCTTCCTTCTCTACTTTCCCTATCTCCCCTCACTCTCTCTACCTACCTCACCCTCTATTCCTTCAACCTTACCTTTTTCTACCTATCTCTCCATGTCTCCCTCATTCCCTCTCTCCCCCTTTATCCCTCCCATTCTACCTCGCTAGACCTCTCCCTCCCTCCATCCCTCTATACTTCTCTATATCTCTCATTTCTCATCATCCCTCCTAAAAGTGGTAGGATTAATTGAAATTACATTAATGCTAGATATGAGTACATATGTATTAGGTAGATCTATCAATCCAATAGCTTACTTTATTTTGATTTTATTTTTTTAGTATTGCATTTGTCTTCACCATGAGCTCCTTATGTACCTTCTCTTTCACTATGTGGTAAATTTAATTACTTACCATACAAGTGAAAATTTCCCTTTTATTCCATTATTTAACATCATTGTCACATTTAGGAGAGGTAGCTATAGAGAGAGTTAGGGAGAGAGGGAGGGTAGGTGGAGGGAGGGAGAGAGAGAGAGGGAAGGGGGAGATAGGGAATGGTATGGTGGGAGGGATAGAAGTACCAAAAATGGACTTATTAGAAGGGAGAGATGTGTTGGTGGATTGTGGGACATAGGGACCCAAAAACACTTGAAAATAAGTAGACCAAAGTGAATGAGACAGATAATGTATTGACTGCAGAGATTCTTCCTACTCTTGAGAAGTTGAGGAAGGTACGTGTACAGTATGTGCAATGGGAAAATGGTAATGTGGAAATGGAGCAATAGGTACTAGAATACATATGAAATGAAAAAGGAATATGAAGAAACAAACCAAAGTTAATGAGATAGATAGTGTGTTAATTGATGAGGAATAGGGGGGGTGCTAATAGGTAAGAGCAATGAGGATGAGGAAAAATGTGTTGATGCTCAACTTCTAGATGCAAATCCTTAAGTTCAAGAATATTTTACTTGATTTGTTCAACTCCAATTATGGCATCATCTCTCACTTTCTTTTCTTGAAAAAATTCATAATACTCTAGGGATGGATGATTTGATAAACTATTTGAGTGGCAAAAACTATTTTACATACTCCAAATGAAGAAATTGAAATTCCATTTTTACTATACCAAAGATTTATTCTAAAATTTTAAGGTCAACTTGTTACATTCTTGGTCTGTACAAAACAAAAAAAAAATCATAAGGAAATAACTGACAGGGGATAGTGTGTTTTCCAATACTGCAAATAATGTGAGTATTTATAATGAAAATATGAACATTGGTAAAAAGAAGAAATTTATTGGTAGAAGATATAAAGGTTGCACAAGAGTTACAATGCTTTGAAGAGTCAAGCAGATGAAAAATATCTATCACTTGTGTGTGTGAGTGAGGGAGAGAGGGAAGGAGAGAGAGAGGGAGGGAGGAAGATAGGAAGTGGTAGTGGGGGAGGGATAGATGGAGGGAGATAAAGAGGGAAGGAGTGAGATAGAGAGAGGTAGGGTAGGAGAGGTAGGTATAGAGAGAGTTAGGGAGAGAGGGAGGGATAGGCAGAGAGAGGTTGTGTGTGAGAGAGAGAAAGAGGGAGGGAGAGAGAGAGGTAAGGGTGGAGATAGGGAGTGGTAGGATGGGATGGATAGAGGGAGGGAGAGAAAGAGGGAATGAAGTAGATAGGGAGTGGTAGGGTGGGAGGGATAGAGGGAGGGATAGAAGGACACAAAATGGAATTAGTAGGAGGGGGAGATGTGTTGGTGGATTATGGGACATAGGGACCCAAAATGGATAAACAAAAAACTATAGGGAAGAAGTAAAAGTAGTAGCATAATATCACATGATAAACTCAAAACTATAGAAAGTTGACTCACTAATGGGTGATCCCACAATAGTGGTTTACACTTTTTGGCCTAACTGGACACTAATATATTTTTTTTTAACACAATCTCCACATTCGGGCACCTATAGCGATTGAACTGTAAGGAATTTGAAGATGATGTAAACTAGAGTCTTGTCATATTTTGTCTGTAGATTCTAAAAATATTTTTTTCAATTTTTTTGGAATCAGATTGCACTTCTTTTTCCATCTCCCACAAAAATTGG
>VDFB02358134.1:1892842-1933437 GCA_007258455.2 Sequoia sempervirens | reverse complement strand
GATGGGGTTAAAAAGGGAAGGCTAGGTAGAGAGGATGGGAGAGACCAAGAGAGGGTTGAGAGAGAATAGGGTAAGTATTGGTTAAGAGGGAAGGAGGAAAAGAGGGAGTGAAAGGTAAAACCTTGATTATCCATCATCAATCATAAACCGTAAATTGTAAGCCTTATCAAAGTGGGGTAGAGAAAGACAAAGAGAATGCAAAGTTAGTTTTTATGTCAATGCAATCAATTTGGCAATGACCAAATTTTGCATTACATTTGAAGAGCGCCAAATTTGGCACTCGCCAAATGTTGCATTACATTTGGTGAGCATCAAATTTGGCACTTGCCAAATGGGATGCATTGAGAATACCAACCCAAAGGGTTGAATTTTTTCGTGAGCATCCAACCCAAAGGGTTGAATGACCATTTCAAGCCAAGGATGTGATTTTTTGAAAGTGCAATAAAATTTCACTTTTTAGTCGTGTTAATTGTCAGGTTTGCACATATTCCAATGCATTTTTATAAAAAACCATGATGGCATTAGGCTCTGTCTTACTTATATAACCATATAATTTTTTTAACATTTTGGTTGTGTTAAGGTTTTCATCTATAACTTCTCTTGTCAGTGACTCCATTTTTGGTCAAAAACCAACATGTGATAATTTTGGTATACATTTTTACTCATTCATCGAATTTTGAAACAAATTACATTTTTATAAACTAGACTCCACTCTAGACATAATGAAAAAAAATGGGTTTTCGATTAGTTTTGAAAAAATTTATGGGGGAGCAAGCTCAAATTTTAGCTTTTTAGGATGTGTCAACTTTGAGAATTCATAAAATAGTATATATTCATTAAAAAAATAGCCAAAAAAACTAGGATAAACTATATGGTGTTCCTAGTTAATTTCTCACTGTTTGAAATTTTGAAATTATAAAAAAAAGGCTAATATTTTAGGGAGGCCACAACAAACACTATGTTGTTGTTTTATAAAAACAAGACCCCTTTTGGTGGCCGCCCTTTTTGAAATCCTTAATCTTCATTATTTAAAAAAAAAATAGTAGCTTATAAAGTAGATTCAGAGTACTACAACTCTTGATCTTATTACATCTTCAAATTTTGAATGTAACTATCTTCATTTTCTCGTGAACATCAGACTTTGCTGATTTCTAAAAAAAAAGTGTCATCTTAAGAGCTATTTTTGTGTTACAACTTGGTGCAGTTACCCTTATGTCACTCTATGCCCTTGGTAGAGGAAACTCTTTATTCTCCTGCATTTAGGATCACAAATCATGAAATTTTTGATACAATCATACAAACAATTCCAATTGAAATTCATTCTTCCACAAATTAATGAAAAGATAGGAAATGGGGTCCAAACATCATATTTTGCAATTATAAGGCCTAACATAGTTATTGTTGGCTCTCTCCCCATCTACCCATGGTGCCAACTTTGGAGATTGTATAGATAATCATGGTGCCCATGCTTACATGTTTTGTTCAATTTGATATTATGGATAAACATACATAATGTAAACAAGACAAGTTAAACTTGACCAAATTGCATTCATCCTCTTTAAGATATGTCGATTATAGAATTACATCCCTAATAAAGAAATTATACACTATCTAAAATGTGAAAAATAAGATAACCAACTTAAAATTTGAAAAATAGGTATTAATTAATTATTATTGATTATTAGTTTAAGATATAAATATTATATCTACTCATCAAATAAAGTTTTGAGTGTTACTTATTTATAAAATTATTTTAATTATTTTACTTATTCATATATAATTTTAGAAAACATAGCCATGAATGCCAATTTTATTATATTTTTAATTTAATGACATACATAATTATTTATTATTTTATTTATTAAATTACATAATAAAATAACTCTTTTAATAAATAAAAAATAAAATCTATATAAATATAATTTAAAAAAATTAAAACTAAAAATGTTAAAAGATATTGAAAATGTATTATTTCTATTTTAATAAAAAAAATTAATAAGAAAATAGCCTCCCAAAAAATATACGTCTTATCACCTTTATATAGGACAATTATTTTCGTTTACAAGATACGAAAATTTTAACGAAAAAATAATGAGCGGGTAACTACGTGTCGAAGTTCCTCTCAACTAGAACCACCAAGAAGCATCTAGAATAGGCTAGTAAAGACCTAAAGAAATCTCTGGATAATTCGTCGACTTTCCTTTGCTGCTTATGCCGTTTCTATATAATCACGGCCGAGGCTCTCATTCATTACAGAAAAATTCAAGTTGCGAAGAAGTGCGTACAGCTTTCAACCAAGTCATCTTTATCAAGCAAGGATCTCTCTGTTCGTAAAAATTCGTTAATGGCGAAGAAGATGGAGGTATTGGGCATGCTGCTGGTTCTTACAGTGTCCTTTTTGAGCCCTGCAAGAGGTCTTGTTCCTTACAGAGGGCAATATGGTGATTTATTGGACGCCATGGTGGATCCATTGACGGTGTTGGACCAGCTCCCACAATTCGTTTCCAAAGGCGTCGACGACCTTGCCCTTGCCCGAACCAACTGGAAGGAAACCCCCCAAGCCCATGTTTTTACCCTCGATGTACCAGGTTAGTAATTTATCTCTTTCAATCGTTTCCTTTATAAAAAATGTTTATTTCAGGGGAAGGAATTGTAATAGATAGAGTCATGTGTTTACAGGGATGAAGAAGGAGGAGATAAAGATCGAAGTGGAGGAGAACAGGGTGATTACAATTAGCGGCCAGCGAGTGAAAGAAGAGGAGAAAGAGGGCGACAAATGGCACAGAGTGGAGCGTGGCGTGGGTAAATTCTGGAGGCAATTCAGGTTGCCGCGTAATGTGGACATGGATTCCATCAAAGCTAATTTGGACAATGGGGTACTCACCGTCACCGTTCCCAAAATTAGTGAGGATAAAGCCAAAATTGCCAAAATTGTAGATATTGTAGAAACAGGGGACGCGAAAGCAGTGGAGTAGTACAGATCACTGCCTGCTTTTATGTGTCGTGTATTTTGTAATAAACAGCATACCCTTTCTATTATTGTCAAATGTATGGGATTTGAAAGCATGGTGTAGGAGGTGAAGGTAAAGATGTGTGGAATGGTAAACCTACTAGTGAATGTATGATTGAAATATTTTGCTAATGATAGCTCAAAGGATTTGGGCAATCTTTAAAAAGTGCAAGAGTCCTTAGATTTGATTTGATCTCATGGTTAATATAACTCCAAGGACGTGATGATATTGCTGCACATCATCCAAGGATCCTATAAATCTTATAAATGACAAGAAGTGCATTACCTATATGTGTCCTCTTCAAACTCAAATTTTGAATTGATTAAATGATATTAGAGAATAATTATTAAACCATGTGACTAGAGACATTCAAGAATAAGAAGAGGAATGCAAGACATTCTAGAATAAGATGAAGAATGCAAGTGTCTAGCTTTAAGAGGCCTAATGGCCAAAAAAACTAAATAAATCGAGGCAACCACTTACCCCTCACCACTAAATCATGAGTGCCTTAACATAAGCTATATACTATTGTGAACACATTTAGTATATGGTATGCATACTTACTCTCTTGCCACCACATGGCACGATACTAACACTTCGTGAAGTTGATGATGAACAATGATGAACACTTAGAACACGGTAAAATTTGATAGCCTACTTACAAATATGACCTAGTGAAAGAAATAAGATGAAGACACGTACAAAATTAATTTTGGGCTTGGTGCTAATATCATATATGAGGATTGGTAGTTTTTTAGTCTATTGGTTGTCTAACTATAAATAGTATTCTTGTATAATTTCAATATTAAAAAAAATATGAGGATTGAAGAAAACAAAGTAACATTTAAAAATCACATATGAGAAGAAGTTCTTATTGTTGTAACATCTCTAGGGAGCTATTATCCTTTAGTAGCAAGGAGATAACTGAAAGAGCTATTATTTTTTAGTAGCAAGGAGATGACAAGAAGAAAAAATAATGAGATGGAAATAGGAAAATTGAAAGGGGAGGCCACCAAATCATATAAGTAAAATGCTAGAGATGGTAAACGAATAGTATATGGGGGGAGAAGATAGTAGAGGGAGATACGTATGGAGATGGGTAGTAGGGGAGAGGGCCCAATAGTGGTGCATCCTAATTTTATGGGTCGACATAGCAATGAACATGCAACATTGACATTAAAAAATTATATCCTTTAGTGGTCAGGGACGTGGACAATTCAAATATTTCGTTTCACCCACATAGACCAAGAAAAAATGTGTCAACATGTTTTTTTGTTGAGGGGTCATAATAGAGCCCCCAAAAAAGTTAGACCAATAGTGGTGCATTAAGTTAGGTTTTTTAGTGTGTTAATGTAGCATCATATGATTTGTTGCTTTTCGAATGTAATGGGCATATTTGTTGAACTATTGGGTCCTCTCTTACAATTACTAGTTCCATACTTCTAAAATATTGGGCTTTGAATGTACATGTACTATGACAACTATTAGTGCCCGCACCATTATTGGGCCCTCTCCCTTGGTGTATTTAGGACTAAAGGAAATTTATTCCATTACATGGAGCATTTTGAGGTAAAACCTATGAAAAAAATCATTTAAATATGTATAAGTCGATAGGGCTGTGAATATTAACTTTTTTGTATTTCATTCATATATCGAATTTATACATATATTTTATTGTCTATATATATATATATGTATGTATGTATATGTATATGTGTGTGTTATGACTTGGGGGAAAATTATATGCGTATAAGCATATACTCAATGGTGTTTATACTTTATAAACCAAAAGATGAATTTATATATGAGTATATATAAATTATAAATGACAAAATAGAATGCCAACTTAGAGTTCACTGCCATAGTGTGTTTCCAACGCATAAGGCTAGGAAGTAAATTGAGTTTATTGTATGCATAACTGGAGCAATAAAAAGAGGTGCACAAAATGGATGAATAAAGGCGCAAACTTGAGAAGTCTTAGAGGCAACAAGTATATGAGTATTTGATGCACTATACTGGGGAATACATGGCAACACAATGCTTATCATAAACTACATAGAACATATAAAATACTAGTATTAAATGTGTAGTTTTGACTAGTGTATTATAGGGCATTGACCATAAGCGTATATATGTATAAGGAGAATAAAGTGTTGCCTTTGGAAGTAGCAATACCACAGAGTCTGCAAGGTAGATAGCTTCCATTTAGATGGATGTTTGCTTTCTTTGAATTCGATTATCTTTTATTCAATTATAGATACCACCTAGTCTGCAAGGTAGATAGCTTCCATTTAGATGGATGTTTGCTTTCTTTGAATTCGATTACCTCTTATTCAATTAAAGTTGATTTATAAGGTTGTTTTGTAGTCGATAAAGACAATCCAATATAGAGGTCAATAATAGTCATTATTGACTATGTCAAATGAATTCGATTTAATAACTTATGGATGTTAAGTGTAAATTGATTATCTTTTAGATGACACGATTTATGAAATTGCATTTTATTTGATATTATTGTCTATGGTTAGCTTGACTTTGTCAATGTTGTGTTAAAGACCATGCTTGACTTTGTCCAACGTAATAAGCTGCTTAAGTCGATTGATTCACCAAATGGGTCGATGGAAATCTGTTGTCATATAATGGAAGTTGACTGAGTTCAACTATGCAAAATATGAAGGAAATAGAATAAAAAGTGGTGCCACCTTTGAGTTTGAATTGTTGTAGATGTCTTCCCATTGTAACAATTCAAATTCTCCATGTGCATCTTGAATAAGTCTTGGATTGTTGTCAAGGAAACTAGTCAATCTATAGGAGGTTTTGTTGAGTCTAAGCTTATTCGATTGCCACCTTGCTAAGTTGCTTTGCATAGAGCTTCTTGTATTTTTGCATGTCTAAATTGTAGGCTTTGAGGTTGCTTTGTTTCTCTATAAATAGCTAAACCATTTCATTGTGAAGGACACATTCTTTCCCAAGAGATTATACATCTTTTGCAGTTCATTATTTATGAGTTATTACCAACCATACTTGCCTTATTTTATGAGTGGGATATAGAGAGAGTGTTCTATTATGAGTAAGAGATAACATTTCTAAGAGAAGTAAGCTATCAACAAGTGAGATTGAGTTGTTTGTGAGAACTTGATTATCAAGCTAGTTGTTGTTGGAGAAGGTTGCATTGTTGTCTTTAGTTTGGATAAGCAATAATAGGCCTGAGGATCTCTTCTTTGTTATTTCATTTTGAATAATGTGTTTTTCATGCATGGTTGAGATGTCTTTCCTAGTATATGCATTAGAGAATTTAGATTATTTTGAGAAGGAAGTTGAAGCTATTGTGTTGTTTTCATATTGTGTTTTTATGTACTCCATAGTAGAAGATGGGTGTTTTCATAGGTATTATACATTAGGTATTATTGAACATGTAAAGCACATACGGTGCACTTAGCTAAGTTATTGATTTAACTAGGAAAGCTTGTGTTTACTCCTAGGAGAGATAATCCAATATGGGAGGGAAGTTTACTTACTTCTAAGTAGGGTTATCCAAGTATATAGATTATCTTTGGAATGAAGGACTATCCATTGAACGAAAATACCTAGCTTGTGAACTTATTAGTTAAGTAGGTTTATTACAAGTAGATTAATATGGTTGTATGTTATTTGGGATGATGGACTATCCATTGAAAGAAATTCCTATGCATAGCTTAAG
The DNA here is from genome assembly GCA_007258455.2 of Sequoia sempervirens. NCBI lineage: Eukaryota > Viridiplantae > Streptophyta > Pinopsida > Cupressales > Cupressaceae > Sequoia > Sequoia sempervirens. Next base: position 1,926,726 of record VDFB02358134.1, on the reverse strand, counting down.
ATAGTCTTAAGTGAAATCGGCCTTGAATAGTGTATCTGACAAATGACCCTCAATAGAACATACTGAATGAAACACTTTGATCAAAGTAGTGTGATGACCTTTGGCTCCAAGTTGTCAGTTCACCACGTGATCCAGTATTACATGCTAGATAGAGATTGTGGGATTACAAGTTCTAGTTATGTATGACACAACACTATGCTCAGTTGGTTGTCGTTATCAGTTACTCTACCAATCTCTTCGTCGAAGGGAAGGGTCATCTATTTAATGATATATGTGTGGGGGGACTGCATTATGAGTCTGTGGTTGGTAGAAAAATACCTGAGTGATGCTTCTCCTCCACAGCAGGCGACAGAAGAACCGAGATTTGAAAGCAAGGATCATGGACCATCTTACATCTATTTGTTCTAAAGCTCATTGGCGCTATGAATGTAAATGTACGTATTCTTGTATTATTCTAACTTGAGAAGTTATTGTAATTAAATGGAATATTTATTGTAATTTGATATGATCTTGTTTGTATATTCTCAATAAAGAAAGAAAATTTTTTATTGCAATGACTTGTTGTACCTAATATATTTACACACATGGTGTAAATTTAGAAAAATTACTACATTGAAGGTTTGACACGTTACATGTGGTATCAAAGCTACCAAGTTTTGCACTAAAACCTATGAGCTCATTACACAACAATGAGTAAACCTTATCAAAAGATAATGGTTGAAAAGTTCTTGTGCCACAATGGCAAGAGATAAGAACATAGGGAAGTAAAAAGGAAGATTAGAATTACTAGGAAGTTATATAAATTGGGACTAGTTAAGATTCATCCCTAGAGTAGGAACTCCTAAACCAATGACTTATGATATTACCTGGGATTGTGGAAGATTATGCAATCAGGTTAGGTAGGAAGGTTAGGATGGATAACTAATATATACCTTTATCCTACAAAATAGTTATATGAATCTAAGGGGATGGGAAGAAATGAGATAACTCCTTAATAGTAGCAACCTATAGTTGAAAAGAGTCAAGAATTATTCCAGAGTTAGTAAAACACTACGAATCTATGTATATGCAATGTCGGCATAATTTATATTGTAGTAGAGAGTCAATGAAGGAGGTATCCACAAGGATTGGAGAAATCTTGATACAAATCTAATTCTTGTATAAGAGATAGGAACTTGCAAGAAAATATTAGTACCTAGGAAAAGAGAAAAGACTGGAATGGTCAAAATAAGGTAATCAAAGAAGTGGACATGTATCCACCAACCAAAATTGATGAGATTATTGGAGTTTTGATAAAGATGAGAAAAAGAGACCAAACAACTTTGGTATCACTAAAGGCTATGAGAATAAATTACCAAGAAGTGGGAAAAGTCACTAGAAAAGGTGAATATGAGAAAGAAACCTAAAGTGGTAAACCGGGTTAGCTTGACCAAAGGTTTGGATAGTGCATAGATTTGTTGAAGTGTAAGATAAACTCACTAGCATGTCTGGAAAAAAAGAAAATTCGTTTAGGGGTTCCAAAAGGAAATGGAATATAATAATGTACTATGTGTTAGATCAATAGAAGTTGTAAGGAAAACAACATTTTAAGATGAAAGGAACATCAACAAAAGAGGCTTCCGAGCATGGATATTCCTCCACCAAAAATGGATATTGGAAAGAAAATGGGAATGTTAGTGTGCCTCTTAACTTCTAAGTTGTTGATTATTCATTAGATCTCTTATTAAAATGATCCAAAATATTGAATCTATGAGATAGAAATCAATGAAGAATATAACTTTGGGAAAAGTATATCCAAAGTATGGCATTAAGGGAAGAAAAGGCAATAGAAATTCAACAAGGAAAGAAAAATCCTTGCAAAGAAGCAAGTTCTTGCTAGGAGTTCAACTTTGAGTAGATCCAAAGTTGTGAAAAAACTAAGGGGGGGAGGAAGAGAGTGGATTGACTTAGGTTAAGTACCCCACCCAATGAAAAACATAGATATGTTTTCAATCTGGAAGAACTAATGACTTCTTAACAAGTCATGATGTCAATTAAGTCATACATTTTATGATCACAAGGAAAAAGGTATTGGGATTTTTGGAGTAAGATAACTGGAAAGGTCAAGGATTATGACCTATTATCATCCCATACCTTATATTTATTTTATTGGAAGATCAAATGATATTAACATCGATGCCTTAGAAAATGATAGGCAGATAATTTGATTAGGATAGGGAAGATCATTGCCTATGGAATGGGAAGGGAAGATCTAAGATACTCGTGATTGGAATAAAGTGTCTCTACACTCTTATATACTTTATATGGAGAAATTAGATAACAATGTTATTTCTATATATAAGTAGTAATACTACATATTATGAAATATATCCATGTCATGAAGTGATTTGACACTATAGCTTACTAAATATGCTAAGAGACTTGGGGATGATAAGGTAGGATGTGACTTTATGTAAACCACATCAAAAATATCTTTATGAGAATGATTATTTGATCATACTTGAATGAAACCCTAGGTTTAGAATAGCCTAATTGGGATGAGAAGTTCATTCAAATAAAAGAGACACCTTAGGTTAATATTTAACCTATTGAGTTGGGTTATGTACTAAACTAATCATTAATACCTTTAAGTTGTGAATAACTTGCTTGAGTTGTACATTTGGTCTTGATTGAAACATATAGGGGTAGAGTAAACCTATAACATTGAACTAGTCATTGATTGCGGACTCTATCTTAAGATTTGGAAGGGAATATTGTGATTGAGATTCCTCCATGAGAATGTGTAAATCACTTGAGCTTATGAAATTATATATGAATGGGAACATAGGTGGAAAACCTAGTGAGTTAAAGTAGCTACAGTTTAGTTAATTACCTTACACTCTTGAAAGGAAGTAATATTGTTGAAAAGACTCTACTTTTATTGGCTCTTTTAGTAAAAGGGATACACTCTCAAAGGGAAGCATCTATTGTTATGAAATCATATAATTTTCACTTAGTGTGAAAGGTTGGAAATTTTACTAAGTAGAACACCAAGGTTGATACATGTGCTCAACTAGGATATACCAAAGTTGGTACTCTCCTATATGAATAAGTGACTTCATGGAGCTAACAAGAAATGTTCATGTTTGGTAATTAGGTATATAATTAAATTTGATATCTTCTAGGGACCAACATGATTGAATGAGGATTAATACTTTAAATTAGTACCGATTTTATCGAGAAAATTAGATTGAGTTTAAAAATGGATTACATCTTTGAAAATAATCTGAGGACAAAAGAAATCCAAGTTGTGGATGTCCTAAAATAAAGGAGATTTAACCTCACAAAACTCCTAACCTTTATTACTTGGGAATTAAAGGCAGTGTTCCACGGGGTTTCGGGGACGGGGACGGGGGGACAGTAGGGGACGTGTTTCGGGGACGCGGGGACAGGGGGTCTAAGTTTGGGGGCGGCAGGGGGAGAGGGTGGTAGGGTGCTGAAATACATATAGCACTTGAAAAAATAGTTATAAAAAGATGTATAAGTGCAAGAATTATACATCTTGGAGGCAACTAGGAGTCCCCTAGATGTCTTGAGGACACCCCAGCATCCTCAAAGTCCTAGCAGCATCTTGGAGACAGTGACATTGGTGGTGGGATGGTGGCGCTGGTGGTGGGCTGATGGGGGGACGTCCCCCCCAAGTCCCCAAGTCTCCGAGACGTCCCCCTCTAGGAAACGCGAGGATTTTTGGGGGGGACGCGTCCCCGTGGAACACTGATTAAAGGAGGCATACGATCATAAAATAGATTTTCACTTAGTCAAAGGATAGACTATTATTGGATATAAAAGAGCCTATGTACCCAAAATTTTGGAAGATTTTGGAATGAAATGAGGAAATTAATGTCTGAGTTAGGACATTAGAACAACAAATGGAATTGTCAGATGAGAAACCACTATAACCTGGGGAAAGATAGAGTAAGAGGTTGTATGTAATGTGGCAAGGTAATGTCTAGTATGCCAAGAAATGAAGATTGGATATCATCATTGGTAGGACATGTATACTCTCTTGAGATTCCAGAGGGAAAATGGTAGAACACAAGACAAATCAATCTATTTATGTTGATAAAACTCACATGATGTTCTAGTGGACATACTCATTAAAGTAACCAATGTTATTTTGGAAACTTGACTTATAGGATTTTAGACCTAAATAATATATTGTGGGTCCAAGTAGTTTCTTAGTATTCCTGAGAAGGTTATTTCAATTTTGAACAAGAAAATAATGATAGGGTTGTGTAAACCATGATCATGTACTATGAGAAATTCAATTGAACGAGTGCACAATATATTATTATAGCCCAAATAGGAAAAAATAGTAGATTAAATCTTGAATGATTTATAAACTTCTAACATTGAAGGTTGGAAACTCTATTAGGCTAAAATAGGATTAGAAATAGGGTTAACCATAAACTTGATAGAATGTCAAAAAAGGAGTAATAGGTTGAAGAGATCGATGAAACTTTGTCGATACAAAAAGTATGAAGTAGTATCAAAATTTGATAGGTGTCCAAGAGAAATGTTATGCTCGGGATGGACAAGTAATCAAGAAAAATACTTTATGGTAAGGAAAATGGATGTTTTTAAGTGATGGAAAAATTCAGTTTCTGAGTTTTCTAAAAGTGTAAATACCAAAGGGGAAGGATGGGACCCATGATGTAGTGTGAAATACATCATTATTCCTTTTCCATTTGGATTATACTAAGGATAAATTCATGGGCCAATTATTTTTTATCAGTATTTCTTAGGTACTATGTGGTATGCAGTTACTATTGTACCTAGAATGTGTATATATGATAATGTAATAAGGCTCTTTGGGAGAGTATGTGTGAGGAATACACATGTGATAGAAAGGACACTCGATGCATGCTTGAGGGAGGACAAGGTTGCAAGGTGGGATGCTACATATGATGAATGTTTTATAAATCTTAGGCATTTTGAGATTGTTAAGTAAAACCTTATTGACTTTAACTATATGTTAAAGAGCTATATATCGTTGAGGACGATGATTCACAAGGGGGGAAGTATGTTGCACCCCTAGTTGTGTAATTACTATTTACTATTACTATGTAGGGTAAAATGTGAGTGTACTGTGAATTATGGAGATGAATAAATTATGCTCATAACATGTTATCAATGTGAATATTATCTCAATTGATGTTATTTCATGAGAAATACTGCATATATGTGAATAGATAGTTATTGAATTATTATTGGAGATGTTTATATATACTGCATATGTTGTGAACAACTGATTGTCCTAGGAATGTGTTAATGGTTGCAGGTAAATGTTCATTTCTCCAGGGGAGGGGAAGTATCACTTAGGAGAAGATCTTGGCCAGGTAACCAGTAAAAGTAAACTATTTGAGCATAAACACACACCACATTAGAATGATTGAGTTGAGTTAGTTTGTGGGTAATAGGTAATTCATCCTTAGCTAATAGGTCTAAATTTGAGAGTTTTGTTTACTTTTGCATGCATTATTGGGTGATTTTTATCTCTTTGAGCTTTGAGTCAGGTTCCTTATGTCATTATGTTGATTGTGCTTGGGTTGAGAATTTGGGCTTTATGACTGGTTACCTTTATGTTGTTTCATATGAACGTAAAATGTAGCATGCATATGGGCATATATATAAATACATATGCATAGACCCGTGAATGAGAGCATTAGCAAGTGCACATGTATATGAGTAGAAATACTCATAGAGGTACATACATGAGGAAACGACTATATGTATATGTGTTTGTGTGTGAATATAATCACAAGGTCATAATCATTCGGTATTGAATCAATTACTTGACTATCATATTATCATATAATGAATATGCTTGTATATATATATATACAAATACACTTGCAAGCATTAATGCTTAGCGGAAAACTATACTTATGTATATATTATATAAATATATGTGTATAAATATATACACATATTATTATTCACATGATATGATAAAAGAGTTATTCATCCGATTATAGAATGGGTATATATTACAGGGATAAGAATATATATAAATATGTATAAGTCGTTCTAGGGTTGCCATTGTTATGTGAATATTAACTCTTTTGTATTTCATTTGTATATTGAATGTATACATATATTTTATTGTCACAATATATATATATATATATATATATATATATATATATATATATATATATATATATATTATTTCCATATATATATATATATATGCACACACACACACAAACACACACACACAAATATATGTTATGACTTGGGGGAAAATTATATGCATATGAGCATATACTCAATGGTGTTTATACTTTATAAACTAAAAGATGAATTTATATATGAGTATATATAAATTATAAATGAAAAAATAGAATGCCAGCTTAGAGGCCACTACCATAGTGTGTTTCCAATGCATAAGGCTAGGAAGTAAACTGAGTTTATTCTATGCATAAATGCAACAACAAAAAGAGGCACACAAAATGGATGACAAAAGGTGCAGACTTGAGAAGTCTTAGAGACAACAAGTATATGAGTATTTGATGTGTTATATCAAGGGAATACATGACACAACAATGCTTATCATAAAATACATAGAACATATAAAACACTAGTATTAAATTTGTAGTTTTGACTAGCATATTATAGGGTATTAACCATAAGCATATATGTGTATAAGGAGAATAAAGAACTGCCTTTGGAAGAAACAATACCACCTAGTCTACAAGGTAGATCGCTACCATTTAGAGGGACATTTTCTTGCTTTGCACTTGACTATCTCTTATTCAATTGAAACTGATTTATAAAGTTGTTTTGTAGTCGATAAAGATAATGGTATAGAGGTCAATAACAGTCATTATTGACTATGTCAAATGAAGCCGATTTAATAGATTATGGCTATTAAGTTTAAAATGATTATCTTTCAGATGACACATGGTTTATGACATTGCATTTCATTTGATATTGTCGTCTATGGTTATCTTGACTTGGTCAACACTGTGTTAAAGACCATGCTTGACTTTGTTCGACACAATAAACTACTTAAGTTGATTCATTCATTAGATGGGTCAATGGAAACCTGTTGTCATATAATGCAAGTTGAGTAAGTTCAACTATGCCAAATATGAAGGAAATAGAATAGCAAGTGGCGCAACCTACACCACCTATGCCACCTTTAAGTTTGAATTGTTGTAGATGTCTTTTCATTGTAACAATTTGAATTCTCCATGTGCATCTTGAATAAGTCTTGAATTTTTTTCAAGGAAACTAGTCGATCTGTAGGAGGTTTTGCTAAGTCTAAGCTTATTCAATTGCCACCTTATTGATAGGTTTCTTTGCATAGAGCTTGTTATTTTTTTTCATGCCTAAACTATAGGCTTTGAGGTTACTTGGTTGCTCTATAAATTTAGTTAAACCATTTCATTATGAAGGACAAATTCTTTCCCAAGTGATGTAGAGTAGGGTGGAGTAGGTTCACCAACCCAATTTAAAAACTTCTTCAAGTCTCAAAACCCTAAGAGTGGTGGTTCTCACTCAATCTTCCATATCTCCTTGTAGGTCTGCAAACCTTATTTTCTTTGCATATATTTTAGAGAAGACCATTAACCTACATACCAAATACCTTTCAAATACCCATTAGGCCCCTTTTCAACATGTCAAAATAGGGACTAGGGTTGTTTCAAAATAAATTCTTCAAAATAGGTCTACTATGTTGCTCCAAGGCTAAATTAGGCCACTTTTCCAAAGCAAGTGTGAGAAATTAAATAACCTATCTTCAAATCACCACTCCAGAAGCTCTATATTCCATACGGGGTCCCAATATGCAATTTGTTTCACCAAAACTCATCACCAATTTGTTGTCATTTAAAATCTCAATCCTACCTAGCATTCCTAAGCCTAACACATGAAGATGTTAGTTTAGGGCAAGCTCAAATCTGCCCCAAACTCCATCCCCTATTCAAAAAACTTCAAAAAAAAAAAATACACATCCAACCCCTCCATTCCACTAAGTTTGGCCAAGTTTCAACAGTGAAATGGATTGCAAATCATAGTTTTGTCTTCAAACCCTTGCACCTAGGGTTTTCAAGTGGTTTACACAAAAACTCCTCTAACTACCTTCAATATTAATGAAATTAAGTGGAATCAAAACCAAACTACTATAGATTCATTATATTAACACTTCACATGTATTTCAGATCACAAATCAACTGTATGGAGTCATACAGATCACAAAACTACAAAAAAAAAATATTTTTGTAGAAAACGGAGCTTATTGTATTACTTCTCAACCAAAATCACTCCAGAACGCTTACCTCAAAGTTTGTGAGGCCTTTTAAACATGTTCTAATAGAAACCCAATGGATTACAACTATTTTTTGAACTTGTGACCATTCACCTTCCTTACAAAGCAAAATTTGCAAAGTTGCATAGCAACTTTTTGTAACATTTTAAGAACATTTACAAAACTCAACCACTAGATCCTATATGACCTAAATACATCAAAATTTTCATCATGGAACTTATTACATCCAAACATATGATGAAACACACAAAAATCAAGCTTAAACACCTATTCACATTATTTGACCAAAATTGCCATGGTGCCCCTACACCGCCAAGAGATTATACATCTTTTGTAGTTCATTATTTCTGAGTTATTACCATCCATACTTGCCTTATTTTATTAGTGGGAGATAGAGAGAGTGTTCTATTGTGATTAAGAGATAACATTATTTCTTGAGAGAAGTATAATATACTAAATGAAACACTTTGATCAAAGTAGTGTGATGACCTTTGGCTCCACTGTTAGTTCACCGTGATCTAGTATTACATGCTAGAAAGAGAATATGCGATTACAAGTTCTAGTTATTTAGGACACAACACTATGCTTAGTTGGTTGTGATTATTGGTTACTTTATCAATCTCTTCTTCAAAGGGAAGGGCCATCTATCAAATGATAGATGTGCGGGGGATCGCAAATGTTATGAGTCTGTGGTTGGCAAAAAAGTGTTTAAGTGATGCTTCTCCTCTACATCAGGTGAAAAAAGAACCAAGGTTTGAAAGGAAGGATCCTAGACCATCTTACAACTATTTGTTCTAAAGCTCATTTGAGCTATGTATGTAAATGTATGTATTCTTGTATTATTGTAACTTGAGAAGTTATTGTAATGAAATGGAATCTTTATCGTAATTTGATATGGCATCTTGTTCTTATATTCTCAATAAAGAAATAAATTATTTTATTGCAATGACTTGTTACCTAATTTATTTACTCGCATGGTGTAAATTTAGATATTTTTACTAATTGAAGGTTTAGCATGTGTTACAAAAAATTCAAGAGATATGTGTTGGTTTATAATATCTAGTGCTATGTTTCTTCACATGACATTTTTACCAAAAGAAATTCAAATCATTTATGGAGTGGGCTTTAGGCATGCATTGACCGTCCATCAAATAACAAAGTTTTCAAATCAACAATTATAATTCAAATGAGAATGAATACTTACTTGATGATTAGTTTCATCCACACGAGTAATTACTCAATCAATTAAGGCTTATCTACTGATGTTTTTGAGATGATGGATCAAAGAATTTTTTTTTATTGCTATAATAAAAAACTCTGGAGATTTGGTCAAGAATTCAAGCTCTTAGAGAAAGACTGTGCAAAAAAGGGCTATAGTTTTCAAGGGATTCTATGGGTAAGGTTTTCTAGTCACTTGTAATTTTAGAATTATTTGTGAATTGCCAAAAAGGATATAGAGAGAATATTTTGGAGGGTTGTTTAGGTGAATTTATTGTAAAATTGAAACCTTAGGATAGTTTAGAAGTATTTTTAAGGAAAATACCCTAGTTATTGTTATAATTTTCAAAATGAGTGAGTCAAGTAAGTCTAGAGGAACCAAGAGGTTTATGGAAGATGATTTGATAAAAAAAAATCACTTGAATCAACGAAGAAATCCAAACATGCTTAGGGAACATGAGTTCTAGTAGATAGATTAATTGATAGGGCATCACAAATCATGGATAAAATCATTCCTCAACACTGTTGGACTCCATTTGAATATGGATATAAAAGGAGAAAATTTGATAGACCAATATCCACTTTATGGACTCAAGATGGGGAAATTGGTTGTCTCCAATGTTTTCATCAGTGTTGATCTAGTCAAAGGCCTAGTGCAAAATTATGATATAGAGTACAAGGTCATCAACAAAGAGTGAGAAGGGAGCCCCATTGCTTGAAATTTCAAGGAAAACTCTTGTGGAAACTTTTGATTTAAATGTTTCAACAAGTGTCAGTATAGAATTTGGAGCCATGAATAGAGAATGGGAAAAGGATGTAAGCATAGTTTCAAGGTCTTGTGGGTACCTCATCATCAAAGGAGAGGGGCAAATAGAAAATTGGTGAGATTTTCCAAATATGAGGTTGACCCTTTTAATTTTGATATTTTTGAAGATTATTTTTTCAACACCTATTTTGCATTATGCCAAGTGTTGGGAAAGGACTATAGGGTTTAAATGATTGTTCAAATGATGATGATTGTTGTTGATATTCAACATAGAAATATTAACAGGAACTTTGATTTTACCTCATAAATTGTAGAATAAATCCATAAACAATTAAGAGATTCAAAGGACCCAAAGGTTAGATTGTATTTCAAGTGATCTATTCCTTGTCATGCCACTTAATTTTATATATGGAGTGAAGATTTGGGTCATGCTACTAGCACTACTTGAATATGACCAAACTATTGCATGGCATGATCATAGTAGAAGGGTCGTACTACATAATCATGTCTTCCTAGTAGAAATCTATCCCTCTGCATCCTCCTCAGCTATTGAGTCTCATTCTGCCATTGTGGTATCAGCTAGTAAGGTCTCCACGTGATCTTCTCCTGATGAAGGCAGTCGAATCTAACTCTCCAATATAAAAGGTCTTTGACCTTCCATGCCCATATTAGTGGATAACTAAAGGTATGGGGGTACTTGATGGCAGATACTAAAGGGAATCTTGTTAGTCTGGTGCATGTGATATGCTCTAGACACCATACCTATAACAGTGTACAATGCACCATACTATCCACCTTACAATATAAAAATATCCCAAGATCATAATAAAAAATGTGCTAAGATGTTGTGGTCCCAAGCGTATACTATCCTATGGTGCTCCATCCATCTGATCATGTGGACTAGGCCTCCATCTAGGTGTGATCCTTGGCCATTAGGGACAAGAACTAGTGCTACTATAAAAATCATAATCTGCCTCAAGAGTGAAGATTGCACATAGAATATCCATGATAGCTCAATGTATGGCCCCACGATCTCCTCTCGAATTGGTCCATTGAAGTAGTATCCCACATCAACTCACATCTATAAATATGACTGCTCCTCTACAAAGCATACGGTCTCACCGCGAATAGGAACCTAAAGGATGTAATAAACGTCCTCTAGGGTGATGGTCATCTAACCCATAGGTAGGTGAAAGGTACAAGTGTCAACATTCCATCTCTCAGCTAATGCCATTAGCATGGAATCATGGTACCTCATGGACCGAGGCATGAGGTACGTATAGTATATACTTGTAGCCTACAATGTCTAGACATCATCCTTTGACAATGTTGAGACTAGGTCTCGCATGCGACTAAATTGTCTATTGCCGAGACACTATCATGAATGGGAGGATGTCTAACAAAAAATAAAAAAAAATATGTCCTATAAGCATTTTAAAATCTAAAATATTTACATCAATAATCAAAAATTGTGATAAAGTTGTTTTAGTGTACTTTTCTAAAGGTCCTAGACACTTTATTTCCATTTTGGGACACTTTGTGAAGAAATGGAACACTTTGCAAAATAGTGGGACACTTTGTGACAAAAGGGGACACTTTACAAAAAAAAGGTGACACTTTGCAAAAAATTTGGACACTTTGCAATTTTTTCTTCTAGGGTCCTAAATCAGCCTAGAAATGTGTAAAATATAAATTAAATGCATGAAAACAAAGCCAAGGTACAGAAAATCAACTCACCTCATGCTAAAGGTCACCTCGCACTACCTCCTCTCGCAGCATGTTGAGTCTTGGGGGCCTGTACTCTTGTCGGCTTGGCATTCTCAGATACTCTTCCACAAAGTCAAATTACAAGAAGGTAAAAGAGAAAATAATTAGAAATTACTACACTTTCTACTATTATATATGTTAAAATTAGGGTTTAAAGTTTTTTTCATTCAAACTAGCATACCAAGGGTTAGCAAACTCCATTTTTGACGCCATTTGTTATGTTGGAATCATGATTCCACTCCCATTCTCATTAATTGTCCATCATTATGTGGTATGGTACTTGGAAATACCCTATAATACAACTTATCCAACTCAATGCAGTTAGACTACTACCTTTATTCCACCTCCATAAAGTAAGCAAAATCAAGGGGGGGCCATACATCTGCCCTCAAATTTAATTTGTGAAGAAGTTAGATAAGAGTATTTTTCGATGATTAACAAATTTTTGTTGCAGGATTTGGTTCCTAACATTGTGGTTTTGTAGATAACTAGAGTGGGGGCTTCATTCTCTCGCATTATGACTATCCTTTTGTGCAATAAAGTGTGTTGTTCAGAGTCCTTTAGCTTGCATATGCACGTAGAGTCATACATGCGCTAATGTAGGGGCTAAATATGACAACAAAATTTTTACTCCTTTATAGTGCAATTTATTGCCTAATTTGGACCTATTTTAGCACCCTTGCATTAAATACCCTTTTAAATCATCATTAATAGGCCCCTAAGACCCTTTATTTTGGATTTCGAGGCTTATTTCAACTAAAAAATCCAACAAAATCATCAAAAACATCAAAATTTCTAACAACCCACCCCAAAAATCTAGGGTGGGACTCATAAGCCACTTTTGGCATATAAGTCCCCCTAGGTGGGACCCATATGCTAGGAGTTGTGTATGAGTCCCATTTGGGGCCTTTTTAGGGTTTGAGTGAGAAATTCAAATTTTTGGTTGATGTCATCTTTTGAGATCTAAATAATGGCAAGTTAGGAGTATTGCCTATATAAACAAGCTTCTAAAGTCATGTTTCATCTAAGCAACAATCTAGGAGATAAAATTCAAGATCCAAGCATTCAAGAACAAGTAATCAACAAAGTTGAAGCCTTGGAGCAGAATTATTGTGTTTTTGCAAGTCTTCACTTGATCGCTTTCATTCAAGATATAAAATTTTCAAGGGTTGATTATGGTTGCCTATGGTGAATCGTGATGGATTCTAGGTTGGGGAGATGCAACTAGCCATCAAGCCAATCCTAATGACTTGTTTCCTTAGTGATTTCATTCTCCATTATCACTTTACTTTTAGCCTAAGGAATATACATGCATTATTAGGGCTCATTTGGGGTGATTAGAGATCTCTCAAAGTGAGTCATTCATCTTCATGTTTCATTCATGCATCTCATTCTAATGCTATAGAATAGGGTTTCGTTGTATTTCAAATTTCCTAATATTAGACACACTTAAGGTTAGGGTTTACATTCTTATTTAAATTCATGATTCATTGCTTCTATCAAAGTTTAATTACCAAACTAGGGGTTTGACCGAGGAAAACCCCCCACAAGCAAATCAACAATATATTCTTTTTTGAAAGTATTTTTACAGGTTCAGATCCAAAAATCAATAGGGAAGGGAAGAGCAAAGATTGGAGCATAAATTTGAAATTTGAATTTAAAAAAAAGTGGAATGAGACTGATATGCCAAAAGTGGCATATGAGTCCCACTATAGGAAAAATTTTAGATTTTTGTAGATCCTGGATCTACACTGAGCACTAGAAACCTATTCGAGACCAAAAACCCTAGTCTGGGACTAATACACCTAGAGTGACATATGATTCCTAGTGTGCTCTAATTTTGGTATTTTTAGTGTTTTAAAGCTCATTCCAACCCTCTTCAAGTTTCTAGGTGCACACCTTTCATCTCTCAACTTTCTATTTTGTTTTACATGCTTTTCTAGGTCATTTAGTTAGGTATTGCATCACATTAGGTTTTAGCACTAGGTATTTCATTTCATTAGTCTTTCCAAGCCATATCTTGGTGGTGAACCCCTCATTAGTTATAATCAAACCCTAGGACTTCCTTATTTCCAGATCTATTTTCCCATTCTTCATTACATTGAGATCTCTAGGTTTTCCTTGAGTGAAACTTAAGTGTGAAATAAGAACCCCAACTTCTCAAAGGTAGAGTGATCCCATCCTATTTCCTGTTGTTTCAATTGGATATGTAGTTAAAGGCTAAGCTAAAAATGTTTGAAAGTATGGAGCAAAGGGTAATTCTTACAATTTTGGATCTATTAGGAGCAATCAAGCCTCTAGAAGTATATATATACTGGCAATACAAGGGTAGACATCTGAGAGGGGGGGTTGAATCAATTGTCACATATTCAACTTATTAACCTTATTCTCAAATCTGATAATTAACCATGAAAACATAAATCATCAATACATCAGAAACACTCATAACACAAAGATTTTCTTACGTGGAAACCCTGTTAGGGGAAAAACCACGATGGAGGTCAGTCCACAAGATTATACCTATAATTGTGGTTAATTTCTTAAAGTTAGATTGTGAGATAAACTAACATATAAAGCATATAACCCAAAGATCCTATCAAGAACAATGAAAACAAGAACAATTATACCTTTGATTCGCATGAGTTTCCATGATTCACCTTGATAGTACCTTCTAGCTTGCTAGTTGATGTGTTGCCCTCAGATTTGATGTGCGAGCAATCCTTGATGAAGTCCTACACCAAGCTTTGAAGGATTTGCACAAATGTCTAATGCCTATGCCTAAATGACTATGAATGTCTATGCCTAAAAATGCCAAAACTCAATGAAATATGCAAACAATTGCTGCAATTACTATGAAAAGCCTAAGTACGCAAGTGTGTAAGTATCTAATGTGAATGTGTAATAGTTTCTGTGTCATTGAAAAATGAGAGGAAAATGGCATTTTATAGAAAATTCCATTTTGAATGGACGGGTGAGATTGACTTTTGACTAAGACCTAAAATGAGAGGCTCAGATTAAATCTGAGAATCCCTAATTAGGGTTAGGGAAAAATTATCAATCGAGCGGTCAAGATGCCATCTAAGATGATCAAATCGGCGGTGGAGAATAAATGAGGAAATTAATTCAAAAATAAAGATTTTTGAAAATGAAGAAGATAAAGACCAGACTAAAGATCCATTTTGGAAGGATCAAGAACCTGCCCGATCACTTGACTTCTGGAGGAAAGTTACCAATTTGGTATTAAATTAATTTCAAACATGAATTTTGTGAAATAATAAATAATCAATTTTTAGATTATTTACCAAAACGAGCTGACAGTTAAGAATGAGATGACATTTTAAATAATTTAATTTATTTGAAATGAGAGGAATATCAAATTTGGCCATTAAATAATTAAATTTAATTATTTAATTTAGCAAATAAGACTAATAATTAAATAAATTAATTAGTTCATTTAATTATGAGAGTTAGTGACATATTAAATAAATAAATAAGACATTTATTTAATAATTAGGAAGAAATGACCGAAGAAGGGTAATTAAATAAATTTAGAAATTTATTTAATTAGGAGAAGACATAGATAATTAATGATGTATTGAATAAATAAATAAGATTTATTTATTTAATAATCATGAAGAATAAAATAACATGAATTAATTAAATAATTATGAATTATTTAATCAATAGTCGAATGTGGACCAAGCGCGACATAATTAAATGCCATAATTATGTTAAGATGAAAGCTAGTTAAAATAGAGCTTGCAGGCCTAGGTCATTTTTAGGTGTCTACATTTGCCCCTCTTTGTCATAATGTAGCATGTCGCATTGTGACAGAAAATAAGTCAAAAATATGCCCCAGTGCAAAATAAGATGAGGAAGAATGACGAGGAGGGTTGCAGTATGCCCCCTCGAGAGGATAGAAAGGTTCCAAGAACACAAGTGTGCTCTCGAAATTGATGATAAGACTTAGAATATGAAGAGACAAAGGAATGTTAGTACAAAAGATATGGATGATGATATGGATGCAATGCCTATATGAGATGGGCAAGAGAAGATGACAAAACAAAAGGAGATGCATGTTAGTTCCTAGACCAAATCCTTCAAAACATTGCCATAGGACTTTAATATTTATTGCTCTTAATCATCATTGGGTGGTAAAATGACACAAATGGACAACAAACACCATGATATGACATAGACCAAGGTGTGCAAGGTCATCCACTTGAAAAACAAATAGTCACAGACAAGGAATGCCCTAACTCATACTAAGGGCGAAGTTGCCCTAGTCTTTTTGTCAAAACAATCCATAGACAACAGTCAAAGAAAATAAAATAGGCTAGGAGACGTCATCGCACCTCTAAATCCTTCATGGGACATCCTCGAGATAGCTAGTAACATGACCACAAAGAAAAGACAGTAAAAAGATAAGACAAAATAGCCAAGATAGTCAACAGATAAGACAAGATAGACCAGAAAGATTAACAACCATTTTATTTTGTTTGCCAATGTTTGTTTGCCAAAGATTGATTTCTTGTCGATTTGACAGTTTTGACAGTTTAAGAGTTTTTCCAATTTGACAGTGTTGATGGTTTGACGGGGCCTATTGTCAGGAAGGACACATCCTGAAAAGGAAAAAGACATTTTGACGAGGTCTAACTCCAAGAAGGACACATCTTGAAGAGGACCAAAGAGTGACGAGACTGACATTGTTTTGACTAATATGTTTTAGCAAGTTGATTGATGTTGACTGTATGATTGATTGGACCGTGCTATCTAATTTTGACCAATTTTGACATTAACGTTTCAAATGACTATCTTGTGTCTAAGTTTGACTATGTTTGAATTATTTGACCGATGTGACGATTGTGACAAATGCCATGATTTTATTTGGACCAACCTAAAAGGACTGACCTAATGTCTCGGGGACTCATCGACTGATGGCCTTGCCTCTGTAGCAAATGCGCAGAGATAGCGTAGTTCGACAATGACATGGATTGACTGACATGACTAAATTTGACTCCATTTTTAGGATTTTGACATTGATTTGGATGTTTTTGTGTTTTTCTTCAAGATGTTTTATGATTTTTAGGTCTTTCTTCAAAACATTTTATGATGTTTTTGGTCTTTCTTCAGGACATTTTATAATGTTTTTATCTTTCTTCAAGTCATTTTATAATTTTTTTTCTTTTTGTCATTTTTATGATTTTTTTGGATTTTGACGTTTAAGAGGATCGTGACAAATGCATATGACTGATGCCTACACATGAGAATCCAAGGAAAAACATGATTGTGCCCCTAATCAAGCTAAATACCAATTGATGGGTGATGAAAATGTTTTTTGACGTGGGAAGGACACATCCCAAAACAACGTGAGGATGATGATGATAATGTGATGAAAGTATGGAGGTCTACATCTGGGCCAGGAATGTAGTCAAGTAAAATTTTGGATAATGTGCTTGTATGGATTAAACTCATTGCATTTGGAATGACTTGGTTAGGACTAGATGGGATGATTATGATCCTTAGACCGTTTGACAAGGGAAAGCCAAGATAGGTGACATACATGAAAGGATAAGAAGTGGCCTTGGTAAAGGATGGGAGACATGAGACTAAGGGAATTGTCATATAATTTTCAAGGACTATGTAGTATAAGGATAATAAGACTATGACGGTCAATGACATGATATTTCGTGGATCATGTATGACTGAAGGATAGACATGTCAAGAGTTTTCCCAAAGCATGATTTATGTGTGCCAGTTTTATGTCAAGACCAAGGTAAGTGGGAAAAATGCATGGAAATGATAGGGCTTAGATGGATGTAAATGTCATGAGGAAGGCATGGGAAAATGAGACGACTTGCTCCCAAGTATAAAATTCCACATAGATGATTTATTTTACACATGATGTTTGTTTGTCAGGTTTTCATCATGGTATTTATCTAGGGCCCCTGTTTGCTAGGTTTTCACCATTGGATGACATTTTTCTTTTTACTATTTTCTTGACTTTTTGATTTTTTTGGTGTCACCAAGACGCCTATTTGCCAAGTTTTCATCAGGGTGATGATATTTTACATTTTTCAATTTTTTTTTTATATTTCTGATTTTGCAGATAGCTTGGATGCTTTAGATGACCACTAACTGTTCTGAATCTATTGATAGTGTCGATGTAGAGACTGGTGTCATGATATGCCAATAATGACCTTGCTGAAGGAGTTGTCTTGTGAGGATCATAGCGCTTGCATACAACTGATCAATGTCATTGTGATCCTTTCTGATACTAGAGTTGGCCTTATTAGAATACACACATCGCGATAGAGTGTCATGAGAGTCCTTCTGGTAAAGAGTTACTGCCAAGATGTGATGGATGTGTGACGTGGAATTTTTGGACATTAGGCGAGATGTAGGATTATGATGGATAATGATAGACATGGAAAGATTGTTTGGACATTTGGATGAATGAATTTTTATTTTCCAAACTTGGGATGGTGGATGATAGCTTTTGGAGGGATGGTGTTTGGAACCAACACTTTTATATGCCTTGATTGATGACCATTTTGAAGGAGGTGGACATGTGTTATATGTGGGAGTCCTCTTGTCTTGTGGCTCCACATATTTATTGAATTTTTCTTTTGACATATTTTCTTTGCTTGATCCACTTTTCTTTGGGATCCATTTTAATTTCATTTGTCCACTTGTCTTTTTGTCTGATTCAATGGCCTTTGACATTTGATTTTCACCTTTTCATTTGTATGACTTTTTTTTTTTGGTTCCAAAGGGAAGGTTTATTTATGATGGAATGACGGTTCATGGTGTGGGTGGAGGGACTGTTGGAAACAATCTTATGACAAGGATTTCTCATGGACTCCATTTTGATGTTTGTATTTGACAAGGTTGCCCCCAATATCAAGAAAGTACCACTAACATCATTTGATTTGCTGACTGAAGAATACCCAAGACCTTGATATTTGCAATTTTCCTGAAGTTGTATTGGTTCTCGAATGCCTTGTTCATGTATGCCTAGTCCTTTTCCTTGATATTGCATGCTTTGACAGATTTTGTTGGTGATGGGGTATTTGTTGTTTTGAAAGAAATATGTTAACCCATCATTAGGTATGTGGATACTGTCACTTGTAATATTTTTGTCTGCAAGAAAGCCTGCTCTAACAAAGATAGATGACCCTAGTTGATAAAGTGTCTTAGCTTCATTGTCATGTTGGACATATTCCCGAATGATATCTTTGGTCTGATTGTGTGACATGTCAGGTTCAGATGATTCTGTTGGTGCTTCCAAGGCAATGTCGAAGCCATCATTATGTTTAGTGTCATAGAGTCCAATGATTTTAGCTATAACTTGATCATATGCAAGCATGTCCCTAGTGGAAGATTCTTGTTCTAGAGGAATATTGTCTGTGTCCCATGGAGGCAAATGTCTCATCTTGAAAAGTGTTGATAATCAAGGCCTATATAGGGTTGACAAGTGTTTGATCATGAATGGTGTAAAGGTCAAGGAGTGGATCGTTTTGGACTTCTTGGTCAATGGTAGGGTCCTGGTCGAAGATGGGGTTGTCATGGATTTGGACTTCTTGGTCAATGATGGGGTCTTGGTCAAAGATGGGTTTTTCATGGATGATACAATCACAAATAGGGTCATGGGATGGACTACCTTGTTCTTGACATGAGGGTGACATTATAATGTCATGCTATGGGCTTTCATTTTGACATGTATCCTCAAGTTTATTAAATGGGATTTGAATTTCAATAATGATAGAATTTTCATGACTAAATGTGGCTTGTGAGGGGGTGACTTGAAAATAATTAATGGATGAAGTACTAGGATATGACATGTAGACTTGGACTGGACTAGTATGTGAAGGACTAGGATATGACATGGGGAATTGCATTGGACTAGTATGTGAGGGACAAGGATAAGACATGGAGTCTTGGACTAGATTAGGATGTGATTGCATAGGATGTGACATGGTGACTTTGATCGGATATATCGGATATGCCATGGAGTTTTGGACTGGATTAGTGTAAGGTTGACTAAAATAGGACGTGGATACTTGGACGGGCTCGATATGGTATGATGTGGGGACGTGATTGATAGGTGAAGGACTAACCTATGACGTGGAGACTTGGTATGGATTAGTGGATAGTTGGTTTCCCTTGTCAAGGTTAGGATAAGGGTGATAAGTGGACATTTGTTGTGAATTACTGGTAGGATTTATGTCAAGTGATTGTTGATGGTGAGGGTAGACGGATGGAGGTGGAAAAGTATTTGTGTCAAATTCTCATGGTAACTTAGCTCCTTGGTCCAAAAGCATGGCTAGATACCTTTGTAGTCACGTAAGACTGAGTTTTTTACAAAGGAGACTATATAAGGATTTTGTGCTGCAACTTCTAAGTCTTCTGCATATACTGGTCCATTTTGGTCTCTTTGTATGAATGGTTCAGAAGGGTTTCATGATGAAGATGGCATGTTCATGGAAGGTTGCATGTTCATGTTGTGAAATGGGTCAGAAAAAGTCCAATGTTGGTTTGTGTCATAAGTGTTATTATCGAGGTTGGGATTGAAATCTTGTCCAAAGTTTTCCATTTGTCCTCTATGTCTTTGAAGCCTAGTCTCAACAATAAAAAGGGATTGCTCAAATAAGGATGACAATAATGACAACTAAATGTGAGGATGATGACAACCTATGTTTTTTGGATTTTCGATAAGGATGAAAATGCAAGACTATGTTTCCTAAAATGTCGACTAGGATGACTAGGTGATGATAATATTTTTCTAAGGAAATGATTGATGTAAGATGACAAGGTGATCAAAGCCAAAGTGTCAAATGTGGACTAAGATGATGATGTTTGACTAAGGAATTAATGTTATAAATGCAAGGTCTAGGTTCAAAATGAGGACTAAGATGAACAATGCAAAGTCTAAATTCAACATGAGAACTGAGATTGTTTTTTGATATTTTGTTGAAAAGTTTGAGTTGTCTAAGATTGATTGTTTGTGTCCAAATTTGTGAATGTTGTGTATAATGTTTGAGTAATCCAACAAGCACTTGACAAGCACAATGTTTTGGGTGTAAGCAAGCACACATAAGAAAAGTACAATCCTAAAAAGGCCAAAAGGCCAAGGGTTTGTATACTTGATATAGCCCACCGATATACCCTGGATTGGTGATAAACACCTTTCCTTCTCAAAAGCGGATAGCTTAGAATTTTGGTGGCATTAGCTCCCCTCCAAGACTCATTAACGTCATTCGAGCACACCAAATTTGAATTCTTTGGGTAATGACTTCCCAAGAACTGCTATCTCTACTCAAGGGGATCAATAGTGAGTGTCTTCGGGCATGATATTGTACCCTGCACTATACCAAGCAACGACCATAGAATGGTTGGACACTAAGACAAGAGGTGTTTAATATGGGCATTCCATTCGTGGGGCATGATCCATGCGGTGAGAGTCCCCTTTCGGATCCATCTTGTCGGAACCACACTTGTGATTCTTGCATTTTACTTAAGAATCAACTTTTATATACCAGCTGGAAGTCCCTTGAGTTCAGGGTGCTGCCAGTCTAAGTCATCCTAGGGTGAGTACTTTTTCCCATCATAACAGACCCAAGTTCTAGAGTTAGTAATTGTTTCTCTTACACCCAGGATCGCACAAGTGTGCAAGGGGAGAGGATACTTCGATATACCAAATCGTGAGGGTTAAAAACAAATAAAAATGGGTCTAATTTTCTGATCACCAAGTTTTCACAAGGTGAGAGCATACTCACCTACCATTTTGCAAACACACTCAGACATAGTAGAAAGACAAGTTCATTTTAACTACACCAAAAGGAAATGTGTATTATACTAAGAAAAAGACAAGCACATTGTTTTGATGTTTAGTCCTTGACGTTCGAACCTGCAAGACCACACATTAGTAGTTTGAATTTTTGTCTTTGACCCACGAAAAACTCCAATGCCACATGCTGCCAACAAAGATTAGTAACCAAAAAAAAAATTAAAATTAAAATTAATGACAACAGCAAATTAAAATAGTGATAACTTTTTCAAAACTTAACAAAATTTTAAAGCGTTGATATCTATGGAAAGCTAAGACATAGACCTTCAAATCCCAAAAAATGTTTTGCAAAATCCTACAAAACAAAATTATTATAAACAAAATACAATTCGGGTTTTAACAACTATAAATTAAAAAACCGCGATCACTAAAATGACCATAACTTTCTCAAATCTTCATGAAATGTCAAACCATTTGAAGTTATAGAAAGCTGAGAACGAGATCTACAAAACCTAGAAAACATTTTAAAATATTTTATTCGCCCATTTTTCTGTGCTCAAAAGAAGGTGATAGGATTATGTATGACTTCTTGGCTGTAACTTGCAAAACAGTGAAAACAAACAAGAAAACACACAAATTTTTCTACAAAATTTCAGGTTCACCAATGTAACTGTGGTTAATTTCTTAAAGTTAGATTGTGAGATAAACTAACATATAAAGCATATAACCCAAAGATCCTATCAAGAATAATGAAAACAAGAACAATTATACATTTGATTCACATGAGTTTCCATGATTCACCTTGATAGTACCTTCTAGCTTGTTGGTTGATGTGTTGCCCTCAGATTTGATGTGCTAGCAATCCTTGACGAAGTCCTATACCAAGCTTTGAAGGATTTGCACAAATGTCTAATGCCTATGCCTAAATGACTATGAATGTTAATGCCTAAAGATGCCAAAACTCAATGGAATATGCAAACAATTGCTACAATTACTATGAAAAGCCTAAGTGCGCAAGTGTGTAAGTATCTAATGTGAATGTGTAATAATCTCTATGTCATCAAAAAATGAGAGGAAAATAGAATTTTATAGAAAATGCCATTTTGAATGGACGGGTGAGATTGACTTCTAACTAAGACCTAAAATGAGAGGCTCAGATTAAATCTAAGAATCCCTAATTAGGGTTAGGGAAAAATTATCAATTGAGCCGTCAAGATGCCATATAAGATGATCAAATCAGCGATGGAGAATAAATGAGGAAATTAATTCGAAAATAAAGATTTTTGAAAATGAAGAAGTTAAAGACCAGACTAAAGATCCGTTTTGGAAGGATCAAGAACCTGCCCAATCACTTGACTTCTGGAGGAAAGTTACCAATTTGGAATTAAATTAATTTCAAACATGAATTTTGTGAAATAATAAATAATCAATTTTCAGATTATTCACCAAAACGAGCTGACAGTTAAGAATGAGATGACATTTTAAATAATTTAATTTATTTAAAATGAGAGGAATATCAAATTTGGCCATTAAATAATTAAATTTAATTATTTAATTTAGCAAATAAGACTAATAATTAAATTAATTAATTAGTTCATTTAATTATGAGAGTTAGTGACATATTAAATAAATAAATAAGACTTATTTATTGAATAATTAGGAAGAAATTACCGAAGAAGGGTAATTAAATAAATTTAGAAATTTATTTAATTAGGGAAAGACGTAGACAATTAATGACGTATTGAATAAATAAATAAGATTTATTTATTTAATAATCATGAAGAATAAAAGAACATGAATTAATTAAATAATTATGAATTATTTAATTAATAGTCGAATGTGGACCAAAGACATAATTAAATGTCATAATTGTGTTAGGATGAAAGTGGTTAAAATAGAGCTTATAGGCCTAGGTCATTTTTAGGTGTCTACAATACCTTGTTAAAAGTATAATGAAAATGAAATATGGGGAATGCACATGCATTCAAGTACACTGCCTAGAGCTCACTGCTCAATTAAAAAGGAAGACACACTATATTACAAAGAGATTCGGATTACAACCATCCAGATTTTGAACTGAGAAAATAGCATCTGCTAATGCCTTATTACACTTACAGTTAAGCACATGAACACTTCTTCACTCTTCTTCACACTCTACTCTACCTTCAACTGATTTAGAAAAAATTTCGCACACACACACATTCGACATAGTTCAAATGAAATGAACAATCGCTCATATATACCCAAAACATGAAATTTCATCCCTTCATGTCAGCCACAAAGAAATACTAAAAATGAATATAAATTGTCGGTCCAAAACATTAAAGATTATCAATGCGAATAAACCAAGGCCGGCCATAGCTTAATGAGGACCCAAATCAACATCACTTGCATGAAGACACTTCAATTAATTTCTCCTCGAAGATCCAAAACACACTACAAACACTATGTCGGCCAAGAATAAGAAAAACATGAACACACAAGAGAAAATCTTAGATCACGAGCACAATGATCAATGCAGACGTGCAACAAACATAGAGAATGATCTAGAAACATCCGCAAGCATTACAAATCACAAGAGAAGCATCTACAACAACTAAACTAACTGAAATATCATCATCTCCAATTAGGAACACCAACTGAAGAAACAAAAAAATTGTCAGAATGAAAATCTTCATAACTTGATCAAATCTTCATGCGGATCTTTGAAAATTGATGTGAATAAACTAGATACACTCAGAAACAAACCATTTAGTCCATAACCTTTTATCAACAATGTACAAAAATA
This sequence comes from Sequoia sempervirens, assembly GCA_007258455.2. NCBI lineage: Eukaryota > Viridiplantae > Streptophyta > Pinopsida > Cupressales > Cupressaceae > Sequoia > Sequoia sempervirens. Next base: position 1,902,083 of record VDFB02358134.1, on the reverse strand, counting down.
ACTGACATACTAAACCTCACTTCACCACTGACAACCTGCAACTCATTTATTACAATTTTCTCAATATCCTCGACATATACAACTTCAAATGAATTTATGCTAATAATGTTGACATCAATGACAACCACATATCAGCAACACAACCACAACATCCAACAATACACACACACACACACATGACAAGCCAAATTTGGCACTCCTAAATACCTCAAGTGATGACTTACTCAAATTGGAGTCTATTTTGGATGTCTGCAAATGAAACTAGGGAAATAATTGACACAAGATATAATGTCCATAACAATAAGGTTCAAAATTTAATGAATTTAAAATGGCCTTCTAAGGAGGAATATAATTCATGGTTAGAAAAGTATATGGAGTAAATATTTCCTCAGGTATCTTTTTGTCTTTTAGCAAACAATGGATATATTTTTGTCTTTTATGACCTAGTCAACACTTTTGTCAGCAGTTTTCCAAGAAGTTATGATCTCAAAGAGATGTCCAGGAGTTCAACAAAATGATTATGCACTATCTCCATTGTATTTCATCATTTTGGGTGAGTGAAAAAAATTATGAAACAATTAAGATGCCACTTTATTTTTTGACCTAGATTGCACGCTTGGTGAGTGCCAAATTTGGCACTCACCGAATGGCTCAGATGACCGAGCCTAAGGGTTGGTCATACGAAGCCCGTTTGGTGATTGTTGGAACTCGCCAAATGAAAAAATTGAAATAAAAAAAAAAAATTGAATCTCATTTCACTCATTTTGTTGTTCATCCATGACTTGTGTTTTTCCCCTTCCCAAACCACACTTGCCAAATGGAAAGCAATTTTTACTTGGAGCTTGTGAATCTTCATCAACATGCTTCCAACATGTCACAAACATTAAAGAGGAATGTATTTCTAGTTTTTTAGTTTCAAATTTGAATTAAATTATAGATCAACTTAGGTTTCTTAATTTAAATTTGTTTTACTTTTCAGGTATGAATTTCCACCTCCAAATATTGAAAATTTTCAATCACCTCCTCATGAAGACCCTCATGAAAAAGAACAACATCAAACTCATCCCTCAATTTGAAAACGTCCTATAGGAACACAAGAAACTATTTTAGGGAAAACATGAAATAATAAAAAGAACATGAAGAATTGATTACAAGGTTAAATGATACTATTGCAACAAATCCTCATAGAAGAGGCCTTTCCGAACTCCTACAGTCTATTATATCTCATGTAGGATCAATGAGTGCACAATTTAATTATTTTTCCAATAAGAGGAAGGAACAAAACAATTTTATGCAAATAAACTTTCATATGAGCAAGTGAAGAAAGAAAAAATTACCAAATTTGACTTGTGTTCCCTCTTCGTGGACCCACAAACCAATCAACCTTTATTAGTTGCATGCAAGCGGTTCCCCATCCATTGGTGCCACCATGAAGGAATAAAAAATATCTTTTGGGATAGGTGGTGGATGGTTTTTGACCAACCTCTGTGCAATAACCACAAGGTACCACAATACTCTTTGAGGAAACTCTATTATGAGTTATTCCTCAAAAACATTCCAAATTATTTTGACTATCTATATTTTTAGGGTAGAGGTGGGGGCTCCACACATGAAAAAATGAAGGCACAACATAATCCATAGCTAGCACCGAGACCCTTGGATAGACCCATGCTAGAGCATGTGATTGTTCCTTATGTTGTGAAGGATAGTGTTGAGGTGGACACCTTGTACTTGATTAGCTTGCTCACTCAAAGCCTTGTATAGTATGTGAGGCCTCTAGTAGAGCTTTATGTGGGCGAGTCTTCTAGGCCTAAAGTTCTAGCCCACTTTGGTGACTCTTGCGATGTTTTTTAAACATATGATCATGAGAGTACTCAAGATGTAGCTATGCAGGATACATTAGCTACACAATAAATGACTATTATAGATGCCTTGTTGAATGAAACATTCAGCATTGATACCTAGGTAAATTTCAGCAAGTTCATTTAATCTTTTTTAATAAATTTTATTCAAAAATGTAAGAATAACTAAATTAGTAGAATTATTATGATGAAAATTTAGGGTCAAAGTGATGATGATACTAGCACCATTCCCTTAGATCCCTATTTATTTACATCATCAATTCCATAGGTATGTAACCAATAATAAAGAAATATAATTATTACATGTGAATAGTTGAACATTATATGAATAGTTTTCTCATAACTTACTTTGGATGTCAAATAGTTTGCCAGTGGACCTTCGATATTGACACCTCACACTTTTCATCGTCGATGAACTTTCATTCAAGTAACCTTTATTCATTAATGGTGTTTTAAAATAATATTGTTAGGTAGATTTGATAATTGAACAATATTTATTGCTTCATTTTTAGATGCTGACATAAGATAGTCCTACCAGTGTTCACGGCACAATGGACCATGGTGTTGTTGCAATAGTAGTAAGTTTTGATCCTTTGAAAAAGGTATGTGACAAATTAGTAAATTTCACATTATGTTTGTTCTTTTACTATTTATTATTGAAAAATTTAGTGATACTCATATGTAGTTTAATTGTTATACTGATGCTTGCTATAGTAGCTTATCAGTCTGGATCGTGAATGTTCCCTTATTGTAGATGAGCATGTTGATTATTTGTATTCACTAAGTGATTATTTTGTTATATGTCATTCCACAATTCAATTTCTATATATTAACACCTATACTTTATATTGTATCAGTTGGACCTATAGGGAAATATAGAGAGGAGGACAAGCAAGTGTACTCAAAAGACACCAACATAACATGCATCTCCATCCAGCCAACAATTAAAAGAAACTCATAATCTATTTCCTTCTCCTAGTGGGAAATGACTATGTATTAGGGTCCTTTATTAAATGCCTACGTGGCATTTTTGAACTTATGTTTTGTACTATGGATATGTGACATTTTATGTCCATGTGGATTTTTTGCAAGCCTCTATGACTTTATTGGATATATTGTATACTTTTATCGATATACAACGTTGTATGGCATTATGAATTTTTGGTTAATTCAAACCTTATTTTACCACTGATATCCATATTTGCACTACAAATGATTAATTGAATAAATGAATAATTACAAAAATTTAATTGTTAGTAACCATAAAATTATTACAAATGCCTAATGTCCTTACTATTTATTTTTTACAAATGATTTGAAAGGGAAAGAGAGGCACACCATGTATTATTTTGTGCTAAAATTAACTATAAAATTTTATGAATTGCATTTATAGTCACTCCTAAAATTACATAAACTCTCTACAGCTAGCTTTACAAAAATATCTTAAAGATTCTTCAACCATTGGGATTGCAACATACAATATGATAGAATGTAGGAGAACTATTTTGCAGACTATTACTAATCATATGAAATTGATCCATCTATATAGGATCCATATGGAGGCCAAATCTCTTAAATCAACTTGTTTTTGATGTGGCATGGTCATTTAGATAGTGGACTTCAATATTGGTATATATTCTTAAATATTTTTAAATTATTCTTATTAATTTTTCTACTTGTAAATGTGGAGATTTATTTTGAGCCCTTGGCCTAAAAATATAAAGAACGCTAAGATTACATTGAGGGTATTGTATTCTTGATGTACACCTTATGTTCTTTATGTTTTTAGGCTAAGGATCTTAGATATACTTGACTACATGCTTTCCAAATGAAAATTCTAGTACACACTATAGGAAGGTATCATGGAAAAATAATATTTATTATGTCCTATGATTAATCTATTGCATCTTTTATTTGACTTGTTATGTGACCTTTCACAACTTGATTGTCCCCACACTCATTGGACTAAAATATGGTATTTCTATGGAGACACTTGTTCATCTTCATTTTATGATCATTTCTATGGAAAACCTCAATACCCCTTTATGATGTAGATAATATACCTATTGATGGTAGTAATTTATAGGATTTTTCATATTTGGAGGGCCTTGAGCATTGTGATGAAATTGAGACTTCTTCTACCTCTCTTTCTCTTACATTTGAAATCTTAAGTTCCTAAAATTCTATGCTTTACCATCTTGAGGTTGAGAATATATTTGGTTTTCTTATTTGGGGAATACTCTATCTCCTCCTAATCCTACTTCAAATTTAGAGTATTAGGTTATAAATTATCTACTTGATTTAGATTCTTGAGATGACCACTTGATAGGTATCTGTAGACATGTTGGAAATGACCTAAATGATATCATACACTCGGAACTGATTTACTAACATCATTTCCTCTTTAATCCATCATCTTTTCACTTAATTAATTAAATTAGCCTAGCTAATTAAATAATTGCCTCATTTTTTATCCATTAACCCAACACATTTAATTAGGTTAATTCACTCCCCCTTTATGCTAACATTTCATCTCATTAAATTAAATAAATCAAAACATTTAATTTAAATCCCTAGGTCTTCTAATTTAATTAAATAACCCCAAGTTATTTAATTAAATATCATTTCATCTCTCCCCCATTCATTAAATCATTTAATTTAATGAATATCACTTTATTCCTCCAAATCCCCTAATTGCATGATTAAACATTATTTTATTAGCAATTTAACTAATTTTCCTCTAAAAGGTGAATATTCCCATGGAATATTCCTTATCCCCTTTTTGCACAATTGAGAATTTCTTTTAATTTGAAAAATGCCTTTTATCCTCCCATAAATGAATATTCCAAGGAATATTCTTATTCCTCCATCATTTGAAAAAGAGATATTTTCACTTAGCTTCTAATGCAAGTTTTAACCTTTAACCTTTTGGACAAGTCACCTTTGACCTATGTGAGAAGGTCGAAAGTGTGTTTTTTTGTAGAAAATGTGAGCCCGTGATTAAATCCCATCATGCATTCTCATTTGTTGATGAGAATCTGTGATCCATGCCTCTCATCTCCTCCATCTTGGACCATTGATTAATATTGTGGATCTCAACCCTCCATTTCTCATTTTCTCTCCTATAAATAGAACACTATTTGGAGACAAATGGATCCATGTTTTTCAAAGAAAACTTATGTTGTTGAATCTCATCCATCTTTCAATTGCAAAGTCATGTTGAATTCACTTGCATCCACACTCACAATTTAATCACTTTTAACTCAAGTTTTAGTTTATTTCTAATTGCATAATAGCTTAGAGCATCCATTGATGGCTTCCATGCATCCATCTTAGTTTGTAATAGGTTTTCCATGTTTTAGCTTAGAATTAGCTTAGATTAGCTTAGAAATCGCATAATTAGTTCATTTTTAGCATAAAATCATGGTAACTTAGCTTGCATCATGTTTGATTTAGCATAAACTAGGTTTTCATCCATTTATCACAATGGTTTCATCAATTCTCTTCCATAGAATTGATTGAAACAGGCTCACTAACCATAGGATTGGGATAGGGTCATCACTTCACATCAACACGACACCAATTCCAAAACATGATAAGTTTCAAATGAGTTAGATTAGGAATTTAACTATTTTCTTAGTTTGTAGCTTTCAGTTCAATAAATGCTTAGTTTAACTTTTCAATTTGAATGATCTTGTTTTGTAGATTGAGGTTTAGTGGATAAATTGTGCTTTGATTCATCACGAATCAACTGTAATCGATCCACCCCGACTATCCTCGTCTCACATTTTGGTTCTTGAAAGAGGGAAAATTGTTAATTTAACTAGTTTTTAGCTCGAATTTTGTTTGTTTGTTGTTTTGTAGGATACAACGACACCCAAATCACAATCAATGACACCATATGAAGTGCATCGCCATAGAGCGATGCTATTGTAGTTTGAAATACTAACGTTGATTAAATGCACTACCACCTATTTAAATCTGGCGATGCCAATTTAATATAGAGGTATCAAAAAGTTCAAACGACGACACCCAAACTTCAGCAAAGTGACACCCCCAATTTTCAAATTTCACGATGCTAAGGTGTGTAACAACACCAGAAAAAATACCGATGCTATTGTGCTCTTTGTTTTGTCATAGAGCGACACCCACTTTTTCACCAGAGTGACATCCATAGTTCAAATTGCAATGCTATTGTGTGCAGTGATGCTCGACCAGGGCAAGAAATAATATACGATCATTTTTTTGACATGTGCTTTAATTTCCTGAATTTATCTTACCACTAATGCATTTATGATTATGTTCTAGTTGTTAGAATAATAGGGTTTTGTAGGTTGAAACATATGGAGTGAAAGTGAGGAAAAAAAATTTATCTTAAAATTTTGTGATTGTAACAAGCGTTTAATGCTTTAGGGCATTTATAACCCAAATGTTATGCTTTCTACTTTCTATTTTAGGACACACACTAAATTTCAATTGGGTTTAAAATGAACACTCAAACAAGATTAAAATTGAACCCTCATGTCATTACTTCTTTTTTGGGTTTAAAATTGAACAAGACAACTTCATACTTCATTTGGTGCTTAAAACGAACTCATCACTCCTTTGACGGGTTAAAATTTACAACTATTTGTCATGTTTTGTCATTTACAACATTTTTATTGAATGTGTATGCAATTCTCTCATGCCATTCGATGACCTTGAGAAATAGAAACATTCCATGGGTATGTGCAGGATCATGATGGGTATGTGGCTAACGACTTTTTTTTTTACCCAAAATTGATGAAATGAAAAGGGTTTTTTAAGGAGATTCTCAACTTTCCACCAATATAAATTATGCTTTACTTTGAATTTAATAAATAATTATTATTCATTTTCTATTTGAATTATGACTAAAGTCCTTATTGATAGGTGATTGAAAAACATCTATAGCTTTCAACAGATCACATTTTTTAATCAAACATGCCACATTCTATGCTTCACATACTATAGGATTAAAAAAATTGAATTTCATGAAGTTTTGACCAAGTTAAGGTGGTTAGACATATGAGTTTTTATGTTTTTTAAAAGTTGTAATAAAAAGTCATAATTAATTATTTACTTGGAAAAAAATTACAAAAAAATATGCATCACATCTGACATGAGTCCTCTACTTATATCTAAAATATTATAAAAAAATATTATTATTTTATTGTGGTTAGGGTGGTCAAATAGACACCTACTTCTTATTTTTATCCTTAAAATTTAAATACTACTGCATTAAAATTTCAAATTTTCACCAAATAGATTTTTTTTAAAATAAACCTAATAGTTTAGAAACTACATTCAATTTTCTATAGATTCTATTCTTACATATTTTTGAAATAATATAGATAACTTGTTCAAATTTTTATGTCAAGTTTCCTAACTCTGATTTTTCTAAAAAATTTGCCACTTAAGGGCCTATTTTTTCCATGATGATCTTGCACATACCCCCATAACACTTTGCACAATCACCTACATCTTTTAATTTGGGTTAAAACTAAACCCCCTTGTGAGTGTGAGAAAGAGTCATAACATGTGTTCTCTCTTTGTTCACATGAATGAAGATGATTGAACTATGGATGTACTTTCTCGCTATTGTTTATCTTTAGAGAGTCTTCCTCCCCACTTCAAAAGGAGGGAATGACCCAAGTGGTAATGAGCTAACGCCAAGCTCTTGCAAACCGCAATATAAATTTGTGGTTGCAATTAAAATTGTGATCAATGGGAAGCGGTACATGATATCTCTCTCCCAATATCTTTATGATGTGTGAAACCCTTGTTCTAAGGGTTGGGAAACCTCTTGAGGGAGTTTATCATTGCACCCCCTAAACTGGAAGCCCTTACTATGAACCCTTGTTTAGAAGCTAAAAATCCTTAAAACATTTCTTGATGCAAGAATGGTCGTTTTGAAGCTACCCCACATTTGTACTATTCAAATGTAGAAATAGAAAAAATCCTTTTGATCTCCAGATATTAAAGATTTTGAGGTTTGGTGGTCCTGAGAAGTGTGTGTCATGGAGGGGAGCCAATGTCACCAAATCTCTAAATATTTGTAGTGTTTAGTGTTTGGAGAAATTTGAGTGGGGATTCAACAAATATAGCCATTTAGAATGTAGGGTTGTAATGATTGTGATTTAGTTTAATACTTTGCTTGATTCCAAAACAATGCAAAAAAAAACATTCACTATCTTCCTCAAAATTTCAAACACTTTGGCCTAAATATGGATACCTCTTGAAAAAGCCTTGATAAATTGTTGCTTGTCCTAAGGATTCATCCTTAGAGATTTCTAAATATCTTGACCTATATCAAATTCCATATTTTCCAAAGACAACATAGGAAATTATGGCTTTGACCTCATGATTCTCACAAAATGGACATTATGAAAGTTATGGTGTTTTTGACATAAACATTTAGTTTGAAACTTAATCAAGACAAGTGGTTATGGTAAAATAAACTCACTAAGCAAAATAAACTGACAAATGAACCCCACATGACTATTTGGAGACCAATTGCTCCCATTGAACAACCTAATCTTCTAGGTTCTATAATTTAGCTAAACTTTAAACTCATTAATGGAGAACAAAATGATCTTATTAGCATTTTAAGAAGCTTCAATTTTGAAACCAAGGAAACAAATACACAATGGAGAAACACAACAACCATTTTAGACGAAGAAGAGGAACAAGCTGATATTGAGGTGGAAGGCCCATATTACCACCACTTGCATGGTAATAAATATCTTCCTTTCTTCCATAAACTTAAATTGTTTTTACATGATCTGATGTAAAGTTAGGATCCCTAAAGTAAGGTCTACAAGTCCTCATTTTATACTCAGGAATATCACTCCAAAATATCATAAGAAACATCTCTTAGCACTTCAAAAGAATAGAGACAAGGGCGGGTGTAGAAAGATGGGTAGCCAAAAGTGGCCAATTCACTTTTTCATCACAAAATAGTGAAAACATGAGAATGTTTTACTAAAACATGCTTGTGTTATGGCTTGGTAATTATTGAGCCTAGGCTTGGTCATACTGAGCCAATAATGTGAGTGTGTTATAACAAGCTCAAGTTATTTTTTGAATTTCAAAAAGTTTGCATTTTTTAATTCAAAAAATCATTTTTTTAAAATTCAAAATAGCATCACCATAACATGAGAGCATTATAGTGTGCTCGCATTTTGGTGTACATTTAATTCTTTTCTTCTCTTTTTTTTCTCTTTCTTCTTTTTATCTTTCAGAGAAACTAGATACATGAAATAAATGCATATGGACATTTAATTTCTTATACTTTGAGTTATATTTCATGTATATAGTTTCAAGATGTTTGAGAGTGGTTTTGGATCTCTAATAGTTAT
>VDFB02358134.1:1825530-1887723 GCA_007258455.2 Sequoia sempervirens | reverse complement strand
AGAAATACTCCTTTTTAGAGAGGAATGTTTTTGCTATGATCAGAAGCCTGAAGAAATTCAAGCCTTTGATCTCTCATAATAAAATTCATGTCATGGTTGCACACCCAAGTGTCAAGGAATTTCTGTTGAGCAAAGATCTGAATGAAAAAAGAGCAGGATGGATCGCCAAGGTCATGGAGTATGATGTAGATATTAAGATCACCAAACTGGTTAGAGGAAAAGGTCTATGTGAGCAGCTTGCTATAGGGTCAAGCAGTAAAAATGAATTGGAAAAGGATGTTGTGCTTGCTAATACAAATGAACTTCAGAATGCTCAAGATGATGTACCTATGGGGATAACTAATTGGGTTCAAGATATGACCCAATTCCTACAAACTAGTGAATGCCCATTAGGATTAAACAAAGCTAAAAGAAGATACTTTAGATTGCAGTCCATACCTTATGTGCTGGTAAAAAATGTTCTTTTCAAGAAGGATCTGAATGGTGTCCTATTAAGATGCATCCACAGTCACCAAATTGAGAAGGTATTTCATGAGTTTCATGATGGAGTTGCAGGAGGTCACTTTGCTCCCAGAACTACTACCGGGAAAATCATGAGAGTTGGTTACTACAGGCCTAGCTTGTTCAAAGATGCATATTCCTAGTCAAGAAAATGTATCAAATGTGCTCTATTTTTAGGAAAGGAAAAACTGCCTACTATGTCTCTACATCCAATTCAAGTGGAGTAGCCCTTCATGAGATGGGGCATTGATTTCATTGGACCAATAAATCCACCTTCTAGTACTGGTCACAAGTGGGTGTTCACAACTACAGACTATTTCACAAGGTGGACAAAAGCAATAGCTTTGAAAAAAGCAAAAGAGTCTTCAATTTTGAGCTTCTATGAGGATATAGTCACCAGATTTGGAGTTCCTGACTCCATCATCTCTAATAATGCTCTTGCATTTATGGGTCTAAGAGTAGCTGATTGAGTCGTTAAACATGGCATTCATTTGAATACATCCTCAAATTATTACCCTCAGGGTAATGGTTTTTTTGAAAGTACAAATAAGAATCTCATCAAGATCATTAAAAGAACCATAGAGGATAATCAAAGGACCTAGCACATCAGTTTAAAGAATGCACTTTGGGTAGACAGAGTGACCCCTAAGAGATCTATTGGTAATTCACCATATATGTTGGTCTATGGCAAAGAGGCAAGATTACCCCTATCTGTGGAGCTTCCAGCTCTAGACATTGTTCACCAGTTGGAGATGTTTGAGGGACAGGACCCAATATCTATAAGGTATGCAGAGCTCATGGAGCTCAAAGAATCAAAGGACAAAGCAATGAAGGATTTGGAGTATCGTTAGCTCCAAACAAAGAAAACATTTGACAGAAGGGTTACAACAAATTTTTTTGAGGTGGGAGACCTCGTGCTCAAATGGGATGTTCTGAAAAGCAGGCCAGGTCATCACACCAAGTTTGACAACATGTGGACAGGCCCATTCATTATCAGAGACTGTAAGGAGCACAATGCTTATCAGCTAGCTACAACAGAAGGTGAAGTGTTTCCTATCCTAGTTAATGGGATACACCTCAAGCCCTATTTCTGAGTTTGACAGGTCCATCTATTGTACATATTAGTTTAGGCTTTATGTTTTCCATAAGTGTTGTTCCAACATAGTAAATATTTTTTCTTTTTCAGTTTCCCTTGTCTTGCCGTTTTTGGAAACCTGTTGTGTCCTATGGATCTCATGCGAATTACAGCCATGTGCAAAACTGATGTTCTATTTGTTTCTGGGTTTCTTAATGAATCCGTGCCCAATGGATAGTACTAGGCTATTGGTCTTCATGTTTAGCTGGAAAACATCCAGCTAAGGTCGCCATAAATGTTACCCATTTTTCACCTATGGGCTCAATCAGGGAGGGTAACCCATGCTTTCAGAGGCTCTCGAAGACTAAATGGAGGAACACTTGCATCAAGACCACATATTTTCTAAACTATTTGTTTCTTGTGCAGATGCAGAGGAGAATGATGTTTTAAAATTCAGCACGTGGATTAAGTGTGGCTCCCAAGAGGGTTGAGCCCAGTGTGTAGGTCTTCAGTTTAGGGGTGGGTTTTCTTTTTATTTTTTGCCTTATTTTTTCCTTTTATCTATTTTTCCTTCTTCTTGCCTTTTTCTTGTTTGTCGGGGGCGGAACCAGGTCGGGATCCAAACTTGTAACTTTCTCACTCTTGGTTCCTGTTTCTGATCCGGTTCCGACCCCGGTTTCGCCGTGTTCTTTTTGTTGGGCCCCTTTTTCCCTTGTTTCTGTCGAAGGTAGAGTCAGATCAGAATCTGAACTTGAAACTTGGTGAAAGTTTTAGGTACAAATTTAGTTTTGGTTCCAGTTCCGCTCGCTCTTTGTTTTGACCATGATTCGGATCCGGACCTAGTTCTGCCTCTTGGGTTTTTGTCTTGTGCTTCTTTGGTTTCTGGTTCCTCCCTGGTGCCGGTTTCGTTGGCATTTTTTTTCCCTTCGCCTTCTTTTGAGTTTTGTCGGGACTGGAACCAGATTGGAATCTGAACCTGAACCTTGAAGAAAGTTTCAAGGGTGGATTTTGTCCCAATCCTGGTTCTGCCAGGATTCATTTGTTTTTCTTCCACCCCCTTTTTCTCACTCCAGTCTCATTTTGGTCCTCATCTTGGCTCTGACTCCATAGGAGGGTTCGAGCTCGGGAAGCAGCGAAGGCTCTCCCCAAGTGAAATTGATATCAGTGTAATGTCTCACCGATGGCTTAGTGTCTCACCGAAAGGAATGTAAGCCTCGGCGAAAAGGAATGTCATCGCCAAGAAGGGAGGGGCCTCGTTGTGATGTCTCGGTGATTGACAGTGTTCACTGGGGAATTCTTAGCATAAGATTTTAAACTTGGTAGGAGGTCTTGCCGATATGGTAATGTCTCCCCGAATAACGAAATAAAGTAAACTCATCGAAGAGATGCGGGAGCTTCACCATAGGTCCTACCGAATGTGGGGAAGTCTCCCTGAAATTTTACATCAGTGTAGCTCCCTACCATCGTAGTAATCTCTTGTCGATGCATTGTAGTCTCAGGGATAGGAGGGGATATCGATAAGACAATCCGAGCTTGCTAGGAAGTCTCGGTGACCTGGGAATGTCTTGGCAATAGAATAAAGTAAGCTCGGTAAAGGTTTGTGCCTTTCACTATGAGGTCTTACCAACCTGGTAAGGTCTCACCGAAAGCAAGCTGAGCTCACCAAGAGTTGAAGACTTCGCCCTAAGGTCCTGCCAATAGACAGAAGTCTCACTGAAAGGATCACATGCCTAGTACAAGAATATTCCTTCGATGAAGGATCTGAGCTCAAGGGAAATGTCTTGCCATTGCAATATGGTCTCAGCGAAAGAAGGAAGCATCAAAAAGACAAACAAGTCTCACTATGAGTCTTCCTAACCTGAGACTATCTCCCTGACAGAGCAGAATGCGTATGGTAAAGTGTCTTCCCAATAGCGATTGTCTTGGTGACCATAGAGACGATATTGGCATGACTTTTGGGCTCACTGAGAACTCTTGCCAATAGTTCCATGCTATGTCGATGGCTTTAGAGGGGCATAATCGCATCGGTGAGACACTTCCAATTCTCGTTGAGACGCGATTCTTTTCAAAGGATTTTTGACCACCAACAGAGCATGCATGGAATACACTTGACCAACCAGGAGGTGCTGAGGCGAGCCGTGGTAGTCTGATCAAAATGAAGAATGTCAACGGGATGAATGCAACACATATATGTTGTGAGCTCAGGGCAAAGCGTTCAATCGAAGTGTTTTGAACAGGACACGACGCCAGGATCAGAATGAATGTGGTAGCTGCGAAAGATCTAAGGGCCTCTCCAGGGATGACTCTTCACATAAATGGACATGTAGGGTGCAACATTTAATTTAGTCGAAAAGATCTTAGGATAGATTTTTCTGAGACCGATATTTTGGTAAGCCCTAAGGGGCCGACACAGTTTGATATATAAGGCATTTTTTCCCTTTTCTGTAGGGAGTTTGGATTATGCATTCAAAAGGAGTTAGTGATTTTTATTAATCCTTTCTCGACTAAATGTATGTTTTGTAACTCAATTGGAATCTGGAATACAACACAGAGTTAACCTTGGAAGCTACTGTTAATGTTCGTATTATTCTCATTTCCGTATTTTAGATTATGCAAGTTCTTAACTGTGTTTTTTTCTAAAATCTATATTCGTACCTAAGGCTATGAAATTTATCTTTTCTTTCCTAAGATATACATGTAGAGCAAGCCTGTTAAGAATAGTGCATGAGTTTAAAGGGGTTATGTTAGGTAAGTGAAAACGCTGACTTTTGCTTTCAAGTGTACGTTCTTCATGTGTCTGTTTCATGATTTCTTATTAACTTCATGTATCACCATAGGAATACCGTAGTTTAGTTTCATTCATGTACTCCTTCTCCCTTTTCTCTTTAGAAGATCGTTAGTTTAGGTGATACCCAAAGGAAGCCGTCCTTGTCCAGAGGTTCATTTCAACTACAGGTGACCCATAGCCTTTAAATGATCCCATGTTGCTCTAGAAAGCTTAGTTTTTTGTAGACTTTGCATAGGGTGCATTTCTAGGTGACAACAGGTGCAACAAAATCATGATTTTTAAAAAAATGAGGAACAACTCTCACAAAATGTGTAGTTGACTATGTTTTTCTTGACGAAGGAGGAGCTCTTCTTACAGTTTTGCCTTACCTTTTTGGTGGAGATAGCTGCAAGTACTCAAATGAGCTTGCACTTATTTTTTGAATCCTTCTCATAAGCTGCTATAGTACTAGTTTTTGCTAATTTCCAAACTTAGAGTCACTATATATGCATATTTCAACCTCTTAAAGGTATGAAAATTACTTGTTGCATATCAAAACCAGCAATAAACATATATTTCTTGAGTTGTCTTGATTCAAATAGTCTCACCGGACATGCCAAAAAACTGTTATCTCCTAATAGTGCACCCTTGCTGAGTAAACTTAGCCTATTGGTGAAACATGGGAAAGCTTCCCTTATTGTGAGCTCATATTGTGGAAGCTAACCTCCAGAGTAAGCTGGCTCTTATGGTGTTCACCTAAAAACTAACTAAACTAATGTTTTTTTTGGGGAAAGGGTAAGAAGGAAACATAAAAAATGAAACTATCTCCTAAGGTGATGCACCAAAATGATTATCTAAAACTTGCACAACTGCTTTTAGACACAATTGATCAACAACCAAGCTTTGATGTATACACAACATAGATGCTCATATTATCTTGCATCAATGCTTCATAAGAAGGATATAATACTCAAAGTCTTAGAAGGAAGATATACTCTCTTCACAACTTTGAATTTGTTTGTATTACCAACACAACCTACAACATACATATTACTTATGCATAAAGGTGCTACTAATGAGACACAACAACAAGGATGAGATACTTCACATGAAAGTGCATCAATCATTCAAAACACAATGAAATAGAATATGAGAAGGAAACAATTGCTTAACTTTATTGATATGAAAAAGATGTAATACTAATATACATGTCTATAAAATAGTTACAATGCTATATGTTGCTAAAATAACGTCCAAAAAATGTTACAATGTAGCAAGAAGATGAAAAGAACTAACTTCAAACTATTTTTCGAAGTTGCTTTATGCTTTCTTAGTAGTTGCAAAAAGATAGGGACTTCAACTTCCCTTGGTCGTGCACAACAATAAAGTCTAACTTTAATCCCCTTAAAAAACTCAAAAAATGCTTTGGAATAAATAAAAATTCAAGGCTTGACCTCTCCTACCATAAATGCACCTAAAATTGCTCCTAGATGCTTTCAAACCCCTTCAAAACTGAGTCAAAACAGTTCATATATCTCCTTCATCAATTTCTAAATGCCCTTAGATGCTTGACATAACTCATAAATCCCAAACCATCCCCTTTGACTTAATCTTGAAAACAAATTATTTTCTTTATTTTGCACAACATACAACAATTATTAAATTGATTTATAGTTCATCACTTTAATAATGTTTTACATTTTAACATAGTCTCAATTTTGTGCAAAATGGAGGGAACATTTGACTAAACTTGGAAACTATGAAAAAGGGGACATAAAGCATTCAACATATTACATGAGGCATTAGTTTATGAAGAAAATATTTAAAACAAAAAAAAAATGTCATTTGGTGGTCGACCAAACTTTAGGGCAAAAAGAAACCCTAAGGAAGCCTGTGACCACACACTGCATTTCATTTCATTTTTGTAAATTTGCAACTCTGTTGAGGCCACCAAGGGTTTTAACTTAAGCTTTCATGGTGGAATTTGTGTGTGGTATGGCTTTATCTTGCAAAAAAATACCATTTTTTTCCTTTAACTGTGAAAGAAAAGGAAAAAAATTGCATATCTTTCTACAAAAAATTATGAAAATGCTTTGATTTTTTTCTATATACTTTCATGCTTATTATCTTATACAAAATAAATGGTGTGAATTCCATGTTCATCCATTGTCCGATCAGGAATCATTCCATTCCTTCCATTCCTTCCATTCCTCCGTTTCCATTCCATTCCATTCCATTCCATCAATGGACAAATGTGGATTATCCAAAGGTTTTCCAATTGTGGAAAATGAATGGCATGATCCATGTGTTTCTATGGATATTATCCTTCTTCAATTCATGACAATATTCAAGCAAAACTATCTCCATTTTATAGCAGTAATTAGCTCATCATAATCTAAAAAATTGCATGAAGACTATGGTTGTGAATGAACACCAAAGATGAGAAATACTTATTCCATAAGCCCCTGTAAATTCACCACATATAGCTCATCATTCCCTATTTTATGTTCATTATGAATGTTGTGTATTTCATTGATGTTTGTTGTCTTTATAGTGATGACTATATGGATTGAATTGTCATGGCTTTACCACTGTAACTTTATTGAATAATTTTCATGAATTTCCTTGCCATGTAAGTGATTGTTGTGACCTCAAGTCACTTCCATTGATGAAAATTAGACCTCATATCCCTCTCAAACAAAGGGTAGCATGTTGGGATCCACCATTGTGGGAGCCCATTTTCCTCCACATGTTGAGATGTCAATGCAAAGCAATCCATCAATGAAAAATGTACCTATACATGCACAATGAACAAACATGTTAGATAAAAAGTAATGAAGCTCAAAGCTTGATGGTGATTGATAATGATCTTTTTCTTTTCCTTGATATTTGTGTTGATTGAATATCTGATTTAATGCCTCATGAGAGTAAAATATATGTTTTTTGATATTGTATATGAAGAGAATTTGACTTGAGCTCTAACACCATCTGTTTCATCCTTTACAAGTATTTCTGGAGCAACCAACGAAGGGAGCTAGAGTTGAAGACTCATCTGATCAACCTTGGGATTTGTCCTTTAGGCAATGATAGATCCATTTTATTTTCATGTTCTTTTATTTCATCAAATGTATATTCTATTTCCTTATGAACATTGCATTTGATCAGTCACTCCCATGGCTTGTGTGGGACACTGTACTTTTGTACAATGAATAAAAAACAACAATCTTATGCAAATTTGTGTAATCTCTTATCTTGTAAATACTTACATAATAAAACTACAAATTTCATTTGAAAGTATCTTTTGTGTGATGGTGAAAACCTTAGCAAAACAATTTATGTACCTTTTATCTTTAGTTGCAAATGTTGTTCCAACTCTACCTAATTGAGCTGAAAGAAAAATTATGTAACAGGTTCAATGATTATCAACAATAAGATTTAAATTCTATAAAAAAAAAGCATTAATAGGGTATGTGCAGGATCATCATGGGAAAAATTGGCCCTTAAGTGGCAAAAAATTCAGAAAAATCAATTTTAGGAAACTTGACGTAAAAATTTGAATAAGTTATCTATATTATTTCAAAAATATGTAAGAATAGAATCTATAGAAAATTGAATGTAGTTTCTAAACTACTAGGTTTATTTAAAAATAAATAAAATCTATTTGGTGAAAATTTATGTCTTGATGAATACTTAAATTTTGGGAAAAAAAATAAGAAGTGATTAATACATTAGGCCACCTAACCATAATAAAATGATAATATTTTTTTATAAGATTTTATATATAAGTAGAAGACTCATGTCTGGATGTGATGCATATTTTTTTGTAATTTTTTTCCAAGTAAATAATTAATTATGAATTTTTTATTACAACTTTTAAAAATAATAAAAAATTTGTATGTCTGACCACCTTAACTTGTCAAAACTTCATGAAATTTAATTTTTCTTTTTTTAATCCTATAGTATGTGAAGCATAGAATGTGACGCATGTTTTAGATTCAAAAAATGTGATACCATTTGAAATTTATAGATGTTTTTGAATCAACCTATCGATCTGAACTTTAATCATAATTCTAATAGAAAATAAATAATAATAATTTATTAAATTCAAATTAAAGCATAATTTATATTGGTGGAAATCTGAGAATATCCTCTAAAAACCCTTTTCATTTCATTAATTTTGGGTTAAAAAAGGTTGTCAGCCATATACCCTACAAATACCCATAATATTGCCACTTTTTGGCCCATCATGATCCTGCACATACCCAATAAGATTGTTGGATCAAAATTTGGTCACATGGATCTAGAATAAATTCTCAATGTGAAAGAAAGATAAACTAAAGCTATAAAAGAACTCATAATAATTAAGGACAATCTTTTAGCTATATTTATACAATTGAAATAGTGTAAATTGTAAAATGACTATTGAAAGTGAAAATTTCCCTGCACTCGCCCAAGGTTGTAATTGCAACCACTTATATTTTATGCTCCAACACAAATTTCGTCAACTTCAATATTCATTCGTCAAACCCCAACAAAAAATATAGCATTATTTGGGAATCAAAGAGGCTCTTATCTTTCTCTTATATCTCAATTTTTTTCTCTAGAAAGTGTAAATATTGTTTCTTAAATGTGATGGTTAAATTATTTTCCTCACATTAGATTTCCTAATTAGGTGGAGATGAAATTATTCTCTTAAATTTTATTTCAATATGATTCGATGGAAGATGAATCTAAATAAATGCATTAATTTCCTTCAATAACTTCTCAATTCATTTCAAGACTCAACTTTTATATAGAAAATATTGAATTGTAAATGTTTATACATTTTTGTTTAGCATGAATATTACTCATTCCATGAAAATGATAAAAAAATATGAATTAATAAATATTTTAATTCAATTTAATAAAGTGCATACTTCATGTCATAACATACATCATAATATTTATGACTATTAACTATAATGGTCCACATGCATGCAATATTTCTACTATTAAAATGCTTGACATGGTTATAAAAATAGAAGATGTTGATTATTTTAAAGTAGGACAATATGATACTATGTGTCCATATCTCTATTTTTTAATGAAAAATAACTAAAAATGGATTCCTAACCACTATTATCCAATGTCCACCATATCTCTATTTTGTATAGTGATCTAATATGGTGACTAGATAAAGATTAAAGATTCTAAACATATGGATATGTATGATTGTATTAAAAACATACTTTATTCAAATAAAGGTTGCAGTATAAAATAAAGACCCTACCTTGTAATTCTATTATGAACTTGTCACATGAAATTGTACCCTATTGAATCTAATGTTCAATATTCCAATAAAATAATGGAACTAATCACAAGGTGTGTGACCTTGTAGTTGCGGTTAGATCTCTACAAAATGTTAGCTTCCTCTCCTAAACTAGATGTACATATGTTGGTCCAATCCAACATATGAAATAATATCACTATTTTTATTCTATTAGATCACAAATTAAAAAAGAGAGAAATAATTGCATAAAAAATGGAAAGGGGAGATGATTCACCAAAAATATAATGATTCTTCTAGATTTTACAAAATAGAGGAACAATGAAATGTCAAAGAGACTTGAACGATATTCTATTTTACTAATCCTTATAAGGTGATGTGAAGGTTAGGTCTGAAAAAAAATAAAAAGAAAGGGATGATTCATAATTAGCTCTATAATAAATATTAACACAAAATACAAGGAAAAAAAGAAGAAGAATACATTCAAATGTGAAGACAAGGAATTATGATAAAAAATCATTAAACCAATTGCTTGAAGCCTTCATTACAATTATGAATACAAAATACCTACATAAGTAAATTAGAGAAATGGGAGAAGAAACCTTACAATAAATACATAAGTCTCTTTTATAATGAAGAATAATAGAGACCCTTGCTACAAACCCTAACCTTAACCTCCTATAAAAATATGGTCTAGAAGCAAGTGAAGAGCAGTCCTAACAACAAGGAGATTTCTAAGCATTGATGGCTTTGAGGAGGAAAGTGGAATCCCCTAAAGAATATGTTTTATAAGCGGTCATGGATGCCTAAAGTGACATAAAGTCCTCTATAGAGCAATTCAAGTAGCATGGAAGTGTGGATTCAATATACAGAGAATTGAAGGTGTTGTGGGAGAGCTATGGACTAGAGAAAATACATGTGAGAGTCCCTAAGAATTAAATTCCAAGAAATGTAGCTCACATGTTATTATCCATACAAAAAACTATTTTTCCATTATCCATTTTCCAAGTTTGAATACTGGTCATTAATGTGCATCTATAAGTTTGAATTTTGGTCATTCAATTAGTGCACTAAGAGGTTAAGCTATCACAAGAATCCTTCCCATCAACTAAGTAAAATTCATAATGTGAAGAAGTTATACAATACAATGGGAAGTAGGCACCTTGCATTTGCGAGCCTAATGATAATCAAAGAGACAAGTGAGTCAATGAGGGAGACACATGGCAACATAACACTTCATCCAAACTTTGGTGTGTATTAGATGAAGTGAAATTATGACGTGAAGAAGGAATGCAACATAATAGTAATAGTGTGACACTTGGAAGCATAGCATGTAGTCACAACCTTGTATGAGGCAAGAAAATTGATGTTGTAGTGTGAAGAAGTGAGCATAATACAATAAGAATGTGACACTTGGTAGAATAGCACATGGTCACAACCTTGGTGTCTATTAGACATAGAAAAACTATGGTTTGAAGAATGAATGAGATATAATAATAATAATATGACACTTGGTTGAATAGCTTATATTCACAACCTTAGCTGGGGAAAGTGAGCTTAATTTGTGATTTGAAGAGTGATCACGATGCAATCAAAACCCAATACTTGGACAATAGCTTAGTAGAGGTGGAGACCATCAATGCAGGTGATAAGTGATACAATTTTCTATGTGGGTAATTGTTGATATGGTTGCTTAAGTGATGGGGCTAATAAGTAAATGATGTGAAATACTTAAAGAAGCACTTTAGGTTAATTTTTATGGATCAAATAAGTAATTCATAAATTAGAAAAAAAAAATCATACTAACTGTAAATACCTAGAGTTTATGGTTTAAGCCCTTAGAAGTAGACATGAATTATAAAACCATATAAAATACACAAATCCATTACATCACAAACCATTACTCATATCAGTAATTAATAGAGATGAAAAGTGGAAATTTTACCAATATTTTTGTCAATATTCTTATGACTATTATGGGATGCTTACTTGCCAAACATGGGAAAATCTATTGGAATTAAGTAATACATTAGGAAATAGAGTCAAGGAGTTAAATTTTTTGAAATAAGGTAGCCTCAAACAGAAAAAAGGGACAACATGTGGGTAAGTGCACCAAGTTGTGACACAAAGAGGGGGTCTTAAGATGCTACTTTTTTATGAAATTAGAAAATTCTAATATTTGTTTAGAAAATGAAGATAGTTATGCTCAAAATTTGAAGATGCAATAAGAACAAGAGTTGTAGTTCTCTGGATATACTTTCTAAGCTACTATTTCTTTGTAAATGGTGAAGATTAAGGATTTTGAAAAAGAGGGAGCACACAAAGTGGTCATGTCTTTTCAAAAAAAAAAAAAACATAGCATCGGGTGTGCTCCTCTAAAATGTTAACTTTTTTAGAATTTCAAAAACCACTTTAGTGATAAATTAGTTAACACCATCTAGCTTATCCCAAACTTTTTGCCTAATTTTTTAATGAAATATTATTTTCTAACAATTTTCAAACTGGACACATCCTAAAAAATAAAAAAATTGAGCATGCTCCCCCCTAATATTTTTGAAAACTAATCAAAAATCAATTTTATAATACAAGTAGAATAGAGTCTCATTTCTAAAAATTTAATTTGTTTCAAAATTTTATGAATGAGTAAAAAACTATACCCAAAATACCACATGTTGGTTTTTGAAAAGAAAATGGACACAGTAACAAAATAAATCAAAGATGAAAACTTTAACATAATAAAAGCATGAAAATAATTATATGGTTAGATTGCTAAGAGAGATATTAACTTCATCTTGGTATTTAATAAATTTTCATTGAAACACATGCAAACCTAATGGAGTGCACATCTAGAAAGATGTGAATTTTTTTACCTTTTTGAAAAACCACGTCTTTTGCATGAAATGGTAATCCCCAAAGTAAATCCAACCCAAAGGGTTGGTATTTTCCAATACAATCCATTTGGTGAGTGCCAAACTTGGCGCTCACCAAATGAAAATTTATTTTAATTTGGCAAGCACCAAATTTGGTGATTTCCAAATGAAAAAGCATTTTTAGAATGCTAGAGCCAAGTTATCTTTCTCTTTCTCTCTCTCTCTCTCTCTCGCACTTTGATAAGGCTTAGAGTGTAGGGTTTATGATTGATGATGGAAAATCAAAGAATAACCTTTCACTCCCTCCACCTCCTTCCCTCTCCATCGATACTTCCACTTCTCTTTCCCTCTCTTCTCTTTCTCACCTCTCTCTCCATTCCTTCCCCTCTACTCCACCCCTCTCTCTCCATATCCACCTCCCCCCCCCCCCAAGTTGTGAGTCCTCTCCTTTCTCTATATCTCCTCATTTCCTCCCTCCACCCTCCATCCACCACTATTTCCTTCCTCTATCTTTCTCCCACCTCTTCCACTGGTTTCTCCAGTCCTTGTCTACCTCCACCATCCTTTCCTTCCTCTCCATCCATCTCCTCCTTCCACCATTTCTTTCCCTCCATCCATTCCTTCCATTTCTCTCCCTCTTCTATGGTCTCTCCATCCTCTTTCCTTCCCTCCTCCTTCCATCTTTATCCCTCCCTATTTTATTTTTTCTCCACCATATCTCTCCAATATTTTGGTCCATTTCTTTTCCCTCCCACCCTCTCTTCCCCATGAAGCTGGGGTCTTTCCCTCCCTTCCCTCTTTATCTCCCCCTCCTCTCTATCCCCTATTTTCTCACTGTCTCCATTGCTTTGTCTCTCCCTCCACTCTCCCCTCATTTCTCCACTCCCTTTGTCCTTCTTCTTCCTGTTCTCTCCATCCACCTACCCTCTGGGTCTCCTCCATCCACCTCCATGCCACTGTATTTCTCTTGTTCCTCTCTCCTTCCCCCCCCCTCCACCTCCTCCTTCCTGATCCATCCACTCCCTCCATCCCTTATTACTCCTCTACTGATACTTCCCTTTCTCTTTTCCTCTCTTCACTCTCCCACCTCTCTCTCCCCTCTCTAGGTCTCTCCAACCCTCTCTCCATCCTTACCCCCATCTCTATCCTTTCCTCCCTACCTCTCCCTTCTTCTCTATCCCTTTTTTATTTTTTTGCATCCATCTCTCTTCATTCTCTCGATCATTACCTCTCTCTTCCACCCTCTCTCATCATATCTAGCTATCTCCCTCCATCCCTCTTTACCTATCTACCTCTGCCTCCTTATCTCATTACCTAACTCTCCCCCCATCAATCTCTCTCCCTATGTCTCTCACCTCTATATCTCTCCCCTATCTAGTTATTTTCCTCCCTCTCCACCTCTCTCCATCCCTCCTTACCACACTTTCCCTCTTTTTGAACTTCTCTCTCATTTTCTTCTCTCTCCCCCTCACCTCTCTGTTGAACACTCAAAATCCTAGGGGGGTGAATCAGTATTCTATTAAACCCTTCAAACATTATCCATCAAATTCAATTGATATTTAAGCAAAATAAATCATAAAAGATCCAAAACATCACCTAACACATGAACACTAGGATTTTTACATGGAAAACCCAAAATGGGAAAAACTAGAGTGAGTGTTAGCTCGTAATATATTATATCTAGATATCATGGTACACTACAAAAATGCTCACTGCAGGTGAACTCACTATCTAGTGGACTCACTACCCATAGAGAATAAGATAGAAGATAGAATGGGTGGCTCGCAGCCTATTGAATTGTTACAATTACATCTATAGTATGTTGGATTACAATTCCAATGAAGTACAAAACAATCTTTGCACTGATCTAATGCTCTACTCTACTCTGAATTCCTACAATACTAATCAAATTCTCATCACAAACATGTAGGTGGAACACCATACATGTCAATAATATTTGATCACTCACACATCATCCCAAAACATCAAAATAAAACTCCTATATATCCATATCAAGTGTAACATCAATTAGGCCAGCCTAATTGGATGTAACACACAAAATTTGAACTTTTCATCCTCAAAAACTTTTATCAACATCTCACACCTTAATTCAAAATTAAAATTACCTCAAGATAGGTCAGAATGATTCCAATATAGGTCCTACATTAGATTGCAACACATATTAATCCTTTAAACATGTTAGGTCGGCCCCAAATAAGACCTAAACACAAAAACCTTCATCTGTTTACCCAATTCACCACACGTGGAATTCAAAACTCAATCCCATATGGAATTCCTACTCAACCAACATTTGTAAGCTTACCTTCAACATAACAACTTAAAATAATCATCTATGAGGGAATGCAAAATCTCTCATGTCAACACTCTATACAAGAAATAATTGCAATATACAAAATTGAACTTTGTCATTCATACCTTCTAGGATACTTCACAAAATGACAAAACAACTTGGATTTAGATGCATTTGATGATAAAAAAATTATTGCTAGAATTGAAGAGTGATATCTATGTTTGCGGTGGAGTGTGGACCCAAAAACTAAGGCACTAAACCACTATACTGATATATTTGATACTTAAACAAATTCTTGAGTAGCTATACTTTTCAAACCACTATATTGATAGATTTTATACTTAAAAAAAAAATTGAATAGATAAAAAAAATTGAGTAGCTATACTAATCGTACAAAATGTACATGTCATGATTATGTTTCTAGACAACATCATCTTCCAACAATCTTCCCCTTTGTTATTGATGGCCACATGTGCACCAAAAACATTCTCAAAATTTTTCTCTCCCCCTTACACATCTTTCTTTCCCAAAACACTCCAAGTATCTCTCCAAATATCTTACCAAGTAACTCTCTCCCTTTGACATCAATGAAAAAAGGTTTGTTGAAACCAACTCTTGTATACTCCCCCTCAAACATAGAAATAGCTAAAAGAAAGTACTAACTCCCCCTTAGGAAGTTAACACAAAACTTCTATATCATCTGCATATTTACAAAAGAATCTAAAAAACTTGAAAAACTTGAAAGATGCATAGAAATAGAAACTATCAACTTGACGATGTTGACCCTTGAAGCTTTTGTAAAATGACTTTCCATGCAAATTTTCCTTCTTCCCATTCTTTCTTCATTGTTGCAAGCATTCTGTATTGAGACTCAAGCTCAACCAAGTTTTCGTCTACTTCTTTTGGAGTATTCAGAGTAATATTTAGCTTTGAAATCTTATCAATACTAACAAGAGAACTTGAGAAAGGTATATACTTAATCTTCATCAAGTCCCTTAGCTTCTCAAACTGTCTAATTATTTCTTCTTTCTGGCTCTATAGAGTAAATATTTTATCATGTAGATCCACTATAGCAGTCCAAGCCTGATCGTCTCTATCTTATACCAAATCACAAGAACTTGATGCACTACTTATTTGTGTTTCTATAGAGTCCATGGCATCCTTTATACTTTGTTTGGAATTTGACCACTTCGTATAATACAAAAATAAAGTCTTTTCTTCTTCTTCACATGCTTCTACATACTTCAAACTTTCTTCAATATTTTTGTGTGTAGATGCACACTTCTTTGTGATATCCAATAATTTCTTCTCTACAAGCCTTACCTCAAATTCTATTTCAACTTTTCCTTTTAGTCTGGAGGCATATTCCTTGAAGGAATCAATCAATAACTTGAAATTATCCATTGTAGATAATGATTAATCAATTTTTGTACCTGGGGTTATCTCCTACAATGCTTTCACAACTTCATCCATCAATTCATTACTCTTTTTGTGTGTTTCAATAATCTCCTTTCTTGTTGATGTGTGAAACACATCACCTAGAAAAAAATTATGAATGAGAGAAATTTTGTCCAAGACCACATTGCCTTGTTGCATAGGCATCTGTAATAGTTGAGATGAAACAAGTGGTTGGAATCTTATATTTGTAGACAAAATATTTTTCAATAGATTTCCAGAGGAAGATTCACAAAAAGGCTTAGGTAACTCCAAGTTTTCTTCTATTTCTTCATCTAAATCCTAGACTCAATTTTCTCTTCCTCTGCCTTGTTTTCTTCACCAAAGGGCTTATCCTTGTCTTCATCATCCTTTTTCTCTTCATCTCCTTTATCTTTATCCTTTCCTTATTCATTCTCCTCATTCTTGTTTTGTCTCCTTCATTCTCACCTTCATCTTCTCTCTCCATGTTCTATTATTTCTTCCACTCTTGTTCTTTATCCTTAGCATGCTTTCTACCTTCACCAATGGCAAGTTATGTGTCTTTCAAAGGAATAGATGTCTCTAGTTTTCCATGATCATTAATTACTAGTGGGAGAATGGAATTATCTTTTGCAATATCATGAGTAATTGGAGGAATAAAGGTGTTATCTTTTGAGGTTTCTTCCTTGGTCACTATGTGCGACCTTTTCAACTTCATCGTCGCCTTGAGTTGGTTCTTCGATGTCTGAAGGATTATTAGCAATATTTTCCTCTGCATCTGTAACTTCATCACTAATCCCATGCTCATGTTGAGTATCATCTATGTGCATATCTCCTTTATCATTAAGTTCTAGGGCACTGGAATCATCATTTAAACCTTTTTCAGTTATCAGGAGTAGACCCAACTTCTATACAAGTTCCTCAGCCTTTTTATTGCATTCTTTTCAAATCATATCATGATCATTCTAATCCATTCCCATAAGAATTTTTACCTTCTATTTTTTCATTAGCTCCTTTTTGTAGATGGTAGCCAATGTGGCTCGATTTGCTTTAGACAAGGGAACACCAACTCTCTCAAGAGCTTCATCTTTCATCTTTTCATGCTCCATACTTGCATCCTCTCTTCTTTTTAACAAAACAAGCTAAACGTCATCTGGTATATAATTTTGGATATTCTACATATCTACCTCAAACACAACAATTTATTGAACTATAGCTTCAATTATTGTAGCTTTGTCTGTTTCATCAAGTTCCTTTTACATTTTTTGTGTCTCCTTTAGCATCTCATTTTGCACTAAATTGTTGAAAATTACATCAAGCTTCATAGGAGTGTGAGTTTTCTTAGTTTTCTTCTTCTTCTTTTATTTAATCAAAGGCTTCTTTGGTTCTTTATGCTTCTTTTTTGGATAGGCCTTCTTGGCTTCCTTCACCTTTTCCCTCTTTTGTATTTTGAATCCTTCTTTCTCTTTCTCAACTTCCTCCTCACTATCTGTATCTATAATATGCATTCTCTTTATTTTTTTGATTAGAGGGTCTTCATCCTCTTCCAACTCTTCTTCCTCAACAACATTGATGTCACTTTCCTTTTTTCTTGTGGCCTTCTGCTTCACTCTTGTAGAAACAATAAGGGGGTACTTTGGTAGAAATTTTCTTTCCTTTTGCCCTACTGGCATGAACTATTGGAGGGGATTTATCCCTTATCGAAGGAATATATGTGGATTTTCTCTTCTCACTAGTAGCAGGAAGAGATGTGCTAGTAGATCTTCCTGATCTCCTTGAGCTGCCAGAGGCTTCTATTGCACTCATGTGTTAGCTCTAGCTCTATCTCTGGAATACTTAACTTTTTCCATGGGGAGACCACTTTCTTGTGCATATATGTTAAGCATCTTGTCCACATTCTTTTTCATCACTAGTTTCTTGAACTCTAGGTGAACTTCCATTGACTTTTCTTCATAATTCCTATACCTTGGCTTGTCGAGATCTTTAGGAATATTTATTAGTACCTCTACATAGCCAAAAAGTTATGCCTTTGAGACTTCATAATTTAGTTTTGGAACCCAAATGGTCCTAGGTTCTATTGCTTCCATTATACAAAAGTTTGAGGAGACAAGGAAAGTGATGTTGTTTTTGTATCTCTCCACAAAACTTCTTGGAATTCTCTATCTCTCATTCATTCTTCTTTGGAAAATTGCAAATAAGGCTGCATGGGCATCATCCTAAGCATTCATATCTACAAGACCTCTCATATAATCTCCTATCTTGTGTGCAATGGGCCTTTTAATTGACCAATTAACCTTCCTAATCACTAGAAATTCCCTTGAGAAGTAGAAGAGAAAACACATCACTAGTGTTCCATACTTGAACACATACTTCTTAATTTCTTTCAAATTCTCCATCAATTGTTGTCAGAGCAACTAACAAAGTTCATAATCAACATTGTTCTCAACCATGTCCTGTGCCAAATGAATTGTGGTGGTAGAGACAAAATTGTATCTATTGGTATAGTAAATCTTGTATCCAATAAGCATAGTTGCATATCTAGCTGTTGGGATTCTAATAAGATTCATCGAGAGTGTTCTTTGATCAAAGGTAGCACCTATTCTCTCCATTACATTCTTGTTCTTGATAGATTTCAAGACTAGAACTAGTTTGGTGGACCATAAACTAGTTATCTCTCTAATTACCTCCTTAGTAATCATATGAAGTCCATAAATCCACATAAATTGGTTGTGAATTTTGCTTAGTCCCATTTTGATATACTTCTCTTCATAGCTAAAACTCAAAAACCATTGCCATAGATCAAACTTTTTCTTGGCTAGGGTTTGGTATTCTAGCTTAAGGGTGAAATAATCTCCAATTAACTCATTCATCCATAGGTCCATTAATTTTATAAGAGATTTCTCATCCATACTTCCATGAATGTAAGCCCTAATGTCTTCGATACGTAAAAATCTATATGATATATGTGAAAATGTACCTAAAGGATGATCTTCTATGGCTTTGGCAAGATATCTTTTAAACTTAGGTTGTTTCTTTTGAGAAACATCTACAAACCTTGGTGTTGCCATTGCATTCAAGTTTCTTTCAAATGATAATTCCAAAAATATAGGGTATGCAAGAATTGCTAAATACCATTTACTTCACTTCATTGAACTAGGTTTTTGATGCTTTGAGCTCTGAATCACGTTTCCACTTCAAATTCGCTTCTCACTACTTTATTGTCCTTCTATTTCTTTTGATGGAATGATTTTTCCTTTGAAAATTTTCTTTTAACTCTTTGATTTGACCTAATTCTATAATAAATGCTTTGAAACATAAAGTTGGTAACCCTAAAAACTGTATGCACAGTCACCTTCTGAAGCTCCACAAACCTCTGCATCAGCATATTTTATTCTGGAATCTTCTTCAACAGATTAAGCATTCCATTCTTCATCACATATATTTGTGTTGTAGCTTCAGCACCTCTGTTCTAGTAGGGGACATAAGATATCCATTAAAGCTCCCCCTAATCCATAAATTTAGGCTTAGTTATTAGAGGAAACATATGCAACAGAGGATGGTATAGACTCTTCCTTGTTCTCAATCTCCTCTTTCTTTCTCCATAACTTCTCCATTTCCCTTCTTTACTTCAACCAAATCAATCTTTTTGACTGGTTCATTCTTCTTTACCAAATTGTCTTTCCTTGTGTTTTTGTTTCTATAAAATTTAGCAATATGTCCAAAAGCCCTACTATAATTGTTGCACATGAAATTTCTTAGAGCATCACTCCTTCCATTCATTTTGGATCTCCATTGATTAGCTTTGTGTCCAAATCCATAACGTGTATAACAATAACCATTGAAGGATTGAATCATTCTACCATTGTTATATGCATTCATCATTTGGCTTTTGCATTCATTTGCTCTTTGTCTAAATCTTTTGCATATAAAGCATTGACTAGTAAAGGATGGAACATTCTAATTCAGTTTTCTTCTACATTCCATTGTTCTATTTCTAAATTTATTGCAAGAATAACAACTTTCATTGAAATATGGGTACCTTTGAGAATTTGGTTGTCTAATAGGGAGTCTTCTGGCATTATTTCTTTGATTTCAAATCTTTCCTTTGTTCTTCTTGTCTTCAATCTTCTCTAGTTAATCGATCCTCTTTTCTACATTATGTGTTTGATTTTCTTTTGAGCTTTATCCTTTTTCAAGTCCCAAACCACCTATGTCTTTAGATGTTTTCTGACCTACAATCAACTCATCAAGCATTGTAGAGCTTGTCTTGAATTTTTCAGAACAAGGAATATTTATTTCTCATACCAAGTACATAAAAGAAACATTGAGAAAGTTTAAGATGGAAGAATGCAAATCGATGAGTACAACCATGGTTATTGGATGCAAACTGTGTAAGGGACAATGAATTTTCTTTAGCAAATCGGACTTTTTATAGGTCTAAGATTGGTAATTTATTGTATGTGACTACATCTAGACTAGATATAATGCAAGAAGTTGGGATGGTAGCTAGATTTCATACATCACCTACAGAAACTCAAGTCAAGGAACTAAAAAGGATATTCAAATATTTAAAGGCTATAATAGATTTAGGTTTGTGATATCCTAAGAGTGAAAACTTCACTCTAACTACATACACACGTGCAGATTGGGTAGGAATCATAGATAAATGGAAGAGTACAAGTGGTGAAGCTTTCTTTCTTGGTGATAGTCTTCTATCTTGGTTAAGCAAGAAGAAGAATTTAGCATCTTTGTCTATAGTATAAGAAAAATATATTGTAGTAGCTTCATGTTGTACTCAGGTATTATGGATGAAGAAGAACTTGAAAGAGATGAAGATAGAGTTTGATGTACCTATTCCCATTCTTTGTGACACTACTAGTGCTATAAAAATTTCCAAGAAACTGGTAATGTACTAAAGCACAAAGCATATTGCAATAAAATATCATTTTCTAAGAGAGAAGGTTGCAGAAAAAGAGGTAAAGTTGGAGTATATTGAAACCAAGGGGAAAATGGAAAACATTTTTACAAAGCCTCTTCCTAAGGAGAATTTTGAGCTATCTCTACTATAATTTGGGAGTTGTTGCTCCCTCCTCTTGAATCAAGAGAAAGAAAAGGTTGAGGGGACTGGTGAATCCTTGTTGCATGAAGAATTGGTGGTCTTGTGGAGTCTTTTACAAGCAGTGTGGTATGGACTCAAGGGGACTCTATCTGGGAAACAGGTTTTAGAATTATACAGAAAGAAGATGACCTTTTCTACAAATGTCAAAGGGGGAGAAATAGGGCTCAACATGCTAAGTCATCTAAGGGGAGAAAGAACTCAAGTGATGTGGCTTCATGATCCCGACACATTATATTTGTCTTCTTGTGCTAGCAGTATTTTTCTATTTTCCATCAATGAAAAAGGGGGAGATTGCTTAACATATGTTTTCATTGATGTCAAAAGAGTAATGTCAAAATATTGTTACTTTTGATGTCAAATGTGATCACTGATGTCAAAGGACTAATGTTAGCTAAAAAATGAGAATTAAATGTAAGCATTAGTATTATATCAAAGCATTTTGAGAATAATGAAGAAGACTAATAGTAGTGTGTTGTAATATCATGATTGTATGATCTATTCATATTAATGTAAGTAATCTAGAAGTTTGATCCAAAATTTTTAAGGTCAGTTACCTAGGCAGAGATATTTTTATGGCAACATGTTCATGGTTTGTATTCCTTATTAGATGTGAATTTTGGTCTACAGTTTGAAAGGAGAGTATGTCCATGCTTGTTCTATCTCATTCTAGGGTTTTTAGAATTTATGTTTAGCATGAAAAAAATATTAAAGTGATAGAAGGGTTTTTGTGTTGGTTAATTAACAAGTTGTTCCTCGTGAACTATGTAATAGCAGCTTGTATCATGTGAGCTCAAGAGATAACATGGAAACGTGAGACAAGTCTAGGATAAGGACTCTCAAGGAAGTGCATGACATCATTTTTTTGGTGGCAACAAATTTGATTTAGGACTAACCATTGCACATTCATGTAAATTTGAATTTAGGTCCACCTTAGTCGACCTGACTAATTATAGATGGTGTTAAGGGATTCATGGCTAACATGAAATGATTTTAATGTGATGAGATGTATATAATCATCATAGTTTTAGATCATTGTGTGTACATGTGTTTATATGTGAGTGAACTTGTGTGAGAAAGTGTAAGCTCAGGTGATGTAATGTGAGTTCCATCTCTCAATCATTGTGTACCATAACTAGAATATCATAAGGTGTGTAGCAGAGTGTTTGAGGTAAGATTAGATCAAGTGTAAGTTGTGTAATCAACATTGAAGTTTTGTAAGCTTTATCGTTGTAATCTGGTAGGACTGGTGTCTTCCTTATTGAGTCGGTGCTTAGATATTTATATTGGGGATTGATGTCTCTACTAGGTTGGTGCCTAGAAATACTGTGGGATTGGTGTCTCCAGTAAGCTGGTGCCTACTTCATAATTCTAACTTATTATTTATTTTTATGAGGCTATATTTGGATAGTAGCTCCAAGTAACTCTTTTCATCGTGGCTTTTCCCATTTTGGGTTTCTATGTATATTGGGTGTTCATTGTGTGAATGTGTGCATCTATGTGGCTTGATAAATAGTAGATGTTTTGTTTCATGTTTGGTGATTCATGTTTGGAGAATTCATTTTGAATTAAAGAGTTAAATATATTTGATATACTGATTCACCCCCCTCTCAATATATTGTGTGTCCACCCTATACCTTATACCCTCAACTGCAAACCTTATATATCATAAACCTTATACCTAACAGCATCAACCTTAAAGCCTAAATCTTATACCCTAAACCATATACCCTAAACCATATTCCCTCAACCTTATACCATAAATCCTATACCCTAAACCATATGTCCTCAACCTTATACCCTATATCCTATACCCTAAACTTTTAACCCTAGAAATAGATACCTTCTACCCACAACCATAAACCCAATACCCTCAACTCTATACCCAATATCCTCAACCCTAATCCCTATACCATATACACTCAATGCTATACCCTCAACCCTATACCATAAACCCTCAATCCTATACCTTAAACCCTAAAACCTAAACCCTACACCCTCAACTCTATTCCCTCAACCTTATACCCTAAATCGTATACCATATACCCTCAACCAGAAACCCAAAATAGGAATAAAAAAAAATCTTAAATATTTGGCTTCATGGATTCAATCCACCAATTTATCATGCCTCTCATTCATGCTCCCCATTGTGTGATTTAACTAGTAGTGACACTTGACCAAATATCATTGTCCATACTAAATTATCATAGCCATAATTTATAAGAGGAAAAAGCATGTAAGAAGTCTAGCAACATAATCTGAAATGTGTCTCCTCTCTTGGTAGAATATATGTGTGTGTGTGTGTGTGTGTGTGTGTGTGTGTGTGTGTGTGTGTGTGTGTGTCTATATATATATAAGCATAATGTGAGTGTGTTATAACTCACTCATGTTATGCTTGATTTCACATAACATGAGCATGTTATAATATGCTCATGTTATGTTTTTCTTTGACATAATGTGAATGAATTATAACACGCTTGTGTTTTATTTTGCTTGGGAAATTTTCAAGCTTTTGACTTATATTTTCCTTGGGCTTCCAACCCAAAGTCTTGGAGTGAATTTTCAATGTTCAAATATGTGTTTTTGCATATTGTGAAAATTTTGACATAATCTTAAGTATGCTCCCCATTAGGTTTGCACATGTTTGAATGTCAAGTGGGAAAAACATCATGGTAATGTTAAGTTATCTCTTAGCTATCTAACCATTTATTTTTTTCACATTTTGAGTATGCTAAAATTTTCATCTTTAGTTTCTTTTTTTGGTGTATCATTTTTTGTCAAAAACCAATGTTAGGTAATTTTCACTTTATTTTTTAACCGTTCATCGGAATTTCAAATAAATTATATTTTTAGAAACTAGAATCCATTTTATACATATAAAAAAAATGATTTTTGATTAGTTTTCAAAAAAATTAGGGGGGAACACGCTCAAATTTATGTTTTTCAGAATGTGTCTACTTTGAAAATTAGTAAAAAATGATATATTTATTAAAAATTAGCAAAAATATCAACGATAAACTACATGGTGTTAGCTAATTTCTCACTAATCAATATTTGAAATACTAAAAAAAAGTTTAACATTTTATGGGGGGCCACACCAGATGCTATGTTATGTTTTTTTTTAAAATAGGGTCAATTTTTGTGGTCCCTCTTTTTGAACCCCTTAATCTATACCATTTTCAAAGAAAAAATAGTAGTTTAGTAAGTAGATTCAGAGCACTATGACTCTTGCTTTCATTGCATCTTAAAATTTTGAGTGTAACTATTTTAAATTTGTCATCCAAGATCAATCTTTCTTGATTTCAAAAAAAAAAAGTGGCTACTTAAGAACCCTTTTTAATCCCCATATTTTTTCACTAACCTACAAGATTATTGATGATCAATTCAATAAAGAAATCATATCCCTATGCTTCACCTTGATCCTTTGGCCTTGTGCCTATGATAATTGTGTTCCACGTTTTGTGACACACATCTCTATTTCTTGTTTTTTTCCTTAATTCAAGTGTGACTTTTAATTGATCTTATAGGTATTGTGTGTTCCCCATTATTTGTGCCTTTATCGATTTGTTTGCTTTCACTTATAATGGCATGGTTTAAATGCCAAGTCCTTTGTATTTACTCTTATACTTTATTTCTAATCAACATTTAACCTCTAACCTCTAATGGGTAGTTGTTAATAGCTTAAGTGATTTTGTTATGTCCTTGCAATGATCAATTTTATAGTGAATTTGTGCATACAAGTAATCTACCCATAATGGTACATGTCTTCAATCTATAAGGCATGCATGGATTACTTCATTTCTTCCCATGAAGTAATGATGATGTGTTTTGTTTCTATTTCAACATCAACCGCTATTGATTTGCTTCGTTTGGCAACTCTCTTTCCCCAAGAAGTCATAAAGGTGTGTTAGAGTCAATTCCCTATTGTTATTTAATCAAGAGGATAGTGTACCGCATGGTAGGTTTTGATTTAGTGATGAATCAATACTTTACATGAAGTTAAGGGGGGCTTTGAGTTGTATTAAAATATATCTCACAACCTAGTAATCTTTTAACATTAGAGTGTCAAATTTTCCATGTGACAATTCATGTGATTGGTAGACCCCTCTTACCTAATGTGCAAGCAATGTCTACACTATACCTTTGGAGTTACATGTCCACCTTTTACTAGCATGGGCAAATGACCAAAGGTTATGGGACTCACTTTTGTATTTCTCCATTTCCTCCTTAGTCGTTGATATAATTACACTTTAAGGATGCCCAACCATGTGCCAAAGGATGAGTATAGATATAATTCATAATGATAATGCTCATTAGGAAAAGATTGCAAAAGAATAGAAAACAAAGACATCCTCCCCTTTTCCCCAATACTATCCCAAAATTTGTCAATTAATTGATATGCAATGGAATTACAAACAAATACACAAATTAAAGCGTTTACTGTCAATTATTGTTTATTTTACAACTAAAATACAAGTAATTTACAGAAATACAAGGACCGAGTGCAGAATATTCTTCACAACTCGAGTCCTATCACATCTCCTGTTGCATCAATTTCAACAATTTTGGGGTTTCTGGTTTTGCCATAGCTATTTTTGGGAGCGGTGACAGTCAATACACCATTGTCCAAATCAGCTTTGATTTTACCCATGTCTACATCGGCTGGCAGTCTGAATTGCCTCCAGACCTTACCCACGCTATGCTTCCGTCTGTACCATTTGTAGCCCACTTTCTCCTCCTTTTTGCCTCGCTCTTCACTAATTGTAATCACTCTTTTCTTATCCACTTCAATCTTTATATCCTCCTTCTTCATCTCTGTAAACACGTAACTATATCTGCTACAATTGCTGCCTCTGATATAAAATTATTTGGAAAAGAAACGAATGAAAGAGGAAGTTAACCAACCTGGAGCATTGAGGGTAAACACATGGGCTTTTGGGGTTTCCTTCCAGTTGGTTCGAACGAGGGTAGGGTCTTCCATGCTTTTCGAAATTGATTGAGGGATCCGGTCCAATACCTTGAACGGACCCCATAAATCACCGTAATACCATCTGCATAGAAGAAAAACTCTTGCCAGACTAAAAAAAAACGCTGTAAAAACCATTAGGATCCCCAAGATCGCCATGCTTTTCGCCATTGAAAACTAAAATTTTCACAGGTAGAGAAACCCCAGATTGAGAGAAACCCTTTTCCTATGTTCTGACTTCCCCTGATATGTTCTGCTACAACAAAGAAAGCCTCACAATCAATGAATTATTGAGATATTTCTTTACGTTTTTTAATATTCTAGATATTTCTATAATGTTTTCGAATGGAGAGTGACTTTGACATACTAGCTACGCACTCATTTTTGTTTTATTTTATATTTAAGATCTATTTATATTTTTTTATAAAATTTCATGAAGTTATATACTAGCAATTGCATCTTAGTGTGCAATAGGTACGCCGAAAGTGCGGAAAGTCAACTAGAAAAAAAATTGGTCTATTTTTTGCATACGTTTGTATAGAATGTGAGGTCAATTGGTAGGCCATTTAGCAAATAACGTTGGTTGTACAATAAAGGTCTAAATGGAGAAGTGTAAGGCTTAGGATAAATTGCTGAATCAGGTTTATTAAAGGAGAATCGAAGAGATTAATGAAGAGGATCCGGTAATAAAGGTCGAGATAGAATGGAAGCAAAATCGCGTAAAGAAAATAATCAAAAGATCGGATCAATCGCGCGTCCAGCATGGAAGATCAGATAAATCATCGATCGATCAGTCAGGCGACTTCGTCAGATCTTCCGCGTCGACGTCGAGCGTCGGCGTCGAAAATTAATCTCGAAAATCCAGTCAAAATCAGAAAGAGAGAAAGATATATAAGAAGGTAAGATGCAATGCCTAGTACACAGTACTCTTAAACATAAGATATATCCACCAATCTATAATTTAATGTGACAATCTATATCTTATCTGAACTCAAATCTAAATAGCAATCTAAGGTCATTTGTCTTTCTTTTTACATTCAATCTGTTGTTATCATATTTTTCAACACTAAGCTAACTTGCCAACATCAAACAAGGGAAGTACAACAATCCCATATGGAAATGGCTCCGAGCTATACTTCTCTCAGTATGATGTAATGCCAGATTTGATCTTGTAACAAGAAAATGGTGTCGACAGCAAGAGGTTATGTAAAGGTTACATAAGCTCATCCAAAAGAATAGTGGAGGCTTTATGTCTTTTTTGACTTCAACACGCACCTGGGTATTCTCCTTGTACATAGGAATCTCAGCCCCTTTCAATTTCCAAACTTTTTTTAGCACCTCTTGGCTTTGTTGCTTTTCTCCCACAGATGATCTTCCAAAATCCCATTCAAGTGAGCAAGAGAGAGATAGAGTAGGAGAGGAGGGAGAGATTAATTAAATAAGAGAGATCTATAGATATGATGATACGGAATGATAGAGTGATAGGGAGAGAGGGAGAAATGGAGGGATAGAAAGATATAGGGAGTTATATAGAGAGAGAGGTGGAGAAAGGGATATATATAAGTTAGAAGAGGTATAGATGGGGATAGATATATATATTTATTTCAATTGCAAATAGTTGGATCCTAATATAGTAAAGGGCACTCGACAAATTGGATTCCCACCCAACCCACGGAGAGAAACGAAGTCCCTCGCCTGATGCTTAATCTCCCTCCCACCTGAGGAACATAGTCGCTCAAGAAAAACCAAAGGAAGAGGGGAATAAACATGAGTGATAACCTTCTAGCGAGTGATTGAAAGAAGAATATGGTTATAACCTGACCTAGCTAGATTGAGGGGAATAATAAATATAGGCCTTTCATTCAGGACCTGGTCTTACCTGGGCTATCTCTTTTAGGGGAACAAATATAGGGTGAGGTTGCGAACTCTCGACCGAGGGGAGAGGGATAACCTTACCTTCTAGCTAGCTCTTTGAGGGGAAAAAATCAAGGGATAACCTAACCAACAGAAAAGTAGTGGTGGATTAGTGTTATGGAGTGATATCTTTTGGGGTCTTAGGTTATGGTCCCGTTGGTTGAGCAACTAAACATACCTAGTGTACACTTGACATAAGGCATAGCATTGAGGGAAGAAAATAGGCTTTCCCAAACTATTGACCTAACAAACTACTTCATTCAATAGTTGGGCTAAAATATATGTCTTTGAGAGAGTGGTGTCTTTAGTAGAGGAATAGAGTGCTCGACCAAGGGGAGAGGAAGTTGATTGCTTGCCCACATTGGGGAAGGAGCGAACCAAAGAACTACCTTTTC
The DNA here is from genome assembly GCA_007258455.2 of Sequoia sempervirens. Classification (NCBI taxonomy): domain Eukaryota; kingdom Viridiplantae; phylum Streptophyta; class Pinopsida; order Cupressales; family Cupressaceae; genus Sequoia; species Sequoia sempervirens. Next base: position 1,859,126 of record VDFB02358134.1, on the reverse strand, counting down.
TTGGTTCATGCTCACAACAATCAGTTGGAGCCCCTACTATTTTGTGGATCAGTTTTCAAGTAGGAGGTAGTCGAGCTTACTTTGAAATCAATAGGTTGGGTCAGTGGGAAAAAAGAGGTACCAAAAGGATGTGCTTTACTCTCATTAGAAAAGATGCGCATAGAATTTTAGAGGCCCATCAACATAGCATTGTGAGGGGGATAATCATGCTAGATCCTGGGTCGGCCGCCCTATAGATTGTAAGGAAATAGGGACAACATGCTACTCCCTTTTGAATATGGTAGGGTGCGCTTTCCAAGGTGTTCATGTGTTCATGAGGATATAGTTGTGTAACATGGGTGGGTGGGAGGCCAGTTGGCTATAGAATAATGGGACTTCCTTCCTTCCTTCCTATCGATTCATGCATCTCGAAAGATCGATTCTCTCATATCGCTGCAGAGATTGATTCTATCATCTTGATCTAGAGATTGATTTGATATGGTCGATCGATCAATTCATGCATATCAATCATGTTACGTACTAACAAATAGAACAACCGATTCTCATTTCTCCAACAACTAATTCATCCATATTGAACAACCAATTCGTGCATCTTGATGCACATTCATGTATGGTATGCAAAGAGTTAACAGCTGAACAGTGCAACTTGAACAGTCGATTCATGCATCTTGATGCACATTCATTTATAGTATGCAAAACAAAGTGAACAATTGAAAAGTGCAAGTCGAATTGCCGATTCATCTAGGAAGATGCTCATTCATTTATGGAGGAGGTAAGTAATGTATGGAGGAGGTAAGTAAGAAGGTATGGAGGAGGTAAGTAAGAAGGTCGGCCATGTAACAACTGATTCTAATTCGTCAAACAACCCATTCTCATTCCTCAAATATCCAATTCGTCCATATCAATTCAATCGGTTGGGGGTGCTCCTCCTAATGCGGTTGGGCCTATCATTGCTACTCCGCCTATCATTGCTACTCCTAATGCAGTTGGGCCTATCATTGTTCCTCCTAATGTGTGGTTGGGTAGGGGAAGGGTGGTTTCTCCTCCTAATATTGTGGTAGGGGCCCCCCCTTTCCATGCCCACGATTCAATCCCTACCCTAGAGCATCATCCATCTCAATCAGCTGAAAACAAAGTGCATCTTGATCCACCCTTAACTAAGTAAGCTAGTTGGCGCCACCACCCTAAGAGCAAGGGTCCTTTCCTCTCCTAAGGATGAATGCAATATGGCTATATATATATAGATGGGAAGAGAAAGAGAGATATTTCTTTATATTTGCATCTCCCTCTCTATCTCTATGTTTCTCATTAACTCTCATTATCTCTCTTCATCTCTCTCCCCTATTTCTCTCTATATTTATCTTCTCTTCTCTCTTCCTCTATATATCTTTCTTTCTTTTCCTCTCTTTTCATCTTTTTCCCTTTCTCTATCTCTCGCCCTTACTCTTTTTTTCTATCCTTACCTATCTCTCCTCTCTCTCCAATTTGAAAAAGACCAAGCTAAAAATTTAAATCAATAGTTTTGAGATCCCTTGGAGATGATCAATTTGATCATATCCATGCATTTGTCTCGTCCGGACCATTCTCCTTTTTCTCTCGCCCATACATTGATGCATTGTTTTGTGCTTTAATGCAGATTAGATACCTAGCATACACTTCAGGAAAATGATTCAGATCGGTTGGTTGGCTTTGGTTGGTGAAATCAGTACGAAATAATTTGCTCTAAATTTCCCTTGGTTCTACACTGGTAAGATTAGAAATAACCAACGTATTATGGAATGGAAGATTTAGAGGGAGCATTCACTTGGTTTTACCGTCACAAAAAATTCTGGGAAATTTGGGTAAACACTCAGTGATCTTTGAATGAGAAGAAAAACCCTTACAAGATAGGAATTAGCTCACCGCTAATTGGTAAGTTCTTGATTCAAATCATAGTTTTTGAGTTTTTTATTTTAATTTTTTCAAACCCTAGGTTTACATGGTGTTCTAAATACTTTCTTTTAAATTTATAGACCCTAGATTCATATAGTATTAAGGATGGATGCTATGGATCTCAACGTCATTTAATCGCCAAAGCCGTAAAGAGTCCTGCCCTGCCTCTTGAGTGCATAGATCACATCCATGGCCATCACTGTCTTGTATTTTTTATGTCAAATTTAATTTGGTCAAAGTCATTGTGTAATTGGATCTTATCAACAAAAAATTTTGCTCTCTTGCCCTGATTGCGAAGCAACTCAACTTGCTCCCTAACCTCATGTGAGAGATCCAATAGTCTCAAAAGAAGCATATCCAAAATAGAGGCCATATCATGTATCAACTCATAAAATTTATTTGAAATTTCTTGCGTTTGCAAAAAAAACCAAACACAACTCCCATCACTACCACAGTCCTCCATCAAATACTTAATTTTCTACATGATAACATACAAATCTCTAAAACATTTCAATGCAGGAGGAAGGAAAATTCCCAAATCTCTGACTTCTTCAAAAAGTAGACAAAACCATATCTTTTCGCATGATGCAGACTGCATTTCTCCTCTGACATCCTCGATGCTTCTGGAAAGACATTACTTGTTGAGCAAGAGCAATGAGAACTAGTGAAAAAGATACAGTAGAAATGTCTATCGCCGACACAAGGATAGAACCTCTGGAATCCCATCTCTTCTTCCAAAGTAGCCATACACTAGAGTTAACCACCTCTCTAGCCCCTTACCTTTTGGGAAAACCCAAATGGATGAGGCGCCTGATATGGACGAGAAAATATCCATGGCACAAACCCTTGCCTTCCTCCATGGTGCGACATTGCAAACTGTGACTCTATGGTTAGTCTTACTCTTGTAGACTGATTGGTATTAAGAAATTTACAAGTTAAATGTACCATTGAACCAAGTGATTAATCTTCAGACTGCAAATAGATGAATGCCCAATCAATGTAGTGTGGAATACATTTATTGCAACCTACAGAAGACAACCTATAGTTGTGTCTGACAACAAAAAATAGCGAAAATGATTCCACGTAAACAAGGAAATACCCTGAAAAGAAGACGCATGAGAAACAGTAAAAAGTGGTGGACGAAATCAATGACGGGCAAACTTTCAATCGTCTCCAAACCTTCTCTTACCATAGATTTGTAAACTTAGCTTGCTCTTGTTCATAGTGGATATGCCTTCGGCATAAATTAGCAATCATATTTTAGTGTGTAGTAGGTACATGGAAGAGGTCTTAAAGGTGAATTATCAAGTCTTTAAGTAAGTTGCATGATGCCTCAAGCATTGGTCTCCATGAACACAAGTTATCTTTGGATTGTTGGTACAAAATCATTAACAAAAACAAACTCTCTCTCTATTCCTCTAATAATCCCCCTCTCTTATATAGCAATCACTCCCTCTCTTTATATCTCTATTTGTCTTTATGTCTCTCTCTCGCTTTCTATCTATCTATCTCTACCTCTCTCTCCCTCCCCTTCTCTCTCTCTATGATGAAGGGAGACTCTCCCTCGAACACACCTTACACATAAAATAACAATCAAGAACAAAAAATATTCAACTTTATTATGTTCTTAGAAATCATCTACATGCATGCAATCAAATGCATTATAACCATTTGGTCACAAGACCACTATTACAGAAATCTGGGCTACAAATACATGTAGAAAGTCTGCAAATGGAAATAATGACCATTGAAACCCCAACCTTTTTTTGTGTTGAAAAACAAGAATTTCATCTATCTTCTCATCCATAATGAACCTCTTTTCCTTTGTAACCACTTTATAAGATTTTTTCACTTTCCAATGAACTGTCACTTCTATTTTTTGAACCCAACAGATTCAATTACCTTTTTTTCTAAATTTATAAAACTCCTAAATTTTAGTCCAATTTTCAAGAGCCATAACTTTTGACTTGAGCGTTGGATTGACAAATCGTTTGTGCTATTGGAAAGATCTCATCGAGCGTGAGGTCTGCAAAATTATATATTCAATTTACAATGTTTTTCAACTATTTTTTAGGCCCATCTGGAACCTCTAGGTACCTCAAAATTGACTTCCAATATTTTAAAAGTGATATTTAAGATAAAACATAATTAATATCTCACAAATGACAAATTGTATTGAATTGATTTCTTCACCATTGTCTTTCTTTCACCATTTTGGAGTCCTATGTAAGATTTCATGTTTATACGTGCACAAATGCAAACTTACTAAAAATAAAAATAGTAAGTGATCTTGTCATTTTTAACCCTTGAAACTTACTAAAAATAGAAACTTTTTTTGGGGATGTAATATTTCTCTTACACCCTGGAGACTCTTGCGTAATTCTACCTCTCTACCCATCTCTCTCTCTCTCTATGTGTGTGTGTGTCATTTTCTCTCTCTCACTATCTCTATCTTTGTTTATCAATCTTTATCCATCACTTGACATCTCTCTCTCCCTCCTCTAGTGATCTTTCTTTATTCCTCTCTATCAATCTCCCTCTCTATCTCTCTATTTGTCTTCATGTCTCTCTCTCACTCTCTATCTATCTATCTATCTTCGTTTCTCTCTCCCTCTCCCCGTCTCTCTCTCTCTCTCAAGTTGTCCCTTTCCATCTCTCTACCCATATCTCTTATTCTCTTTGTGTGTGTGTATACATACACACACCCACACACATATATCATTTTCACTCTCACTATCTCTCTCTCTCTTTACCAATCTTTATCCATCACTTGACCTCTCTCTCTCTCTATATATATATCATTTTCACTCTCTCACTATATCACTATCTCTCTTTATCAATATTTATCCATCACTTGAAGGACATCTCTCTCTCCATCTATATCTCTCTATATCTCCATCTCCTTTCTTATTATCTTTATATCTCTCTTCCTCCTCTCCTTTTCCTATCTATCTCTATCTCTCTCTCTTTCCTTATCGCTTTGTCCCTCCCTCTTTCTCCATCTTCATCACCCCTCTTCGCACCGCCCATTCTCACTATAGTACAATATTGTTGACATATCCCCCTTTATCAATTTTTTTTTCACATTACCATGATTCCATTTCAAATATTCCCAAATTTATGACAATAAAAATCTCACACCTTATATAAATTTAGAAAATTATTAAAAATATTAGAATTTTCTTCTAACTATTTTATCAATAAAGCATGACATAAAAGGTTTGGTTTATATATTTTTTGAATTAGGCTGGTAGCTAACACAAAACACTAATTTTCTCAATGAAAATTTGATTTTGACATATTCCAGTAAATAAACTAAAAAAACCCCATGTTTCATTTCACAAATAAATGAATATCATTCCTTGATCAAAATTAATAATTTTTATATGAAAATATTTACACATTTTATTGTAAAATAAAAAATATATTTTAAGAAGATTGCATTAGATCTAAGGAAAGATTTCATATGGGTAAGTGCACAAAGATGGAGGGCCAAAAATGGGTCTTAAGTGGCCACTTTTTTTTTGAAATCAGGAAATACTGACCTTGGATGAGAAATTGAAGATAGTTACATTCAAAATTTTAAGATAAAAAATAAGGGTCGTAGTGCTCCAAATTTACTTTCTAAACTACTAATATATATTTTTAAATAGTAGAGATTAAGGCCTGTTCAAAATGGGGGGCCACACAAATTGGTCCCATTTTTTTCAAAATAATATAACATAGCGTTTGTTATGGCTCCCCTAAAATGTTAACTTTTTTAGTATTTTTAAAATTTTTTTGATGAGAAATTAACTAACATGTAGTTTATCCCTAATTTTTCTAATAATTTTTTAATGAATATATATTTTTATACTAATTTTCAAAGTGGGCACATCCTAAAACATATAAATTTGACCATGCTCCCCAATAAAATTTTTGAAAACTAATCAAAAATCATTTTTTAAAATTTGTGTAGAATGGATTCTAGTTTATAAAAATGTAATTTATTTGAAATTTCAATGAATGGTTAAAAGATAAAGTAAAAAATACCAAACATTGGTTTTTGAAAAAAAAAGATACACCAACAAAAGAAACTAAAGATGAAAGCCTTAACATAGTCAAAATGTGAAAAAAAATTACATCATTAAATAGATAAGAGAGAGCTTAAAATTACCTAGGTGTTTTTTTACTCGACCTTTGAAAAAAGTGCAAACCTGATGGAGAGCACATATGATATTATGTTTGTATGTATGGGGTTGAGGGTTGAGGGTTTACAATTGAGGGATAATGTTTAGGACCTTGAAAGTATAATGTTAAGTGTATAGGCTATGAGAATTAGGGTTAAGGATATTGGGTATAGGGTTTAGGGTATAAGGAATAGGGTTAAGGGTTGAGAGTGTAGGGTTTAGGGTTTAAGTATAGGGTTGAGGATATAATATTGAGGGACAATGTTCAAGGTTTAGGGCATAAGGTTGAGGGTATAGGGTATAGGGATGGGGGTTGAGGGTGTAGAGTTTAGGGTTTAAGGTATAAGGTTGAGGGTTTAGGGATAGTGTTCAAGGATGAGGGTATAGGGTTAAGTGTATAGGGTACAATGATTGAGGGTATACGTCACAAGGTGAAGGGTTGAGAGTGTATGGTTTATGTTTAAGTATAGTGTTGAGGGATAATGTTCAAGGTTTAGCATGTAAGGTTGAGGGTGTAGGGTATAGGGATGAGGGTTGAGGGTGTAGTTTTTAGGGTTTAAGGTGTAGGGTTGAGGCTTGAGGGTGTAGGGTTTAAGTATAGGCTTGAGGTTATAGGGTATAGGGTTGAGGGTATAGGTTTTACAATTGAGGAATAATGTTCAAGGTTTAGTACATATAAGATTATGTATATAGGGTATAGGGATTAGGGTTTGCAATATTAGGTATAGGGTTTAGAGTATGGGTTGAGGGTATAAGGCATAAGGTCAAGGGTTGAGAGTGTAGGGTTTAGTGTTTAAGCAAAGGTTTGAGGGTTGATGGACAATGTTTGAAGGTTTAGGGTATAACGTTGAGGGTATAGATTGTAGGGATGAGGGTTGAGGATGTAGGGTTTAGGGTTTAAGGCATAGGGTTGAGGGTTGAGGGATTAGGGCTTAAGTATAGGTTTCAGGGTATAGGTTATAGAGTTGAGGATTAAGGGGTTAGGGCTAAAGTATAGGTTTGAGGGTACAGGGTATAGGGTTGAGGGTTGATGGTTTACAATTGAGGGATAATTATTTTCATCCTATTGAGTGTATAAGATTAAGTGTGTAGGGTATATAGATTATGGTTTAGGATTTTAATAGGGTTGAGGGATTGCAGATATAATGCATAGGGTGAAGGGTTGAGAGTGTATGGTTTAGGTTTTAAATATAGTGTTAAGGGGTCTAATGTTCGGGGTTTAGGGTATAAGGCTAAGGGTATATGGTATAAGGATGAGGGTTGAGGTTGTAGGGTTTAGGGATGAAGGTATAGGGTTGAGGATTGAGGGATTAGGGCTTAAGTATAGGGTTGAGGGTTTATAAGTGAGGGATAATGTTTAGGGTTGAGTATCTAAGGTTGTGTATAGGGTATAGGGATTAGGGTTTAAGATATTGGATATATGGTTTAGGGTATGGGTTGATGGTATAAGGCATAGGGTTAAGGGTTGAGAGTGTATGGTTTAGGTTTTAATTATAAGGTTGAGGGTTGAGAGATAACGTTCAAGGTTTAGGGTATAAGGTTGAGTGTATAGGGTATAGGGATGAGAGTGGAAGGTGTAGGTTTTAGGGTTTAAGGTATAGGGTTGAGGTTTGAGGGATTAGGTCTTAAGTATAAGGTTGACGGTATAGTTTTGAGTGTTGAGGGTTTACAGTTAATGGATAATGTTCAAGGTTCTGTGTCTAAGGTTAACTATATAGGGTATAGGGATTAGGGTTTAAGATATTGGGTATAGGGTTTAGGGTATGGATTGAGGGTATAAGAAAAAAAGGTGAAGGGTTGATAGTGTATGGTTTAGGGCTTAATTATAGTGTTGAGGGACAATATCCAAGGTTTAGGATATAAGGTTGAGGGTATAGGGTATAGGGATGAGGGTTGAGGTTGTAGGGCTTAGGGTTTAAGGTATAGTGTTGAGGGTTGAGGGATTAGGGCTTAAGTATTGGATTGAGGGTATAGGGTTGAGGGTTGAGGGTTAACTATATAGGGTATAGGGATTAGGGTTTAAGATATTGGGTATAGGGTTTAGGGTATGGATTGAGGGTATAAGAAAAAAAGGTGAAGGGTTGATAGTGTATGGTTTAGGGCTTAATTATAGTGTTGAGGGACAATATCCAAGGTTTAGGATATAAGGTTGAGGGTATAGGGTATAGGGATGAGGGTTGAGAGTGTATGGTTTAGGGTTTAACTATAGTTTTGAGGGAAAATTTTCATGGTTTAGGGTATAAGGTTGAGGGTATAGAGTACATAGAGATGAGGGTGTAGGGTTTAGGGTTTAAGGTATAGAGTTGAGGGTTAAGGGATTAGGGCTTAAGTATTGGGTTGATGATATAAGGTATAGGGTTGAGGGTTTATAATTGAGCGATAATGTTCATGATTGAGTGTCCAAGGTTGGTGATCCCACAATACTGGTTTATATTTTTTGGCCAAACTAGACATTAAACTGAATTTTCTTAGCTAAATCTTCACTTTCGAGCACCTATAGCTGCTAAACCATGAGGAATTTGAAGATGATGAAAACTAGTGATTGTTACATTTTGTCTATATATTCTAAATATTTAAAAAAAAAATTGAATCATATTTCATTTCTTTTTCCATCTCCTTCAAAAAATAGTTTTTAACAGTAAACACTGGTCATTTTTAAAGAGTGATGTTCATCATATACAACATAACTTTTTTTCCATGAATGATAAAATTCTTTTTTTTTTTAATTTAGATTTGTAAATATGATATATAGCACTTTAATTTGGTTTCATGGTGTTTTAAATATTGGATATTTTTTTCTTCATTATGTTTTGAAGTCAAACCAATTACAATTTAGACATGATAGGCACACCATATACTTGATATAACTTTTTTTGTATGTATCAAAATTCAATTTTATTTATTTTCTTGGATCAAACACTTCAATATCTACCATAAACATATTTTTCAGAATTTTTTTTGGTAATCTACTATTTTTCCACATTTGAAAAATAAAGAGCTTGATTTTCAGTGAAAAACCTACATTCACAAAAAATAAAAAAATAAAAATAATAATAAAATTATAATATATTTAAAATTATAATTTTTGGGAATCTTATAATAAGGAATACATACTTGAAAAAAAATAAAAATTAAATGAATTCATTTGATCCCCCAAAGTGTAAATCAAAAGTGGTTTTTTATATCAACATTTTGATAGGTGTAAAGGAGACTCTGTTATAGGTGTGGTTTAAAACTGGTGGGGTTCTATCCAAGGGTATTTGATCTAAGGTGGCTAGATCAAAACCTATTCAATTGTAATCCTTTAAGTGGAACTTTTCAAGGCTTAAATAGTTATATTTTCTAAAAAGATGTGATTTCAACAAAAATAAGAATGTCCCAAAAGTGTAAACCACTATTGTTGAGGATATAGGGTATAGGGTTGAGGGTTTATAATTGATGGATAATGTTTAGGATTGAGTTTCTAAGGTTAAGTGTATAGGGATTAGGTTTTAACATATTGGGTATACAGTTTAGGGTATGGGTTGAGAGTGTAGGGTTTATGGTTTAAGTATAGGGTTGAGGGTTGACATTTGAGGGAAAATGTTCAAGGTTTGGGGGATAATTTTGAGGTTGTAGTGTATAGGGATGAGGCTTGAGGGGGTATGGTTTAGGGTTTAAGGTATAGGTTTAAGGGTTGAGGGATTCAAGCTTAAGTATAGGGTTGAGGGTTTAATGTTCAAGGTTGAGTTTATAAGGTTAAGTGTATAAAGTATAGGGATTGTGGTTTAAGACATTGGGTATAGGGTTTAGGGTATGGGTTGAGTGTATAAGGAATAGGGTTAAGTGTTGAGAGTGTAGGGTTTAGGGTTTAAGTATAGGGTTGAGGGTTGATGGACAATGCTTAAGGTTTATGGTATAATGTTGAGAGTATAGGGTATAGGGATGAGGGTTAAGGGTGTAGGGATGAGGATGAGGGTGTTCAAGTTTCGTAAGAGGTTTTTGACTTCCTCTTAGATAGATCTTGTCATTTTCATATAGGAATCCTTCTCTAATACACTTTAGTAGGGCTTTATGCATTTTTTGCTCATAAAAACCTTAGATGCACTTAAGGTTATGACACACACACTGTTATCAATCAATTTAATTGGCTATTGTGGAGGTAGAAATACCAAAATAGGGTTTTTACTTAGGAAAACTCCTACATAGCCACCCCCACCATCTCTTTTGCATATTTGTAATAGGTTCAGATCTGAAGACAAAATTTTGTAGAGCTAGAATCGAAGATCAAAAATAGAGATACAAGTTCAAGTTTCCAACTCTAAAAAGACATACAAGGACTCAAACACCCTTGGGTGACTTTGTCCTCCTACTCAAACCATTTCCAATTTTACATAATAGGTACACAATCTTCTTCCCTTCTTAGATCTTCCTGCAAATCTTTGTTTTAATCTATCAATTATTAGTATCTTGTAATTTTCATATTAGGGAACACAATCTAGTTAGGTTAATTAATAATTTAAGAAAAATAAATTCCAATCCATTTCCAAGGCTCAAAAGGATCAAATCTAGGTTTGATTGACTCACCTTCATTGTTGAAATTCAATCTTATCACCTTGTTGATTTGCATCCTAATGTACCTTTAAAAAAGGTGCGAAATTAATCCTAGGTTTAGACATTAAACTTAGGGTTCCCTTTTTCTATGGTATAGTAGGGTAGCCTAATTTTTATTTTGTGTGTCATGGGGATAAACTATCAAACCCAACATTTCTATTTGAGAATATATCTACACTGTGGATGGTCCTATTTTGCACCCAACTCTCCCAAACATTCCAAGCAACATTTTTTCAATGCTCTCTTTAGGAGTGGAGATAGAACAAGGGTAGGGAATGGGTACATGAGATGACTATGTGGTTGTTACATGTGATGGTCACAATCACATGGACATAACTAGTTATTCCATGCCTACACCATTGTATTTCATTATCTCTATGCAAGGTTTGGATTATTTGAGTTAGAGCAACATCGAGTCCTCGAGATCTATAGCAACCTATTAGAATCCAATTAGTATAAGATGAATATAGTTAAATTCAAGAAGATATGAGAAGCCCATCACTCTGTGAGAACCATTAAGGAAGAGTTCAAGTAGGACAAGTGGGAAAAACACCACGCAAAAGAAGACATTGCTTTTGAAAAGGAGCAAATTATCCTGCCAAGTAAATGGTGCAACAAACACAAAAATAGAAGTGCTCCAATGTTGATTTTCATGCTTTAATTCTACAGAGCAAGCCAAAAAATTCATAATGGGCTACAATTTAGAATAGGAAATTTTTAGAACAATCCACTTTATGACATTCCTTAAGAGCTATAATTTTAGTTACAAGTCACTTTCTTGCGAATGTTGTCACGTCTCTATAGATTTGTATACTATTATCTCCAACCTTGTTTCGTATAAATTTAGAGGGAGTATATTGATTATGAATAATGGAAAATTGGGTCATTTATCTTACATATACAATAATTTAAAAAAAAAAACAATATACTTTATGACATTCTTTTAAGAGCTATAGTTTTAGTTACAAGTCGCTTTCTAACTAATGTTGTAAGGTATCCAAATATTTTTATACTATTATCTCCAATATTTAACAGTTTGAATTTAGAGTTAGTATATTCACTATAAATAATGGTAATTTAGGTCAACTATCTTACTAATAGAATGTGAAAAAATCTTCTTCACAATGTATATGCCAAAGTTATAATTGTCTTGTAAACCACATCCAAATGTTATAAGAAGACATCAATGACAATATTGGAACCTCCTATTATCTCTATTAAGTTATTTAGTGTTTGAATCTAATAATTAGATGATAAACCCCTAGAAAAAAGATGATTAATAAAACTTAAAATGCATAAATAAATTATAGAGAAAAGTTTATGAGAGGTGTGTAAGTGTCAAGAAGACAAATATATATTAAGAGATCATAAAGAGAAGCTTTTTAATACACTTAGGAAGAAAAGGGAGCTACAATATGAGAAAAATTAAATTTTCCAAGTCCAATGAGGATGAGGATAAGGAATAGAATAAAAAATAAGGAATTTCTTATCTAAGTTTCTAAATATGCAAGGATAGGGCTCAGAAATACAAATCCAATGAAATAAGGAGAATGTGTACAACTCATTATCTTATCCTACCTAACTGAACTTAATAAAAATGTGTAATATCATACTTTGGATAAACATATTTTGAAAGTAAATTAAAATATTCCAATAATACTCCCTTTAAGTGTAGCTTAGTGAGATGATAAAACATGCAAATATACAAGTCCATATGTCTTTATTTATAATGCCATGTTAGATACCCATTTATGAATAATCTCTCATAAATAAGGAAAAGGAGAAAACATGTACATAAGAAAAAAAACATCTCTCAAAAAGAGGTAAAATAATAAAATATGTACATTGGATGGATGGGGATTTAACATGAATAAATCCATCACAAATACTTAATGAACACCCTTTGAGAGATGGATAATGAAACCCCCCAATAATGTTGCGACTCTTGCACCAAAGGAAGATGATCATATATGAATGTTGAAGATAATCCATTTATGACAAATAACATTTCTCCCCTTGTGAAAAACAATCTAATGGAAACTCATGAGGTAACTTTTACTCCAATAAGAAATGTGAGGTGAAGTATCATGATGCAGTTTGAAATCTACTCAAGCATGGCCATTTGAACAAAAAATATGCCTCAATTCACAAAGGTAAAAGCAATCCAAACCCATGATGTGAAGAAAAATAAAATCCAAGATCCAAAGACAAAGTAGATATGATAAGACTATGAAATGGTTTTCATAAAATAAGATTTGAATATCATCAATAATATCTCCTAAAGTTGTAATCCAAGATTCATTAAACAAAAATATGATATTGTGAGATGAGGATAGTCAGGGTAGATTTATTATGCTTGATCCATGATGAATCAAAGCATAATTTATCCACTAAACCTCAATCTACCAAACAAGATCATTCAAATTGAAAATTTAAACTAAGCATTTATTGAACTGGAAGCTACAAACTAAGAAAAGTGTTAAATTCCTAATCTAATCCATTTGAAACTTATCCTATTTTGGAATTGGTTTCATGTTGATGTGAAATGATGACCCTTTCCCAATCCCGTGATTAGTGAGCCTGTTTAAGTCAATTCTATGGAAGAGAATTAATTAAACCATTGTGATAAATAGATGAAAACTTAGTTTATGCTAAATCAAACATGATGTAAGCTAAATTACCATTATTTTATGCGAAAAATGAACTAATTATGAAATTGCTAAGCTAATCTAAGATAATTCTTGTTAGTTTTAGATCAGAAATGTAAGAAATAAATAATGCAACACATAAGAAAAATGAACACAATAATTTACCATAGGAAAACCCTCCTTCTTGAGGGGGAAAAACCCAATAAAATATCTCTTATATATAGGATGAATAAGAGCAGAAATCTGCTTTACAAATTAGACCCTTCTCAAGGATGAACTTGACAAAATAAATGATGAGAATATCTACTTGAGACAATTGAATATTAATCTCCTTGAAGTCAAAGTGCTACTACAAAAACTATGATCTGTTGCTAGGGTGTGAACTTCTCCTTGAGGGTGTGAATTGAATGAAGAATGAATTGATGATTTGATGAATCAACTTCACCTTGTATATATACAAACTAGGGCATCTCTTCATTTTTGGTTGGCTTCTTTTAAGGAACAAAAATTTAAAATGTAATTTATAATTAAGGTCAACTTTCCTTATTAATTATTTATTATTTAAATCTGAGAGAAAGATATCTCCGGCCGCTATAACATCAACACTCCCTCTTAGATAGGGAGGTATCTTTCCAGATATCCATGTCATAGAGTCTCTCAACATGACACCCACAATGGCTACACCCATCTATGGAAAAGAGTTCATCACAGAGTCTCTCAACGTGATATCATCATGGAGTCACTGAACATGACGTCCACCATGGGTACTCCCATGTGTGGAAAGAAACATATGCACAAGTGCCCATCACAGATTCTCTCAATGTGATGTTGTCATGGAGTCTCTCAACATGACATCTCATCTCAGTCTCAGAGATGAACAAGGGCTCACACCTCATATTTATCTATCTCAAATAAATATACACTACAAGGGCCCTCACCTAATATTTCTCCATCTTAGAGAAATATACGCTACAAGGGATTTCACCTCATATTTCTCTGTCTCATATAAATATACATTGCAAGGTTTTTCACCTCATATTTCTTTGTCTCAAAGAAATATATGCTACTTTGTCTTAGAGAAATATACACTACAAGGGCTTTCACCTCATATTTCTCCATCTCAAAGAAATATACACTACAAGTCTTCATGATGATGTGACTCCCTATGAAGCTCCAAGTACGACATCAACCTCTTGACCTCCTCATCCAAGGTTGCCTCTATTTGTTTGTCAGACTCCCTCTGAATGTTAATTCCTCCTCTTGATCAACTTTAGAATAAGAAACCTTCTGAATTGACTTTAGAGCTTGGCTCCTTCTGAGTTGTCCCTACAATATTGAGCAAAGTGACAATACTTGTCACACCTAAAACATTGAATGTGAGAGAGATCCTTCTTCTCCTTTGATTATGGGGTAGAATCTAATTTTGTATCTCTATTCCTCTTTCTTCCTTTGCCTCTTTCTTGAGAAGTATGTGTAGCAAGAACTTGATTTTCTAAATTGTGATAGTTTCACCCAATTCCTCTTACTGCCAATGTGGACTCTTCTTGAATACAATCAACTCAAAGCCGATTGAAGTTGGGAAACTTGGATCTCCCACTGATGCTTTAAATAGAGGGTTCCCAAGATTGAGGAAGGCCATTTAGTGCTAGCATAACAAGATCTATGTCTACAATTATATCCCCAATAACGCTCAACTGATCTCTCAAATCAACAATCTTCATAAAGAATGAGATGACTAAATCATCTTTAGTCATTTTTACATGGTGATGTTGTCTCAAAGCAAGGGCTCTGTTGGTGTTCTTGATCTCATATAATCCTTTTAGAGTATCAAAAATTTCTTTAGCTATCTTCAACTTGGAGATGATTGGTACTAGGCAATTCATCACATAGTCTATCATGATCTTTCTAGCCTTCGTGTCATTTTTCTTTCACTGGATTTTCTCAGTATCATAGGAAGGCTCGGGAATATCACTTTCCATGAAATCAAGAAGATCATTCTCCTCTAATGCAATGATGAGTACCCTAGGTTTCCAAGCGTTGAAGTTTGAAGCTCCATCAAGCCTATCTTCTACCTTGATACCGCTCACCATCTTCTTTTTCCACACAAATTCACCTTCAAAGATCTTCCCTTAGGTCTATAATAATTTGCAACCTTAGATTTGCAATACTTCAAGATCTTCCCTAGATGAAAAGTTGACTTGACTGCTTAAGCAAATCTGATCAAATATTTTCTTGGACCCTCTCTAATACCATGTTAGTTTTAGATAAAAAAATGTAAGCAATAAATAATGCAACACATAAGACAGATGAACACAACAATTTACCCTAGGAAAACCCTCCTCGAGGGAGAAAAACCCAAAAAAATATATATCTTATATATAGGATGAACAAAAGCATAAATTTTCTTTACAAATCAGACCCTTCTCAAGGGCGAACTTAAAAAAATAAATGATGAGAATCTCTCCTTGATACAATTGAATATTAATCTCCTTGAAGTCAAACTGCTGCAACAAAAATTATGATTTACTGCTAGGGTGTGAACTTCTCCTTGAGAATGTGAATTGAATGAATAATGAATTGATAATTTGATGAATCAACTTCACCTTGTATATATACAAACCAAGGAATCTCTTCATTTAGGTCTGCTTCTTTTAAGGAATAAAAATTTAAAATGTAATTTATAATTAAGGCTGACTTTCCTTATTGATTATTTATTATTTAAATATGAGAGAAATATATCTCCCACCACTATAACATCAACAAAGCCAAAATGTGGAAACCCTATTTCATATACAAAATAATATGGATGCATGGAAGCCATTAATGGATGCTCTATTATGCAATTAGAAAAAAACTAAAACAAGTTAAAAGTGATTAAATTGTGAGTGTGGATGCAAGTGAATTCAACATCATGACTTTGCAATTGAAAGATGGATGAGATTCAACAACATAAGTTTTCTCTAAAAAAGATGGATGAATTTGTCTCCAAATAGTGTTCTATTTAGAGGAGAGCAAACGAGAAATGAAGGGTTGAGATCCAAAATATTAATCAATGGTCCAAGATGGAGGAGATGAGAGGCATGGATCATGGATTCTCATCAATAGATGAGAATGCATGATGGTATTTAATCAAGGGCTCACATTTGCTTCAAACAAACACACTTTTGACCTACTCACACGGGTCAAAAGTGACTTGTCCAAAAGGTTAAAGGTTAAAACTTGCATTAGAAGCTAAGTGAAAATATCCCTTTTTCAAATGATGGAGGAATAAGAGTATTCTTTTGAATATTCATTTGGGGGAGGATAAAAGGAATTTTGCAAATTAAAAGAAATTCTCAATTGTGCAAAAAGGGGATAAGAAATATTCCATGGGAATATTCCTCTTTTAGAAGAAAATTAGTTTAATTGCTAATTAAACAATGTTTAATCATGCAATTAGGGGAATTGGAGGAATAAAGTGATATTCATTAAATTAAATGATTTAATGAATGGGGGAGAGATGAAATGATATTTAATTAAATAACTTGGGGTTATTTAATTAAATTAGAAGATCTAGGGAATTAAATTATTTTTTTTGATTTATTTAATTTAATGAGATGAAATGCTAGCGTAAAGGGGGGGTGAATTAACCTGATTAAATGTGTTACGTTAGTGAACAAAAAATGATGCAATTAATTAATTAGCTAGGATAATTTAATTAATTAAGCAAAAAGAAGATGGATTAAAGAGGAAATGATGTTAGTAAATTTGTTTCGAGTGCATGATATCGTTTAGGGAATTTTTTAGTGTCTACATTTTTCCCCTCTTTCAAGCGAGGTACCTACTACTTCAGTTCAAAGAATAACACTCTTCTGATTAAAATTTTTTATTGATGCCTCGATGGAAGGATAAAGTTGATTCCTTGCCCCCTTGAGAAATTGGGCAAAAATTATGAATTTTGGGTTGATTTCTTGTTAAAGGTTAAAAGTTGTCCCAAGGGTCTAGAAAGGCTTTGGGATGCAAGAATTATGCCAGAAATGCAAAAAATGATGCAAAATTAGGTCTAGATTGGAAAAAATGGTGAAAATGATAATAAACCCTAGCTTGAAGGTGAAATTCAGGCAAAAAAAACCCTAATTTTCTAGCTTAAATAAGCCTCTAAGTGAGTATACTTTGGCCTTCTCACCCAACAGATCACCATGAGTTCTGTCACCCCAGAGTGAGTATGCATTCTCTTTTTATCACAATCAGCCTAGATCTAGTCTACAACTAGTTGGACAGATGATTGAAGCTTCATCCGTTTCTCTCTTTTCAACACTTGTGTGTTCCTTTGTTCTTATGCTTAGTTTTCCATGGGATCTTCATCCTGGGGGCTTGATCATCCCTCTTGATCATTGTATTCCATCTTGTTGTTAATGTAAGTACATTTGAACCCTCCTCTCGATGTTTGTGGCTACTTTAGTGCGATTTTGAAGCACGTTCATCCTCTCACTAAAGTGGGGGCTAAATGCACCATAGAAAAATGGACCCTTATCATTTTCATGGTCTTTTAGGCCTTGTTTCATAATTTTTGGTCTATTTTGCTTTGATTTTATGTCATAACATGGCTTTAACATGCATATTTAGGTACTAAAATTAAAATTATGATGTCTTGTGAAGGTGTTGTGAAGTGTTGTAAAACATTTCTACACTCTTCTACACTCTACTCATTACAATTCACCTAAAAATCCACTTTTCATCACTTATCAAGTCCTATTTTGAAGTGTTGTAATGTCTTGTAACAAGATTTCACTATTTACACCTTTCTTATGCTTTATTTGACCCCTTTTATGCCCTTATAATCTTTAATTAAGTGTATTTTTTAATATAAAACCGATAAACAACATTAAATATGACTTAATTCCCGACACCCATTTTCAGGTCCTAGGTGGGACCCATTCTTCATGGGTGGCAAATGAGTCCCCCTTGGATCCAAATTCAATTTTTTAAAAATTTCCTTTTAGGTTTTTATTCAAAATCACTTGATGTCGCCCTATAATGAGGTATTAATAGGTTACTAAGGCACAAGATTGTATAAATAAGTGTTTTTACATCCATTTCAACCCCCCCATTCATTCAAGCATTCAATCTCACATCACATTCAAGCATTCAAGCATCTTACAACATCAAATCAAGTACTATTCAAGCATTTTGGAGCATCCATTGACACAACTTCATATTTTCATCAGCAAGGGTTTGGTAAGTTGGTAGAATTTGCATGCTATTTGTTTATCATTCTCTTGCATTTTATTATTTTATTAAGGGTTTGATTACCAAAGTGGGGTTTGACCAAGGCAAACCCCTATTTGCTAACCCTAAACCATTTTTCCCCTCTTGCATGTGTGTTTACAGACCTTTTGTGTTTAGATCTAACAAGTATTTAGGTGTTGAAGTGTGGTCAACAAGTCAACTAGGTCCTTCAAGTCAAATCAACCATTTTTCAAGCTTGGAGAAGATATTTTGTTTGTTTCCTACAAAATTGACTTTGACAACCCAACAAGCAGACATTTCCAAATCTAGTGTTGCAGAGTTGTCTCGTGATTTCTTAGAATTTTGGGATAGGATTGATTTGACACTAATGGTGAATGAGTCCCACCTTAAGACTAAAAATCTTGGTTTTGTCAAATTCTAGATCCTGACTATCAGAAACTGGTTCTTGACAATTTTCACCAGAAGTAGGACTAATTTTCCACCCTGGGCGAATGAGTCCCACTATTGATTTTCTATGATTCTAGACATAATTCCACATATTCTAGATTCCTCAAATCCTACCTAGGTGCACACTGATTCAATCCATTTCTTTTTGTTATGTATTTTATTCATTCTTATTTCATTATTTTCATATCACATTGTGTTTTCCAACATAGCTAAAATCTTTAGTTTTGCAAGCATAATCAGTCATATAGATCATTTAATTGCACTTAGTTCATCTCATTTAGCTCATATAACATGATATGTAACATTATTTTAATGAACCCTTTAGCATTTTTGGCCCTTCCTCTCTCCTTTTAGGTGAAAAAACCTAGAAGAGCTAGAAAGGTGCAAGGTGCCAAAAATCTACAGTTCAGGTGACTCCTAATAGACATAGTAGAGGGTTCAATCTAGGATGGTGATTAGTGTGGCATATGATTTTGCACACGAGTACTCTTTTTGCATGGGGCCTAGTGATGGTGGCCTCACTTTATCATGACATGCATAATTTCATTTATTGTGATGGGAGATCCATTGGTGTAGGGGTGATTTTGCTTCATATTTGAGCATGGGAGCATATCATCGTGTTTTGAACTATTGTGTAGATGGTAGACATGGAGCTAGATGATCCTATCATATGGCGGTACAAAGGTGTGATCACTTTGAGGCACACTAGATATATATTGGGATCCCATACTAGCGATGGGTTATTGATGACATGACAGTTTTTCTACGACACCTGTGGCTTCAAATGCCACCATGGTTTGATGATGTGCAATAGTTGTACTATGAGAGGTAGACTTGATACATGTAGGGTTGTGAGCACCATATTATTGAGCTATAGTTACTTGACAGGGTGACGTGATAGTTTGGGGAGGTCTAGGATAGGCCAAATGATGCCTACAAGGCTATTTTGGCTAGGTCAGCAAGAGAGGTTCCCACATGGGGATCGGCCATTCTAGCTTCTGAGGTAGTTAAGAGCTTTAGACAGTTAGTGGCTCAACATTGGGCTTATGATCAAGGTCAAGTGGTAGCACAGACTACATCTACTTATGATTCCTAGTTTGCACCTCTAAGATGATTGATAGATCCAATGGGTGTTCCTCTATGAGGGAGACCTAGAGGCAGGGGAGTAGGGAGGGGCAGAGGATAGAGTGGCTAGGATGGCCAAGATGGGAAGGTTCCAGGGGCTCCATTGATGGTACAACAACAACCTCCTTAGTAGCCTTTGATTCAACAACAAGGTGGATAGCAGGGCCGACAACAACAAGTAGGACTGCCACCACCACCAAATGTGAGGGAGGTACAAATACAACAATTGCAACAATAGGTGCAGCTCTTGGTTGGTGAGCGGGATTAAGCCTGCCAACAGATTTTGGGTATTACTGTTGAGTGGGATTCGGCACTTCAATAGGTGGTTTCCATTACAGTTCAGAGAGATCAGGCATTACAATGGGTATAGGACATGACCACAGATAGAGATTAGGAGGTTGCCCGACACCAACAAATAGAGGCTATAATGGTGGCCACACATGGTAGGACAGTTTTATCCAAATTATATAGAGAGGCCATGAAAGAGGTTTCATATTATAGGAAACATTACCATCGAGATGCATGACCAAGAGTAGAGGATCAACCTAAGAGGTAGGCCAAAGAGGGTAGTAGCCATCAAGCCTAGCTATTTTGTATAGACACTTTTTGATTTTGTTGTCTTGCGGATATTATACTTTTAATCGATGTACATTCACTGATCCATATTTGTACCATGAAATTCTTTTTTTGGATATATATATATGATATGGATGTGGATGATTCTATATGATGTGATGTGCTCACTTTATTTCATGTTTATGCATTCATATGATATGAGATTCTTATATATTTTATCATTTTTTGATGTATTTTACTTATTCCTATGTGATATGCAATGATCATGATATGATATGGATGCAATGTTATATTCTTTTTCAATATCTTTTCATGATATGCTATGGATGCAAATGGTGTGAATGCATTTATTTTTTATGTATTTTTTATGCATTTTATGAGATGATTATGTATGCACATGGATGTATGAATGCAATTGCTTATAACATTCAAGTATTTAAGATGCTTAAAATAACAAATCCATATTATTCATGACAATTTAAATGACAATGCAACATGTATGATGTGATATGAAATAATTATGCTAATGGATGTTTTATGAGTATGCTATGTTTATGAGATACATGTATGTTGATGGTTTGTGGATATAGGGTGTGTGAATTGATGATGTTTTTGTTGACTATCATGATACCAGGTTAGCGTGGAGAGAAGATAGAAGAAAAAATAATGAATAACCGTTGATTTCAATGATTGCATCAAAGGATCCAACAAGTCCATGATCCACCAAGACTTTATTAGAGATGGTGAAGAGACAATGCAAAATGAGGATGAAATGCAGGATGATGAATTTCTCACACTTGGGGATTGGGATTTTTTGTCATTCCTTACTGTTTGATATAACACATAGGAACGATGCATCAATATATTAATAACCAGGATGATGTTGTATCGAGTGTAATGAACTTTGACTCAGCAAATAGATAGGATAATTCTTGTTCACACCTTGACATACAAAAACCTCATTGGAATGTAAGTTAGAAGCTTAAAATATATTGTACCAAAGCATACACAATAGTCAGCAACATACTCGTAATGACCTTCCTACACACAACTAATCAAGTATGCACCAAGATTATTTTACAAGAGTATCCACAAGCACAATGAGAAAAGTATAATGATTGATGCCCAATTCCTTTCTCTCTAAATCGTTTTGATCTAGACATCATCGAGAGGTCTTGAGAATGGGTCATTAAGATAAATCATAAGAAAATATGAAAGAGAATCAGCCAGTGTTATCTATATCTCTTGCCTAGTTTAAGTTTAGCTGGGGTGATATTTGATATTGATGTCCATCGTAGGAAGGATACATCCTAGGACATGTTGATCAAAGTTTTTTTGATGTTAGGATGATGATGCTAAGATGATTCATTGCTACAAACTTCACTGACGTATTTACCTATGATCTAGAATTTAGATTTTGACACTTAGGTTCTCACTTTATGACAAACTACATACTTGCTTTCTATTTGTTTCATGAAAGGATGAAGGTGATGATCGATTTATTATGCATGAAAGTTTATTGCAAGTGAAATCAAGATGGGATGGATGGTTTTGGATTTTCTAAAATATTTTAATGTTTTTGGTTTTTTTGAAAATATTTTGAGGTTGTTTTTGGTCTTTTTGAATGTTTATGTGAATGTTTGTGGGCTTTTTGATCATTTGAGGCTATGTAGGATTTTATGAAATATTTGAGGCTTTTTAGGTCTTTTGAATGTTTTCTTATGGTTTTAGGATTTTCAATTTTCAAATGTTTTTGTATTTTATGGTTTTTTGAATGTTTTGGGGATTTTTCGATATTTGGATGCTTTTGTGTTTTCTGAGATATTTGGATGTTTTTGAAAATTTCTAAGATTTTGAATGTATTTGGTTTTTTCAAGGGTTTTACAATTTTTTTGGGGTTTTATGAGAATTTTCGAGTTTCAACCATGAACCTAACCTAAAGACCTATCTTAAGGGCCTTTGAGGCTGATCAAAGATAAGCCTTGCCTACATTATACATGCAAAGACCACATAGTTCAACTGACTTGACCTATTAATGAGATGAAGATATGAACATGTGAGAGATCATTTTATTATGACAAACTACTAAATTACTGACCTAGGGTGTCTTAGGGGAACATCAATGATTTCCTTGCTTACATTCAAGATCAAAGACAATGTAGTTCGACAAGGGGACTCTATTTTTGGATTTTTGATGTTTGACCTTTTCAAGGATTTTGATGTTTTTTGGATGTTTTGGATTTTAACTATACATGATTTTGCAAATGTTTTTGGATTTTTGAGATAAGAATTTTTTTTTTGGATTTTCAAGATAAGAGTTGCGATGACCTCAAGATATGAAAGAACCCAATTGTCATCCATAACGAATTTCCCCCAACATGATAGGTTAGACTAATTCAATATAGGCAGGACAAACTAGCCTTTGGAATATGCCAAGTAGTACAAAAGGGATTGTGATACTTCACAATATCAAGCTATGATAAGGACAGGGTTAAGTGATGGGTTAATAGGATCAATGATGCAATAGATAGAGGGTGATGCAAATAATGGTAGGATAAAGATCCAAAGAATGGAGGTGCTTTATTTATGTAAGGAACCTGTTTGTCAGGTTTTCACCAAGGTACTTTCCCAAAGCGCCACCAAAGTGGTTTTCACTAGAGGATGATTTTTTTCTTTACTTTTTTCAATCCTTTTTCTCATTTTTTTGAATTTTGATCAATTTTTTATTTTTTTGTATTTTTTGATTTACACCCTTCAAGACTAGGCATAATTTTTTTTGAGATGTAGATTGTTAGTGGGCTCCTGCAAGGGCTCACCTTTAGGTGTTGACAGTCGATATGCTCCTAATGCATAGCTTGCTATGATGACAAAGGGACCCAGCCAGTTATGCTCAATCTTTCCTTTGTTGTCTTGATCTGGAAGGTTTTTATGATTTTGCTTTAACATTTGATCCCCTACCTAGAATGACTAACATTTGATTCTCTTGTTATAGCTCTACTTTAGTTGGTTTTGGTATACTTGTAAATAATTAAAGGCATCAAGATGATGCTCATCTAGGAATTCTAGCTCATTAAGCCGAGACACTCTATATTCTTCCTCAGTTATTACGCTTTATAGTGACACTCATAATGATTGGAGCTCAAACTCAATAGGAAAGATGGTTTATGATCCATAGACTAAGGAGAAAGGGATTGCACCTATATGTGTGCGAATACTGGTTCGATATGCCCAGAGAGCTGGGTTTAGTTGCAGATACCAGTCATGGCCAACTTCATTCACTGTTTTCTTTAGAATTTTTAGGATAGTTTTGTTTGTAGCTTTTTCTTGACCGTTGCCAAGTGGGGATAGCATAGGGTAGAAATTCAGTGTTGGATATTGAATCTTTGGCACAACTCTTTCACATCTTTATTTTTAAGAGGGGTTCCATTATCTGAGATGAGGGTTTGTGGAACACCATAATGGAAAATTAGGTAGTTTAGGATAAATTTGGCTATCTACTTTCCCATTATATATGTCATAGGAATGGCTTCAACCAACTTAGTAAAGTACTCAATGGCTGTTATGATAAACTTGTGGTTGCTGGATGAAATTGGAGTCCTTTTTCCTATGAGGTCAAGTCCCCACTGTGAAAAACACCATGGTGTGATCATGGAGCATGAATTAGATCTCCATGTTGTTGACAATAGACACACTTCTACACATATTGATGGGCTTCCTTTTCCATGGTTGGCCAATAGTACCCCGTCGTTAACAGTTTCTTAGCTAATGTCATACCACTATAATAGGACCCACATATGCCATCATGTAATTTTATTAAAGTAGTTGAGGCTTCCTCTTGGTTAATACATCATAGTGATGTCCCTTTGATGCTTCATCAATAAAGCATATCACCTAGGATCACAAATCAGGATGCCTTCTTAACAAAGGTCTTTTTAAGGTTCGAGGTGATATCAGATGGGAGGGTTCCTCTACTAAGGTAAGTAAAGATGTAATGGTACCATGGGGATCCAGGACCAACAATGACACACACAGATTTTGATTTAGGGATTTCAAAAGTTGGTACGAGAAGTTGTTCTACCAAGAATTCATAATGGAGGATGTTGTTCGACATGTCTAGTAGTGATCTGATTATTGCCATAGTGTTTGCTGCTCTATTATTTATGTGAGGAATATGTTCAAAAGTTATGTCTATAAAAAGGTCTTTGAGATTCTCCATCATATTTTTGTAAGGAGTGAGCTTGTCATCCTTAGTTTGATAGTTGTCATTGACTTGGTTGATAACTAGCTGTGAGTCTCCATAGACTTTCATTTCTCAAATCTTCCATTGAACTATTGTCCCTAGACTTGTGATTAGGGTTTTGTACTCAACAATGTCATTAGGAGAAGGAAATGAAATCCTATATGACTTTGGGATACATTCACCTTGAGGGGTGATGAAAATAATTCCTACTCCTAATCCATGTTGGGTGAAAAATCCATCAAAGTACATCTTCCACTGAGCTGTGAGGTTGATAAGGAACACTAATTCATCAGGGAACTTAGATATCAGATGGTTCTCAACATAGATAGGTTCTTCTGCTAATTGGCCTATGATCACTTGTCCCTTGATTTCCTTGTGATCCACATACTCTATGTCTAACTTTATTAAGATCATCACCCATTTAGCTATTCATTATGTGAGAGTTGCTTTGGATAATAGGTATTTCAATGGATCAATTTTTGAAATAAGATTTATTTGATGTGACATGTAGTGCCTGAATTTTTGTGAAGAAAAAACAACTATTAGGCATGCCTTCTCAATAGGTGAATAAATCATCTCATATCCCACTAGTTCTGTTGATGTAGTAGATGGCCCTTTCTTTTTCTTTTTCATCATGGTGTGCCAAAAGATCTCCTAGTGCTGCTAGTGTTGCTGAAATATACAAGATCAATGGCTTGTTCGATATTGGTGGCATGAGCATTGGAGGTGTGAGTAGATAATCTTTGATCTACTGGAAAGCTTTATCACACTTGTCATCCCACTTTTAGGTTATCTCTTTATGGAGAAGATGCATAAAGGGGTGTATTTTATCTGATAGTTGTGCTATGAACCTCCTGATGGACTGCAATATTCCTTGTAACCCTCTCATTTGATTTAGTATTTGTGGTGGTTCCATGTCTAAGATGGATTTTACCTTTCCTAGATCAATTTCTATCCCTCTTTTTGAAAAAATGAATCCAAAAAGTTTTTGTGATGTGACCCCAAAAACACATTTTTTTGGATTTTTCCTTACTTTGTATTCTGCCAACCTATCAAAGATGGGTCAAAGACTTGTATGTGCTCACTTCTTTTCCTTGATTTTTCCAAAATATCATCCACATAATCTTTGACTATTTTACGGATCATGTCATGGAAGATGAGGGTCATGTCCCTCTCATAGGTTTCTCTTGCATTTTTTAACCCAAATGGCATCACATTCCAACAATAGATTCCCCATGGACAAGTGAACATAGTTTTATGTTGATCCTCCTTGGTGATTATGATTTTATTGTAGCCTAAAAAATCATCCATGAGTGACAAGATTTCATGCCCAACTGTGAAGTCTACAATGAGATCAATGTTAGGAAGAGGGAAATTATCCTTTGGACATGCCTTGTTCAGATCTCTGAAATCAGTGCAAATGTTGATGCCCCTAGTGGGTTTTGAAACTGGTACCAGGTTTGAAACCCACTTAGGATAATCTATTGGTCAGATGAATCCAACTTCAAGAATCTTTTTCAACTCTAGTTTAACCAAGAGTGTTATATGAGGGTGCATTTTCCTTAATTTCTTCTTGACTGGATTGGATTCAAGATAAACTATTAAGTGATGCACAATCACTTTTGGATCAAGGCCTGGAATATCTATGTATGACCATGAAAAGTTAGCTCTTCACTCTTTAAGGAATGTTACAAGATTCTTCTATTCTTTTTGCAACAAGGATTCAACACAAAAAGTGATCTTAGGTGCTTCATTTATTCCCACATTGACTAGAGTGGATTTTTTTGCTAGTACTACTAACTTTTCTGGATGCATTGCACTAATGGGGAGATTGAATCCCTCATCTTTGGGCTCCTCAAAGAGGTTTTCTCCTTTGAATGCACCTTTTGTTTTTATTTTTTTTAGGATTGAAAAGTGTCACAATGTGGTTTTCACTTAAAGATCTGCATGTTAGCTACATTTCATTTATTTTGTGAATGAGGGATTCAATCTTCTCTCCATAATATGTCTATGTATCTAGCTCTATATCAAAACCTACTTTATGTTCTACCCATGGTAAGGTATCACAGAGTCCCATGAATTTTGAGATCATTTCATTTTTTTTTTATAAATCTAGAATCGGTGGTCCTTGTTGGTCCATGTTGATAAGTTGTGGGTAGACTATGCGTATTTCAATTAGTTGATTGGTTTGAGAAAAGGATGTAATGGATATCATGAAAAGAGATTTGTTTTCAAATAAATCAACAACATCTAAGGGGAAGTCATCTAAGGTCATATCATGTGAAGTAGGTGATAAATAGTAAGCCTTAGCTTGCTTCTTCCTCATTGACATCCTCTTGATTCAAATCAGCCCACTTGGTGAAGGTAGTGGCTTCCATCTTGATAGTCTCAGGCTCTTTGTTGTTGGATGTAGGTTTCCTAAGAGATTGAGGAGAAGTAGGTAATTCTCCTAAGATAAAGGCATTTTTCATTAGTTTATAATTCCCACAACCATCATCCTGAATCACTGCTTTGATATCATGTATGTTTTATATAATAAGTTCTTTTGTTTCAGAAGTAGATGCAAGGGATGATGGGTCAACAAATGAGATGGAGGGTGTAGGCCCTTCATCATTTTTAGGTATTTAAGGGATTTTATAGAACTTGACTTCAATAATTTTACAATAGTAAAAAGGTTCAATATCTCCATGGATAGTAATATCTCTACCCTCGAAAGGAAATTTTACATATTAATGATAGGTTGAGGGTATAGCTTTTAGGGAATGGATCCAGGGTTGACCAAGAAAGATGTTATAAGGAAGATCGAGGTCCAACACTTGACATGTAGTTTTTGCAATGAGCATACCTACTTGGATGGGAAGTGCAATGATACCTTGTGATACCCATTCTTGGTCATCATATGCCCTGATGGTGGTACTCTTTATCTTCTCAATACTATCCTTTGAATAGCTCAAAATTTTGATCAGCTGAAGGGAGAAAATGTTCAATCTAGCCCCTCCATCTACTAGGAATCTTTTGACCTTCTTTTTATGAATGAAAAAATCAACGTGTAAAGAAAGGTTATAAGATGGTTGTGATGGTAGATATTGCTAGGAGAAGGTGAGATTATGACTAGCGATATGACCTACCATAGCTTGAAACTAATCAATATCAATATCCTCAGGAATAGATGACTCTGATAAATATTTCTCAAGGATATCCCTATGTGCGGGTGATATTCTTAATAGTTCTAGGATTGATATCTATGTGGGGGTCTTCTTGGGCTATTCTAGGAGATTGTACTTGTTGGTACATACTGTGGGCTGAGTAGGTTGTGCCCAAGATGGGGATGGGACTCCTTGGATGGTGACATTACTACATCATGTGGTGACTCCACACTCTAAACTATTCCCTTTGATGGTTATGACTGTGATGACACTATCATAGAAAGCAACTATGTTGGAATAGGTATGTTGCACATTCATATAATCTTTAGCTTTCCTAGTGTTGTTTTCTTTGTTATGATCTGACATAGGGTTCTTGTATATCTTAAGATCCTGATCCCCAGCTGGTACCTCAACAAATATGGTATTATTTTCTATGAGGTCTTGGATGATGTTTTTGAGCCTATGCAATTTTCTATTTTGTGTCCTTTGATCTTATGAAAATCACAACGGTCCTTCTCATTATACCAAGATGGTTTCTCTTGCGATTCTTGGTAGTTTTCAAAGTTGGGAAGTATTATCATATTTGACTCTACCAACCTTTTCATGATAGTCTCAATGGTTTCAGATAGTTGTTTGTATTTTCATTTAGGATAGTTGTTCTTGTTAGGGGTTTTCCTTTGCAATTCGATATTACCAATCTGATTATTATGTCGGGGTGTTGTTTGCTGCACAATTTGTTGGATGTCAACAATTTGATTGTTGTTTGATCTAGGAGCACTTAGGATTACCTTAGCATCTACCACACCATCATTTGTTATGTTTTTTTCTTAGCCCAGACATAAGGATTGTTATTTGAACTTGTTGATGGGTGGTTGTATTTGTAAGCTTGGGTGTTTCCCTATGATATTAGGGATCTCTTGATGTTAAGGGCTCTAGGTGTAAGCTCATCGTATGATGTGATGCACTCCATTTTCAAATGGAAAGAAAGATTTGGATCTATATTGGCTATGATGATTCCCACTTGTTCATTAGGAAGAGGCCACTTGATTTTAGTAGCTCTTTGTCTCCATCATTGTAAGAAATTAGAAAAATTTTCCCCTTGGTTTCATCTAAGAGTATATAATTCTTCTAGACTAATGTCCATGTCTAGATTGAAGGAGAAACGGTTCATGAATTTATTGGTAATTTCTTGAAAACTTTTGATACCATGAGGTAGATGAGAAAACCAATCCATAGCAGGACCTGTTAAACTTTGAGGGAAGAGGTGCATAAGATAAGAATCATTGTAAGCTACGACCATGCGCATCACGTTAAATTATTTGATATCGTCCAAATGAATTCCTCTCCCTTTGTATTTGTCAAATTTGGGGATTTCAAAACTAGGAGGAAATGGTATCATTGCTATGTTTCAGTCAAATGGATAAGGAAACAAGTTCTTTGTATGGGATTTATTTGCCTTTCCCATGAGAAGGTCTTGCATTTCTTGTGAGAGTGCTTTAAATTGTGATGCTAGATCATCTTGCAGGTTGTGTGGAGGAACATATGGTGGGATGATGGACGAGTTTCATGGGGTGTATGGTGGTGTGAGATTTTTTAAAGGTGATTAGGGTATTGATGTATATGTTCCACATGTGTTTGGATTGACGATGTTGAAGTGAGGATAATAGGAACCTTGTTGTTGTTGTTGGGTATACTGTTGAGCTAGTAAGGCTTGATTTTGAGTTTGTTGTTGTTGTTGTGCCACTAAGGCTTGCTATTGGGCCTGTTGTTGTTGGTGTGCTAATAAAGCTTCTTTTTGTGCTTGATGTTGTTGTTGTGTTGCTTGTTGTCCTACTAAGGTTGCTTCTTGTTGTTGATGATGTTGTTGTGCTAAGGCTGCTTATTGTGCTGCTAAGGCGACTTGTTGTTGTTGTACTAAGGTGGCTTGTTGCGTTGTTGCTTGCTATTATTTCTATTGTTGTACTGCTAGGGCTGCTTGTTGTGCTGCTAAGGTAGCTTCTTGTTGTTGTTGTTGTTTTGCTAAGGTTGCTTGTTGTGTTTCTAAGGCTTGTTGATAGGCTTGTTGTGCTTGTTGTAAAGCTAAGGCATGTGCTTGTAATGTGGGATCAAGTGGTTGTTGAGAAATCCATGAAGGATTATGGATATTGATGTTTTGAGTGGGTAATGGATTGTTGGGGAGAGGTGGAAGGTTCCCTTGATTTAACATTACTTGTAAGTTAGTAGATGATGATGGAGGAATGTACGTTTCAGATTCTGTTTGATTTGGTATAGAAAAGGGAATTGTGGGAAAGGATGAAGATGATGCCATTAATTTTTGTGATGGAAATGATACTCTAGGATCTTGAGTCCACTAATTAAAAATATTTCCTTGTCCCATGTCTTGAGGATTTCCTTGTGTCAAAGATGCAAACAAAGGATTCATGATCAAGGTACTTCCTAGATTAATAGAACTTGTAACCAAGGGATTACTTTGAGGTGGATTGATGATAGATGTTGTGGATGTGTTTTGTGAAACCAATGGTATAGATGAACCCATTGGTGGATTGGGTAAGGATCTCTATGTTTGCTTCAAGGGTTGATTTTGTGGTATGTTATTGATATGGCCTTGCACACTATTTTGATATATTGGATTCACACTACTTTTTGTGATGGTAGGAACACTTGTTCTACTCATGGGTATGGATGAACAGGGATTTCCTCAATATATCAAAGTATTGGTTGAGTAATGAAGATCAAGAGGTGTGTATATCTATTAGAATCTTTAGGAATGTGAGGAGCACCAAAGCTAGGTGTCCAAGTGGTTGTGTTAGATGGAGGATTAGTTTCAAGTGTTCCCACAAGTGTGTTGTTTTCAAATGAAAGGACATGACCAAATTTTTTAGCAAGGCTTGTTTCAATACTGGGAATGTAGGTCTAATTTAGCCCTAGTGATGGGGTTGTGAAACCTTGTGTTAAATTTTGTGCCACAAACATTTGGGATATAGTAGCTACATTTTCAAAGGTTTGATGTTCCATGAGTTCCTCCCTAGTGAGTTCAAATGGGTTATTTGTGATATCTTCTATCTTGTATGGTCCTGATAGTGATGAAGGATGTTTTGATGGTGTAACTTCACTCCTTGGATTGAATTCTAAAGGATTTGGATCACTTTCAAGGTAAATGTCACTTTGGTTTTCTCCATGATTCTCTTGTGTTGTGATCTAGTCTTTACCATAAATTTTGTGTCACATGTGGGAGAGTTTTGTTGTGATTTGTGATGTTTGAACTCTCTACTTGACTCAATCCTAGGAAAAAGGGACACTCTAAGTATTTTGGGAGCAATTGTGATAGTGGGGGATGAAAAGATGGATGATGTGGAGAGTGATCTTTGCAACTGTTTTGAAACAACACTTTTGATTTTGTCTTGATGTTTTGATGTTAGGATAAAGGATGTTTATGAACTTGTAAATCTTTTGGGTAGACTCATGACCTTCAAGATGAAATAGTTCAAGGATGATAACTAAATTTTCTAAATGCATGGAAAAAGATGTATTTCACATACAAAATAGCCAAGTTAGGGGGTTGTTTTGATTTGATGTCACAAAGTGTTGGTGTATTCAAAATTTTACAAAGATAGGTGAAGTGAGAGATGAAATTTGATGAAGGGGTGAGTGAGATGTTTGAACCAATGTTGACTTAAAGTGAACCTTTTTTTTGACAAGATCATGGTAGTGAGAATGATGCTACACCTCTGGAGATTTTCAAATCCTAAAGACCCAATTTAGATGAGAGGATGGATGGGGGATATTTAGACTTGTTTGGATCCTCCTAGCTTGAGCATAAAAGTTTCTTAACAAGCGGTAATGATTACAATAGAGTATTGAAGCTCATTTCCTACTTAAATTGCACTATGATACCTAAATTTACAATGATGGGATGGAGATCATCCCCTATGGATTTTGATTATGTAGTGGATCATGTAGAGGAGTCGAGTATCGTGAAAAAGACTAGGATTTTGAATCTAAAAGAATGCATATAATTCTGGACTATTTCTTGAAATGTGTCTATAGAAGTTTGCTAGCAACTTGTGGGTAAGTGCAAAAAGATGGGTCCCAAAAAGGGGACATAAGTGGCCACTTTTTTTTTGAAATCCGAAAATACTGACCTTGGACGTGAAATTGAGGATAGTTACACTCAAAATTGTGAGATGGAACAAAAATAAGGATCGAAGTGCTCCAAGTCTACTTTCTAAAATACTAGTTTGTTTTGAAAATGGTTGAGATTAAGGGGTTCAAAAGAGGGACATACACAAATTGGTGTTGTTTCTGTCAAAAAAACATCACATAGCAACTCTTGTATGTCCTTAGCATGGTGAAATGTTTTTTAGTATTTTAAAAATCACTATGGTGAGAAATTAGCTAACAGTATGTAGTTGATGCACAATTTTCTGATAATGTTTTAATGAATATTTTATTTTTTACTAATTTTCTAAGTGGACACTTCCTAAAAAACTAAATTTTGGCTATGCTACCTCTACAAATTTTGGAAACTAATTGATTTTTTTAAAAAAAAAAATTGTGGAATGGAGTCTAGATTCTAAAAATGTAATTTATTTTAAATTTTGATGAATGGTTAATTTATAATGAAGAAAAAAACCAAACACTTATTTTTTCCAAAAAAGAGAGAAACAAAATAAATTATAGATGAAAGGCTTAACATTGTCAGAAAGTGAAAATAATTACATTGTTGGATAGCTAAGAGAGAACCTAACATTACCCAAGTGTTTGATTTGTTCGACATTGAGCCACGTGCAATTTTGATAGTGAGCACAAACCCAATTATGTGAAATATTGTAGAATTTGCAAAAACACATCTTTAGTTGTTGGGAATTCCCTGCAGACTTTGGGTTGGTATTCCAAGGCAAATACCAAGCCCAAGGCTTGGGGATTCCCAAAGCAAGATATAAGGCACACACATTATAACGTGAGTGCATTATAACATGCTTGCATTATATCTTAGTTTCAACATGGCTTTTGTCTTTTGTGAATGCATTGACAAAACATGAGTGCGTTATAACACGCTCGCGTTTTGATCTACATTGAATTTTTTTTCTTCTCTTTTTTTCTTTCTTCTCATTATCTTTGATGAAAACTATATACATGAAATAAACATTTAAGTATAATTTGAAATTTACATATGGATGTTTACTTTCTTATACTTTAATTTATATTTCATGTATATAGTTTTAGGATGTTTGAGAGTTGTTTCGGATCTCTAGGAGTTATAATGCAAATTCTAGTTTTTGGAAGATCTCACAAATTTTAGAGAGTCAAATTTCAGTAATCAGGAAGAAATTTTTTAGTAATCAGCAAGTTGTAGTTTTCTCTCTATGTTACTCATTTTTTATCCCTTACACTCTTGACCTATCTCTCACTATCTCCATCCCTTTATCTGACTCTCTCTCTATCTCACTTCTCTCTCCATTCCTCCCTCCTCCTTCCCTCCCTCCCTCCC
>VDFB02358134.1:1812983-1825430 GCA_007258455.2 Sequoia sempervirens | reverse complement strand
TAGGTTAGATAGAGTGAAATAGAGAGGGGAGGTGGGTGGGTAGAAGGAAGAGAGAGAGAGATGGGGAGAGAAATTTAGAGAGGGAAGGAGGGGAGGAAAGGAGGGAGGGATGGAGGGAGAGAGAGAGGTTAGATAGATAGAAGTATAGAATGAAGGAGAGAGTGAGAGAAAGAGGTCTAGAGAATAAGGGATAAAAAATGAGTGAGATAGAGAGAGAAAGTTGATACAACTTGTTGATTACTGAAATTTGACCTCCTGATTACTAAAATTTGGCATGCTGATTACTGAAATTTGTGAGATCTTCCAAAAACTATAATTTGCATTATAACTATTAGAGATCCAAAACCACTCTCAAACATCCTGAAACTATATACATGAAATATAACTCAAAGTATAAGAAATTAAATGTCCATATGCATTTATTTCATGTATATAGTTTCTCTTAAAGATAAAAAGAAGAAAGAGAAAAAAAAGAGAAGAAAAGAATTAAATGTACACCAAAATGCGAGCACACTATAATGCTCTCATGTTATGGTGATGCTATTTTGAATTTTAAAAAAATGATTTTTTGAATTAAAAAATGCACACTTTTTGAAATTCAAAAAATAACTTGAGCATGTTATAACGCACTCACATTATTGGCTCAGTATGACCAAGCCTAGGCTCAATAATTACCAAGCCATAACACAAGCACGTTTTAGTAAAACATTCTCACATTTTCACTAGTTTGTGATGAAAAAGTGAATTGGCCACTTTTGGCTACCCATCTTTCTACACCCGCCCTTGTCTCTATTCTTTTGAAGTGCTAAGAGATGTTTCTTATGATCTTTTAGAGTGATATTCCTGAGTATAAAATGAGGACTTGTAGACCTTACTTTAGGGATCCTAACTTTACGTCAGATCATGTAAAAAAAATTTAAGTTTATGGAAGAAAGGAAGATATTTATTACCATGCAAGTGGTGGTAATATGGGCCTTCCAGCCTCAATATCAGCTTGTTCCTCTTCTTCGTCTAAAATGGTTTTTGTGTTTCTCCATTGTGTATTTGTTTCCTTGGTTTCAAAAGTGAAGCTTCTTAAAATGCTAATAAGATTGGTTTGTTCTCCATTAATGAGTTTAAAGTTTGGCTAAATTATAGAACCTAGAAGATTAGGTTGTTCAATGGGAGCAATCGGTCTCCAAATAGTCATGTGGGGTTCATTTGTCAGTTTATTTTGCTTAGTGAGTTTATTTTATCATAATCACTTGTCTTGATTAAGTTTCAAACTAAATGTTTACGTCAAAAACACCATAACTTTCATAATGTCCATTTTGTGAGAATCATGAGGTCAAAGCCATAATTTCCTATGTTGTCTTTGGAAAATATGGAATTTGATATAGGTCAAGATATTTAGAAATCTCTAAGGATGAATCCTTAGGACAAGCAACAATTTATCAAGGCTTTTTCAAGAGGTATCCATATTTAGGCCAAAGTGTTTGAAATTTTGAGGAATATAGTGAATGTTTTTTTTTGCATTGTTTTGGAATCAAGCAAAGTATTAAACTAAATCACAATCATTACAACCCTACATTCTAAATGGCTATATTTGTTGAATCCCCACTCAAATTTCTCCAAACACTAAACACTGCAAATATTTAGAGATTTGGTGACATTGGCTCCCCTCCATGACACACACTTCTCAGGACCACCAAACCTCAAAATCTTTAAAATCTGGAGATCAAAAGGATTTTTTTTGTTTCTACATTTGAATAGTACAAATGTGGGGTAGCTTCAAAATGACCATTCTTGCATCAACAAATATTAAGGATTTTTAGCTTCTAAACAAGGGTTCATAGTAAAGGCTTCCAGTTTAGGGGGTGCAATGATAAACTCCCTCAAGAGGTTTCCCAACCCTTAGAACAAGGGTTTTACACATCATAAAGATATTGGGAGAGAGATATCATGTACCGCTTCCCATTGATCACAATTTTAATTGCAACCACAAATTTATATTGCGGTTTGGAAGAGCTTGGCGTTAGCTCATTACCACTTGGGTCATTCCCTCCTTTTGAAGTGGGGAGGAAGACTCTCTAAAGATAAACAATAGCGAGAAAGTACATCCATAGTTCAATCATCTTCATTCATGTGAACAAAGAGAGAACACATGCTATGACTCTTTCTCACACTCACAAGGGGGTTTAGTTTTAACCCAAATTAAAGATGTAGGTGATTTTGCAAAGTGTTATGGGGGTATGTGCAAGATCATCATGGAAAAAATAGGCCCTTAAGTGGCAAAATTTTTAGAAAAATCAGAGTTAGGCAACTCGACGTAAAAATTTGAACAAGTTATCTATATTATTTCAAAAATATGTAAGAATAGAATCTGTAGAAAATTGAATGTAGTTTCTAAACTATTAGGTTTATTTTAAAAAAAATCTATTTGGTGAAAATTTGAAATTTTAATGCAGTAGTATTTAAATTTTAAGGATAAAAATAAGAAGGTGCCTATTTGACCACCCTAACCACAATAAAATAATAATATTTTTTATAAGATTTTAGATATAAGTAGAGGACTCATGTCCCGATGTGATGCATATTTTTTTGTAATTTTTTTCCAAGTAAATAATTAATTATGATTTTTTTATTACAACATAAAAACTCATATGTCTAACCACCTTAACTTGGTCAAAACTTCATGAATTTTTTTTTTTTAAATCCTATAGTATGTGAAGCATAAATGTGACGCATGTTTCAAATTAAAAATGTGATACTGTTTGAAAGCTATAGATGTTTTTCAATCGACCTATCAATCAGGACTTTAGTCATAATTCAAATAGAAAATGAATAATAATTATTTATTAAATTCAAAGTAAATCATAATTTATATTGGTGGAAAGTTGAGAATCTCCTTTAAAAACCATTTTCTTTTCATCAATTTTGGGTTAAAAAAAAGTCGTTAGCCACATACCCATCATGATCCTGCACATACCCATGGAATGTTTCTATTTCTCAAGGTCATCGAATGGCATGAGAGAATTGCATACACATTCAATAAAAATGTTGTAAATGACAAAACATGACAAATAGTTGTAAATTTTAACCCGTCAAAGGAGTGATGAGTTCGTTTTAAGTACCAAATGAAGTATGAAGTTGTCTTGTTCAATTTTAAACCCAAAAAAGAAGTAATGACATGAGGGTTCAATTTTAATCTTGTTTGAGTGTTCATTTTAAACCCAATTGAAATTTAGTGTGTGTCCTAAAATAGAAAGTACAAAGCATAAAATTTGGTTAATAAATGCCCTAAAGCATTAAACGCTTGTTACAATCACAAAATTTTAAGATAAATTTTTTTTCCTCACTTTCACTCCATATGTTTCAACCTACAAAACCCTGTTATTCTAACAACTAGAACATAATCATAAATGCATTAGTGGTAAGATAAATTTAGGAAATTAAAGCACATGTCAAAAAATGATCGTATATTATTTCTTGCCCTGGTCGAACATCATTGCACACAATAGCATTGCAATTTGAACTATGGATGTCACTCTGGTGAAAAAGTGGGTGTCGCTCTATGACAAAACAAAGAGCACAATAGCATTGGTATTTTTTCTGGTTTTGTTACACACCTTAGCATCGTGAAATTTGAAAATTGGGGGTGTCACTTTGCTGAAGTTTGGGTGTCGTCGTTTGAACTTTTTGATACCTCTATATTAAATTGGCATCGCCAGATTTAAATATGCGGTACTGCATTTAATCAACATTGGTATTTCAAACTGCAATAGCATCGCTATATGGCGATGCACTTCATATGGTGTCATTGATTGTGATTTGGGCGTCGTTGTATCTTGCAAAACAACAAACAAACAAAATTCGAGCTAAAAACTAGTTAAATTAACAATTTTCCCTCTAAGAACCAAAATGTGAGACAAGGATAGTCGAGGTGGATCAATTACACTTGATTCGTGATGAATCAAAGCACAATTTATCCACTAAACCTCAATCTACAAAACAAGATCATTCAAATTGAAAAGTTAAACTAAGCATTTATTGAACTGAAAGCTACAAACTAAGAAAATAGTTAAATTCCTAATCTAACTCATTTGAAACTTATCATGTTTTGGAATTGGTGTCGTGTTGATGTGAAGTGATGACCCTATCCCAATCCTATGATTAGTGAGCCTGTTTCAGTCAATTCCATGGAAGAGAATTGATGAAACCATTGTGATAAATGGACGAAAATCTAGTTTATGCTAAATCAAACATGATGCAAGCTAAGTTACCATGATTTTATGCTAAAAATGAACTAATTATGCAATTTCTAAGCTAATCTAAGCTAATTCTAAGCTAAAAAATGGAAAACCTATTACAAACTAAGATGGATGCATGGAAGCCATCAATGGATGCTCTAAGCTATTATGCAATTAGAAATAAACTAAAACTTGAGTTAAAAGTGATTAAATTGTGAGTGTGGATGCAAATGAATTCAACAACATGACTTTGCAATTGAAAGATGGATGAGATTCAACAACATAAGTTTTCTTTGAAAAATATGGATCCATTTGTCTCCAAATAGTGTTCTATTTATAGGAGAGAAAATGAGAAATGGAGGGTTGAGATCCACAATATTAATCAATGGTCCAAGATGGAGGAGATGAGAGGCATGGATCACAAATTCTCATCAACATATGAGAATGCATGATGGGATTTAATCACGGGCTCACATTTTCTACAAAAAAACACACTTTTGACCTTCTCACATAGGTCAAAGGTGACTTGTCCAAAAGGTTAAAGGTTAAAACTTGCATTAGAAGCTAAGTGAAAATATCCCTTTTTCAAATGATGGATGAATAAGAATATTCCTTGGAATATTCATTTACGGGAGGATAAAAGGCATTTTTCAAATTAAAAGAAATTCTCAATTGTGCAAAAAGGGGATAAGGAATATTCCATGGGAATATTCACCTTTTAGAGGAAAATTAGTTAAATTGCTAATTAAACAATGTTTAATCATGCAATTAGGGGATTTGGAGGAATAAAGTGATATTCATTAAATTAAATGATTTAATGAATGGGGGAGAGATGAAATGATATTTAATTAAATAACTTGGGGTTATTTAATTAAATTAGAAGACCTAGGGAGTTAAATTAAATGTTTTGATTTATTTAATTTAATGAGATGAAATGTTAGCATAAAGGGGGAGTGAATTAACCTGATTAAATGTGTTGGGTTAATGGATGAAAAAAGAGGCAATTATTTAATCAGCTAGGCTAATTTAATTAATTAAGTGAAAAGAGGATGGATTAAAGAGGAAATGATGTTAGTAAATCAGTTCTGAGTGTATGATATCATTTAGGTCATTTTCAACATGTCTAAAGATACCTATCAAGTGGTCATCTCAAGAATCTAAATCAAGTAGATAATTTATAACCTAATACTCTAAATTTGAAGTAGGATTAGGAGGAGATAGAGTATTCCCCAAATAATAAAACCAAATATATTCTCAACCTCAAGATGGTAAAGCATAGAATTTTAGGAACTTAAGATTTCAAATGTAAGAGAAAGAGAGGTAGAAGAAGTCTCAATTTCATCACAATGCTCAAGGCCCTCCGAATATGAAAAATCCTATAAATTACTACCATCAATAGGTATATTATCTACATCATAAAGGGGTATTGAGGTTTTCCATAGAAATTATCATAAAATGAAGATGAACAAGTGTCTCCATAGAAATACCATATTTTAGTCCAATGAGTGTGGGGACAATCAAGTTGTGAAAGGTCACATAACAAGTCAAATAAAAGATGCAATAGATTAATCATAGGACATAATAAATATTATTTTTCCATGATACCTTCCTATAGTGTGTACTAGAATTTTCATTTGGAAAGCATGTAGTCAAGTATATCTAAGATCCTTAGCCTAAAAACATAAAGAACATAAGGTGTACATCAAGAATACAAGACCCTCAATGTAATCTTAGCGTTCTTTATATTTTTAGGCCAAGGGCTCAAAATAAATCTCCACATTTACAAGTAGAAAAATTAATAAGAATAATTTAAAAATATTTAAGAATATATACCAATATTGAAGTCCACTATCTAAATGACCATGCCACATCAAAAACAAGTTGATTTAAGAGATTCAGCCTCCATATGGATCCTATATAGATGGATCAATTTCATATGATTAGTAATAGTCTGCAAAATAGTTCTCCTACATTCTATCATATTGTATGTTGCAATCCCAATGGTTGAAGAATCTTTAAGATATTTTTGTAAAGCTAGCTGTAGAGAGTTTATGTAATTTTAGGAGTGACTATAAATGCAATTCATAAAATTTTATAGTTAATTTTAGCACAAAATAATACATGGTGTGCCTCTCTTTCCCTTTCAAATCATTTATAAAAAATAAATAGTAAGGACATTGGGCATTTGTAATAATTTTATGGTTACTAACAATTAAATTTTTGTAATTATTCATTTATTCAATTAATCATTTGTAGTGCAAATATGGATAACAGTGGTAAAATAAGGTTTGAATTAACCAAAAATTCATAAGGCCATACAACGTTGTATATCGATAAAAGTATACAATATATCAAATAAAGTCATAGAGGCTTGCAAAAAATCCATATGGACATAAAATGTCACATATCCATAGTACAAAACATAAGTTCAAAAATGCCACGTAGGCATTTAATAAAGGACCCTAATACATAGTCATTTCCCACTAGGAGAAGGAAATAGATTATGAGTTTCTTTTAATTGTTGGTTGGATGGAGATGCATGTTATGTTGGTGTCTTTTGAGTACACTTGCTTGTCCTCCTCTCTATATTTCCCTATAGGTCCAACTAATACAATATAAAGTATAGGTGTTAATATATAGAAATTGAATTGTGGAATGACATATAACAAAATAATCACTTACTGAATACAAATAATCAACATGCTCATCTACAATAAGGGAACATTCATGATCCAGACTGATAAGCTCCTATAGCAAGCATCCGTATAACAATTAAACTACATATGAGTATCACTAAATTTTTCAATAATAAACAATAAAAGAACAAATATAATGTGAAATTTACTAATTTGTCACATACCTTTTTCAAAGGATCAAAACTTACTACTATTGCAACAACACCATGGTCCATTGTGCCGTGAACACTGGTAGGACTATCTTATGTCAGCATCTAAAAATGAAGCAATAAATATTGTTCAATTATCAAATCTACCTAACAATATTATTTTAAAACACCATTAATGAATAAAGGTTACTTGAATGAAAGTTCATCGATGATGAAAAGTGTGAGGTGTCAATATCGAAGGTCCACTGGCAAACTATTTGACATCCAAAGTGAGTTATGAGAAAACCATTCATATAATGTTCAACTATTCACATGTAATAATTATATTTCTTTATTATTGGTTACATACCTATGGAATTGATGATGTAAATAAATAGGGATCTAAGGGAATGGTGCTAGTATCATCATCACTTTGACCCTAAATTTTCATCATAATAATTCTACTAATTTAGTTATTCTTACATTTTAGAATAAAATTTATTAAAAAAGATTAAATGAACTTGCTGAAATTTACCTAGGTATCAATGCTGAATGTTTCATTCAACAAGGCATCTATCATAGTCATTTATTGTGTAGCTAATGTATCCTGCATAGCTACATCTTGAGTACTCTCATGATCATATGTTTAAAAAACATTGCAAGAGTTACCAAAGTGGGCTAGAGCTTTAGGCCTAGAAGACTCGCCCACATAAAGCTCTACTAGAGGCCTCACATACTATACAAGGCTTTGAGTGAGCAATCTAATCAAGTACAAGGTGTCCACCTCAACACTATCCTTCATAACATAAGGAACAATCACATGCTCTAGCATAGGTCTAGCCAAGGGTCTCGGTGCTAGCTATGGATTATGTCGTGCCTTCATTTTGTCATGTGTGGAGCCCCCACCTCTACCCTAAAAATATAGATAGTCAAAATAATTTGGAATGTTTTTGAGGAATAACTCATAATAGAGTTTCCTCAAAGAGTATTGTGGTACCTTGTGGTTATTGTACAGAGGTTGGTCAAAAACCATCCACCACCTATCCCAAAAGATATTTTTTATTCCTTCATGGTGGCACCAATGGATGGGGAACCTCTTGCATTCAACTGATAAAGGTTGATTGGTTTGTGGGTCCACGAAGAGGGAACACAAGTCAAATTTGGTAATTTTTTCTTTCTTCACTTGCTCATATGAAATTTTATTTGCATAAAATTGTTTTGTTCCTCCCTCTTATTGGAAAAAAAATTAAATTGTGCACTCATTGATCCTACATGAGATATAATAGACTGTAGGAGTTCGGAAAGGCCTCTTCTATGAGGATTTTTTGCAATAGTGTCATTTAACCTTGTAATCAATTCTTCAAGTTCTTTTTATTATTTTATGTTTTCCCTAAAATAGTTTCTTGTGTTCCTACAGGACGTTTGCAAATTGAGGGATGAGTTTGATGTTGTTCTTTTTCATGAGGGTCTTCATGAGGAGGTGATTGAAAATTTTCAATATTTGGAGGTGGAAATTCATACCTGAAAAATAAAACAAATTTAAATTAAGAAACCTAAGTTGATCTATAATTTAATTCAAATTTGAAACTAAAAAACTAGAAATACATACCTCTTTAATGTTTGTAACATGTTGGAAGCATGTTGATGAAGATTCACAAGCTCCAAGTAAAAATTGCTTTCCATTTGGCAAGTGTGGTTTGGGAAGGGGAAAAACACAAGTCGTGGATGAACAACAAAATGAGTGAAATGAGATTCAATTTTTTTTTTATTTCAAAATTTTCATTTGGCGAGTTCCAACAATCACCAAACGGGCTTCGTATGACCAACCCTTAGGCTCGGTCATCTGAGCCATTTGGTGAGTGCCAAATTTGGCACT
Source organism: Sequoia sempervirens (assembly GCA_007258455.2). NCBI lineage: Eukaryota > Viridiplantae > Streptophyta > Pinopsida > Cupressales > Cupressaceae > Sequoia > Sequoia sempervirens. The sequence goes on along the minus strand of VDFB02358134.1, from coordinate 1,816,501 downwards.
CACCAAGCGTGCAATCCAGGTCAAAAAATAAAGTGGCATCTTAATTGTTTCATAATTTTTTGCACTCACCCAAAATGATGAAATACAATGGAGATAGTGCATAATCATTTTGTTGAACTCCTGGACATCTCTTTGAGATCATAACTTCTTGGAAAACTGCTGACAAAAGTGTTGACTAGGTCATAAAAGACAAAAATATATCCATTGTTTGCTAAAAGACAAAAAGATACCTGAGGAAATATTTACTCCATATAATTTTCTAACCATGAATTATATTCCTCCTCAGAAGGCCATTTGAAATTCATTAAATTTTGAACCTTATTGTTATGGACATTATATATTGTGTCAATTATTTCCCTAGTTTCATTTGCAGACATCCAAAATAGACTCCAATTTGAGTAAGTCATCACTTGAGGTATATAGGAGTGCCAAATTTGGCTTGTCATGTGTGTGTGTGTGTATTTTTGGATGTTGTGGTTGTGTTGCTGATATGTGGTTGTCATTGATGTCAACACTATTAGCATAAATTCATTTGAAGTTGTATATGTCGAGGATATTGAGAAAATTCTAATAAATGAGTTACAGGTTGTCAGTGGTGAAGTGAGGTTTAGTATGTCAGTTATTTTTGTACATTGTTGATAAAAGGTTATGGACTAAATGGTTTGTTTCTGAGTGTATCTAGTTTATTCACATCAATTTTCAAAGATCCGCATGAAGATTTGATCAAGTTATGAAGATTTTCATTCTGACAATTTTTTTGTTTCTTCAGTTGGTGTTCCTGATTGGAGATGATGATATTTCAGTTAGTTTAGTTGTTGTAGATGCTTCTCTTATGATTTGTAATGCATGAGGATGTTTCTAGATCATGTTCTATGTTTGTTGCACGTCTGCATTGATCGTTGTGCTCGTGATCTAATATTTTCTCTTGCGTGTTCATGTTTTTCTTATTCTTGGCCGACATAGTGTTTGTAGTGTGTTTTGGATCTTCGAGGAGAAATTAATTGAAGTGTCTTCATGCAAGTGATGTTGATTTGGGTCCTCACTAAGCTATGGCCGACCTTGGTTGATTCAATTGATAATCTTTAATGTTTTGGACTGACAATTTATATTCATTTTTATTATTTCTTTGTGGCTGACATGAAGGGATGAAATTTCATGTTTTGGGTATATATGAGTGATTGTTCATTTCATTTGAATTATGTCGAATGTGTGTGTGTGCAAATTTTTTTCTAAATCAGTTGAAGGTAGAGCAGAGTGTGAAGAAGAGTGGAGAAGTGTTCATGTGCTTAACTGGAACTGTAATTAGGCATTAGCAGATGCTATTTTCTCAGTTCAAAATTTGGATGGTTGTAATCCGAATCTCTTTGTAATACAGTGTGTCTTCCTTTTTAATTGAGTAGTGAGCTCTAGGCAGTGTACTTGAATGCATGTGCATTCCCCATATTTCATTTTCATTATACTTTTAACAAGGTATTGTAGACACCTAAAAATGACCTAGGCCTACAAGCTCTATTTCAACCACTTTCATCCTAACACAATTATGACATTTAATTATGTCTTTGGTCCACATTTGACTATTAATTAAATAATTCATGTTATTTTATTCTTCATGATTATTAAATAAATAAATCTTATTTATTTATTCAATACGTCATTAATTGTCTGTCTTTCCCTAATTAAATAAATTTCTAAATTTATTTAATTACCCTTCTTCGGTCATTTCTTCCTAATTATTAAATAAATGTCTTATTTATTTATTTAATATGTCACTAACTCTCATAATTAAATGAACTAATTAATTTATTTAATTATTAGTCTTATTTGCTAAATTAAATAATTAAATTTAATTATTTAATGGCCAAATTTGATATTCCTCTCGTTTTAAATAAATTAAATTATTTAAAATGTCATCTCATTCTTAACTGTCAGCTCGTTTTGGTAAATAATCTAAAAATTGATTATTTATTATTTCACAAAATTCACGTTTGAAATTAATTTAATTCCAAATTGGTAACTTTCCTCCAGAAGTCAAGTGATTGGGCAGGTTCTTGATCCTTCCAAAACGGATCTTTAGTCTGGTCTTTAACTTCTTCATTTTCAAAAATCTTTATTTTTGAATTAATTTCCTCATTTATTCTCCATCGCTGATTTGATCATCTTAGATGGCATCTTGACGGCTCGATTGACAATTTTTCCCTAACCCTAATTAGGGATTCTTAGATTTAATCTGAGCCTCTCATTTTAGCTCTTAGTTAGAAGTCAATCTCACCCATCCATTCAAAATGGCATTTTCTATAAAATGCTATTTTCCTCTCATTTTTCAATGACACAGAGATTATTACACATTCACATTAGATACTTACGCACTTGCGCACTTAGGCTTTTCATAGTAATTGCAGCAATTGTTTGCATATTCCATTGAGTTTTGGCATCTTTAGGTTTTAACATTCATAGTCATTTAGGCATAGGCATTAGACATTTGTGCAAATCCTTCAAAGCTTGGTGTAGGACTTCGTCAAGGATTGCTAGCACATCAAATCTGAGGGCAACACATCAACCAACAAGCTAGAAGGTACTATCAAGGTGAATCATGGAAACTCATGTGAATCAAAGGTATAATTGTTCTTGTTTTCATTGTTCTTGATAGGATCTTTGGGTTATATGCTTTATATGTTAGTTTATCTCACAATCTAACTTTAAGAAATTAACCACAGTTACATTGGTGAACCCGAAATTTTGTAGAAAAATTTGTGTGTTTTCTTGTTTGTTTTCACTGTTTTGCAAGTTACAGCCAAGAAGTCATATAGAAAAATGGACGAATAAAATATTTTAAAATGTTTTATAGGTTTTGTAGATATTGTTCTCAGCTTTCTATAACTTCAAATGGTTTGACATTTCATTAAGATTTGAGAAAGTTATGGTCATTTTAGTGATCGCGGTTTTTTAAGCTATAGTTGTTAAAAACTCGAATTGTATTTTGTTTATAATACTTTTGTTTTGTAGGATTTTGTAAAACATTTTCTGGGTTTTGAAGGTCTATTTCTTAGCTTTCCATAGATATCTACTATTTAAAATTTTGTTTAGTTTTGAGAAAGTTATCACTGTTTTAATTTGCTGCTGTCATTAAATTTTTTTATTTTTATTTTTATTTTTTGGTTACTAATCTTTGTTGGCAGCATGTGGCGTTGGAGTTTTTCGTGGGTCAAAGACAAACATTCAAACTACTAATGTGTGGTCTTGCAGGTTCGAATGTCAAAGACTAAACATCAAAACAATGTGCTTTTCTTTTTCTTAGTATAATACACATTTCATTTTGGTGCAATTAAAACAAACTTGTCTTTATACTATGTCTGAGTGTGTTTGCAAAATGGTAGGTGAGTATGCTCTCACCTTGTGAAAACTCAGTGATCAGAAAACTAGACCCATTTTTATCTAATTTTAACCCCATGACTTAGTATATCGGAGTATTCTCTCCCCTCGCGCTTTTGAGTGATCTTGGGTGTAAGAGAAGTGGTTAC
>VDFB02358134.1:1796439-1812883 GCA_007258455.2 Sequoia sempervirens | reverse complement strand
CCCATCTTTTTGCACTTACCCACAAGTTGGTAGCAAAATTCTATAGACACATTTCAAGAAATAGTCTAGAATTATATGCATTCTTTTATAGTCAAAATCCTAGTCTTTTTCACAATACTGGACTCCTCTACATGATCCACTACATAATCAAAATCCATAGGGGATGATCTCCATCCCATCATTGTAAATTTAGGTATCATAGTGCACATTTAAGTAGGAAATGAGCTTCAATACTCTATTGTAATCATTACCGCTTGTTAAGAAACTTTTATGCTCAAGCTAGGAGGATACAAACAAGTTTAAATATCCCCCATCCATCCTCTCATCTAAATTGGGTCTTTAGGATTTGAAAATCTTAGAGGTGTAGCATCATTCTCACTACCATGATCTTGTCAAAACAAAGTTTCACTTTAAGTCAACATTGGTTCAAACATCTCACTCACCCCCTCATCAAATTTCATCTCTCACTTCACCTATCTTTGTAAATTTTTGAATACACCAACACTTTGTGACATCAAATCAAAACAACCCCCTAACTTGGCTATTTTGTATGTGAAATACATCTTTTTCCACGCATTTAGAAAAGTTAGTTATCATCCTTGAACTAGTTCATCTTGAAGGTCATGAGTCTACCTGAAAGATTTACAAGTTCATAAACATCCTTTATCCTAACATCAAAACATCAAGAGAAAATCAAAAGTGTTGTTTCAAAATAGTTGCAAAGATCACTCTCCACAACATCCATCTTTTCATCCCCCACTATCACAATTGCTCCCAAAATACTTATAGTGTCCCTTTTCCTAGGATTGAGTTAATTAGAGAGTTCAAACATCACAAATCACAACAAAACTCTCCCACATGTGACACAAAATTTATGGTAAAGACTAGATCACAACACAAGAGAATCATGGAGAAAACCAAAGTGACATTTACCTTGAAAGTGATCCAAATCCTTTAGAATTCAATCCAAGGAGTGAAGTTACACCATCAAAACATCCTTCATCACTATCAGGACCATACAAGATAGAAGATATCACAAATAACCCATTTGAACTCACTAGGGAGGAACTCATGGAACATCAAACCTTTGAAAATGTAGCTACTATATCCCAAATGTTTGTGGCACAAAATTTAACACAAGGTTTCACAACCCCATCACTAGGGCTAAATTAGACCTACATTCCCAGTATTGAAACAAGCCTTGCTAAAAAATTTGGTCATGTCCTTTCATTTGAAAACAACACACTTGTGGGAACACTTGAAACTAATCCTCCATCTAACACAACCACTTGGACACCTAGCTTTGGTGCTCCTCACATTCCTAAAGATTCTAATAGATATACACACCTCTTGATCTTCATTACTCAACCAATACTTTGATATATTGAGGAAATCCCTGTTCATCCATACCCATGAGTAGAACAAGTGTTCCTACCATCACAAAAAGTAGTGTGAATCCAATATATCAAAATAGTGTGCAAGGCCATATCAATAACATACCACAAAATCAACCCTTGAAGCAAACATAGAGATCCTTACCCAATCCACCAATGGGTTCATCTATACCATTGGTTTCACAAAACACATCCACAACATCTATCATCAATCCACCTCAAAGTAATCCCTTGGTTACAAGTTCTATTAATCTAGGAAGTACCTTGATCATGAATCCTTTGTTTGCATCTTTGACACAAGGAAATCCTCAAGACATGGGACAAGGAAATATTTTTAATTAGTGGACTCAAGATCCTAGAGTATCATTTCCATCACAAAAATTAATGGCATCATCTTCATCCTTTCCCACAATTCCCTTTTCTATACCAAATCAAACAGAATCTGAAACGTACATTCCTCCATCATCATCTACTAACTTACAAGTAATGTTAAATCAAGGGAACCTTCCACCTCTCCCCAACAATCCATTACCCACTCAAAACATCAATATCCATAATCCTTCATGGATGTCTCAACAACCACCTGATCCCACATTACAAGCACAACAAGCCTATCAACAAGCCTTAGCAACACAACAAGCAACCTTAGCAAAACAACAAAAACAACAACAAGAAGCTGCCTTAGCAGCACAACAAGCAGCCCTAGCAACACAACAATAGAAATAATAGCAAGCAACAACACAACAAGCCACCTTAGCACAACAACAAGAAGTCGCCTTAGCAGCACAATAAGCAGCCTTAGCACAACAACATCATCAACAACAACAAGCAGCCTTAGTAGGACAACAAGCAACACAACAACAACATCAAGCACAACAAGAAGCTTTATTAGCACACCAACAACAACAGGCCCAATAGCAAGCCTTAGTGGCACAACAAAACCAACAAACTCAACATCAAGCCTTACTAGCTCAACAGTATACCCAACAACAACAACAAGGTTCCTATTATCCTCACTTCAACATCATTAATCCAAACACATTTGGAACATATACATCAATACCCCAATCACCTTCAAAAAATCTCACACCACCATACACCCCATGAAACTCATCCATCATCCCACCATATGTTCCTCCACACAACCTGCAAGATGATCTAGCATCACAATTTAAAGCACTCTCACAAGAAATGCAAGACCTTCTCATGGGAAAGGAAAATAAATCCCATACAAAGAACTTGTTTCCTTATCCATTTGACTGAAAAATAGCAATGCTACTATTTCCTCCTAGTTTTGGAATCCCCAAATTCAACAAATACAAAGGGAGAGGAATTCCTTTGGATGATATCAAATAATTTAATGTGATGCGCATGGTCGTAGCTTACAATGATTCTTATCTTATGCACCTCTTCCCTCAAAGTTTAACAGGTCCTGCTATGGATTGGTTTTCTCATCTGCCTCATGGTATCAAAAGTTTTCAAGAAATTACCAATAAATTTATGAACCATTTCTCCTTCAATCTAGACATGGACATCAGTCTAGAAGAATTATATACTCTTAGACAAAACCAAGGGGAAACTTTTGCTAATTTCTTACAACGATGGAGACAAAGAGCTACTAAAATCAAGCAGCCTCTTCCTAATGAACAAGCGGGAATCATCATAGCCAATATAGATCCAAATCTTTCTTTCAATTTGAAAATGGAGTGCATCACATCATATGACGAGCTTGCACCTAGAGCCCTTAACATCAAGAGAGCCCTAATATCATATGGAAACACCCAATCTTACAAAAAAACCACCCATCAACAAGTTCAAATGACAATCCTTGTGTCTGGGCTAAGAAAAAAAAGTAACAAATGATGGTGTGGTAGATGCTAAGGTAATCCTAAGTGCTCCTAGACTAAACAACAATCAAATTTCTGACATCCAACAAATTGTGCAGCAAACAACACCTCGACATAATAATTAGATCGGTAATACCGAAATGCAAAGGAAAACCCCTAACAAGAACAACTATCTGAAACAATTGAGACTATCATGAAAAGGTTGGTAGAGTCAAATCTGATAATACTTCCCAACTTTGAAAACTACCAAGAATCGCAAGAGAAACCATCTTGGTATAACGAGAAGGACCATTGTGCTTTTCATAAGATCAAAGGACACAAAATAGAAAATTGCATAGGCTCAAAAATATCATCCAAGACCTCATAGAAAATAATACCATATTTGTTGAGGTACCAGCTGGGGATTAGGATCTTAAGATATACAAGAACCCTATGCCAGATCATAACAAAGAAAACAACACTGGGAAAGCTAAATATTATACGAATGTGCAACATACCTATTCCAACATAGTTGCTTCGTATGATAGTGTCATCACAGTCATAACCATCAAAGGGAATAGTTTAGAGTGTGGAGTCACCACATGATGTAGTAATGTCACCATCCAAGGAGTCCCATCCCCATCTCGGGCACAACCTACTCAGCCCACAGTATGTACAAACAAGTACAATCTCCTAGAATAGCCCAAGAAGACCCCCACATAGATATCAATCCTATAACTATTAAGAATATCACCTGCACATAGGGAAATCCTTGAGAAAGATTTATTAGAGTCATCTATTCCTGAGGATATTGATATTGATCAGTTTCAAGCTATGGTAGGTCATATCGCTAGTCATTATCTCACCTTCTCCTAGCAAGATCTACCATCACAACCATCTCATAACCATGCTTTACATGTTAAGGTTTTCATTCATAAAAACAAGGTCAAAAGAGTCCTAGTAGATGGAGGGGCTAGATTGAACATTTTCTCCCTTTAGCTAATCAAAATTTTGAGCTATTCAAAGGATAGTATTGAGAAGACAAAGAGTACCACCATCAGGGCATATGATGACCAAGAATGGGTATCACAAGGCATCATTGCACTTCCCATCCAAGTAGGTATGCTCATTGCAAAAACTACATGTCAAGTGTTGGACCTCGATCTTCCTTATAACATCTTTCTTGGTCAACCCTGGATCCATGCCCTAAAAGCTATACCCTCGACCTATCATTAATGTGTAAAATTTCCTTTCGAGGGTAGAGATTTTACTATCCATAGAGATCTTGAACCTTTTTACTATTGCAAAATTCTTGAAGCCAAGTTTTATAAAATCCCTTAAATACCTAAAAATGATGAAGGGCCTACACCCTCCATTTCATTTGTTGACCCATCATCCCTTGCATCTACTTCTGAAACAAAAGCACTTATTATATAGAACATACATGATATCAAAGCAGTGATTCAAGATGATGGTTGTGGGAATTATAAACTAATGAAGAATGCCTTTATCTTAGGAGAACTACCTACTTCTCCTCAATCTCTTAGGAAACCTACATCCAACAATAAAGAGCCTAAGACTATCAAGATGGAAGCCACTACCTTCACCAAGTGGGCTGATTTGAATCAAGAAGATGTCAATGAGGAAGAAACAAGCTAAGGCTTACTCTTCATCACCTACTTCACATGATACAACCTTAGATGACTTCCCCTTAGATGTTGTTGATTTATTTGGAAACAAATCTCTTTTCATGATATCCATTACATCATTTTCTCAAACTAATCAACCAACTGAAATACGCATAGTCTACCCACAACTTATCAACATGGACCAACAAGGACCACTGATTCTAGATTTATTCAAAAAAAATGAAGCAATCTCAAAATTCATGGGACTCCATGATACCTTACCATGGGTAGATCATAAAGTAGGTTTTGATATAGAGCTAGATACATACACATATTATGGAGAGAAGATTTAATCCCTCAGTTGCAAAATAAATGAAATGCATCTAACATGCAGATCTTTAAGTGAAAACCACACTGTGGCACTTTTCAATCCTAAAAAAAATAAAAACGAAAGGTGCATTCAAAGGAGAAAACCTCTTTGAGGAGCCCAAGGATGAGGGATTCAATCTCCCCCTTAGTGCAACACATCCAGAAAAGTCAGTAGTACTAGCAAAAAAATCCACTCTAGTCAATGTGGGAATAGAGGAAGCACCTAAGATCACTTTTTGTGTTGAATCCTTGTTGGAAAAAGAACAAAAGAATCTTGTAACATTCCTCAAAGAACAAAGAGCTAACTTTGCATGGTCATACATAGATATGCCAGGCCTTGATCCAAAAGTGGTTGTGCATCACTTAGCAGTTTATCTTGAATCCAATCCAGTCAAGAAGAAATTAAGGAAAATGCACCCTCATTTAACACTCTTGGTTAAACTAGAGTTGCAAAAGAGTCTTGACGTTGGATTCATCCGACCAATAGATTATCCTAAGTGGGTTTCAAACCTGGTATCAGTTTCAAAACCCACTAGGGGCATCAACATTTGCACTGATTTAAGAGATCTAAACAAGGCATGTCTGAAGGATAATTTCCCTCTTCCTAACATCGATCTCATTGTAGACTTCACAGTTGGGCATGAAATCTTGTCACTCATGGATGATTTTTTCAGGCTATAATCAAATCATAATCGCCAAGGAGGATCAACATAAAACTATGTTCACTTGTCCATGGGGAATCTATTGTTGGAATGTGATTCCATTTGGGTTAAAGAATGCAAGAGAAACCTATGAAAGGGACATGACCCTCATCTTCCATGAGATGATCCAGAAAATAGTCAAAGATTATGTGGATGATATTTTAGAAAAATCAAGGAAAAGAAGTGAGCACATACAAGTCTTTGACCCATCTTTGATAGGTTGGCAGAATACAAAGGAAAAATCCAAAAAAGTGTGTTTTTGGGGTCACATCATAGAAACTTTTTGGGTTCATTTTTTCAAAAAGAGGGATAGAAATTGATCCAGGAAAGGTAAAATCCATCTTAGACATGGAACCACCACAAATACTAAAGCAGATGAGATGGTTACAAGGAATATTGCAGTCCATCAGGAGGTTCATAGCACAACTATCAGATAAAATACACCCCTTTATGCATCTTCTCCATAAAGAGATAGCCTAAAAGTGGGATGACAAGTGTGATAAAGCTTTCCAGTAGATCAACGATTATCTACTCACACCTCCAGTGCTCATGCCACCAATACCGAACAAGCCATTGATCTTGTACATTTCAGCAACACTAGCAGCACTAGGAGATCTTTTGGCACACCATGATGAAAAAGAAAAAGAAAGGGCCATCTACTACATCAATAGAACCTTGGTGGGATATGAGATGAACTATTCACCTATTGAGAAGGCATGCCTAGTAGTTATTTTTTCTTCACAAAAATTCAGGCACTACATGTTGTCACATCAAATCAATCTTATTTCAAAAATTGATCCATTGAAATACCTATTATCCAAAGCAACTCTCACATGATGAATAGCTAAATGGGTGATGATCTTAATAAAGTTAGACATAGAGTATGTGGATCAGAAGGAAATCAAAGGACAAGGGATCATAGGCCAATTAGTAGAAGCACCTATCTATGTTGAGAACCCTCTAATATTTGAGTTCCCTGATGAATTAGTGTTCCTTATCAACCTCGTGGGTCAGTGGAAGATGTACTTTGATGGATTTTTCACCCAACATGGATTAGGAGCATGCATTCTTTTCATCACCCCTCAAGGTGATTGTATCCCAAAGTCATACATGATTTCATTTCCTTCTACTAATGACATTGTTGAGTACAAAACCCTAATCACAAGTCTAGGGACAATAGTTCAGTGGAAGATTTGAGAAATGAAAGTCTATGGAGACTCATAGTTGGTTATCAACCAAGTCAACGACAACTATCAAACTAAGGATGACAAGCTCACTCCTTACAAAAATATGATGGAGAATCTCAAAGACCTTGTTATAGACATAACTTTTGAACATATTCCTCACATAAATAACAGAGGAGCAAACACTATGGCAATAATCAGATCAGTACTAGACATGTCGAACAACATCCTCCATTGTGAATTCTTGGTTGACCTACTTCTCGTACCAACTTTTGAAATCCCTAAATCAAAATTTGTGTGTGTCATTGTTGGTCTTGGATCCCCATGGTACCATTACATCTTTACTTACCTTAGTAGAGGAACCCTCCCATCTGATATCACCTTGAACCTTAAAAAGACCTTTGTTAAGAAGGCATCCTGATTTGTGATCCTAGGTGATATGCTTTATTGATGAAGCATCAAAGGGACATCACTATGATGTATTAACCAAGAGGAAGCCTCAACTGCTTTAATAAAAGTACATGATGGCATATGTGGGTCCCATTCTAGCGGTATGACATTAGCTAAGAAACTGGTAACGACGGGTACTATTGGCCAACCATGGAAAAGGAATCCCATCAATATGTGCAGAAGTGTGTCTAATGTCAACAACATGGAGATCTGATTCATGCTCCATGATCACACTATGGCCTTTTTCATAGTGGGGACTTGACCTCATAGGAAAAATGACTCCAATTTCATCCAGCAATCACAAGTTTATCATAACAGCCATTGAGTACTTTACTAAGCTGGTTGAAGCCATTCCTATGAAATATATAATGGGAAAGTAGATAGCCAAATTTATCCTAAACTACCTAATTTTCCATTATGGTGTTCCACAAACCCTCATCTCAGATAATGGAACCCCTCTTAAAAATAAAGATGTGAAAGAGTTGTGCCAAAGATTCAATATCCAACACTGAATTTCTACCCTATGCTATCCCCACTTGGCAATGATCAAGAAAAAGCTACAAACAAAACTATCCTAAAAATTCTGAAGAAAATAGTGATTGAAGTTGGCCATGACTGGTATCTGCAACTAAATCCAGCTCTCTAGGCATATCGAACCAATATTTGCACACATATAGGTGCAACCCCTTTCTCCTTGGTCTATGGATCATAAACCATCTTGCCTATTGAGGTTGAGCTCCCATCATTGTGAGTGTCACTATAAAGCGTAATAACTGAGGAAGAATATAGAATGTCTCGGCTTAATGAGTGAGAATTCCTAGATGAGCATCGTCTTGATGCCTTTAATTATTTGCAAGTATACCAAAACCAACTAAAGTGGAGCTATAACAAGAGAATCAAATGTTAGTCATTCTAGGTAGGGGATCAAATGTTAAAGAAAAATTAGAAAAACCTTCCAGATCAAGAAAACAAAGGAAAGATTGAGCATAATTGGTTGGGTCCCTTTGTCATCATAGCAAGCTACGGATCAGGAGCATACCGACTATCAACACCTAAAGGTGAGACCTTGCAGGAGCCCACTAACAATCTGCATCTCAAAAAAAAGTATGCCTAGTCTTGAAGGGTGTAAATTAGAAAATACAAAAAAATAAAAAATTGATCAAAATCCAAAAAAATGAGAAAAAGGATTGAAAAAAGTAAAGAAAAAAATCATCCTCTAGTGAAGATCACTTCGGTGGCGCTTTGGGAAAGTACCTTGGTGAAAACCTGACAAACAGGTTCCTTACATAAATAAAGCACCTCCATTATTTGGATCTTTATCCTACCATTCTTTGCATCACCCTCTATCCATTGCATCATTGATCCTATTAACCCATCACTTAACCCTGTCCTTATCATAGCTTGATATTGTGAAGTATCACAATCCCTTTTGTACTAGTTGGCATATTCCAAAGGCTAGTTTGTCCTACCTATATTGAATTAATCTAACCTATCATGTTGGGGGAAATTCGTTATGGATGACAATTGGGTTCTTTTATATCTTGAGGTCATCGCAACTCTTATCTTAAAAATCCAAAAAAAATCTTATCTCAAAAATCCAAAAATATTTGCAAAATCTTGTATAGTTAAAATCCAAAACATCCAAAAAACATCAAAATCCTTGAAAAGGTCAAACATCAAAAATCCAAAAATTGAGTCCCCTTGTCGAACTACATTGTCTTTGAGCTTGAACGTAAGGAAGAAAATCATTGATGTTCCCCTAAGACACCCTAGGTCAGTAATTTAGTAGTCTATCATAATAAAATGATCTCTCACATGTTCATATCTTCATCTTGTTAATAGGTCGAGTTAGTTGAACTATGTGGTCTTTGCATGTATAATGTAGGCAAGGCTTATCTTTGATCAACCCCCAAGGCCCTTAAGATAGGTCTTTAGGTTAGGTTCATGGTTGAAACTCAAAAATTCTCATAAAACCCCAAAAAAATTGTAAAACCCTTGAAAAAACCAAAAACATTCAAAATCTTAGAAATTTTCAAAAACATCCAAATATCGAAAAATCCCCAAAACATTCAAAAAACCAGAAAATACAAAAACATTTGAAAATTGAAAATCCCAAAAACATAAGAAAACATTCAAAAGACCTAAAAAGCCTCAAATATTTCATAAAATCCTAATTAGCCTCAAATGATCGAAAAGCCCACAAACATTCACATAAAAATTCAAAAAGACCAAAAACAACCTCAAAATATTTTCAAAAAAACCAAAAACATTAAAATATTTCAGAAAATCCAAAACCATCCATCCCATCTTGCTTTCACCCACAATAAACTTTCATGCATAATAAATCGATCATCACCTTCAGCCTTTTATGAAACAAATAGAAAGCAAGTATGTAGTAAGTCATAAAGTGAGAACCTGAAAGCAAGTATGTAGTTAGTCATAAAGTGAGAACCTAAGTGTCAAAATCTAAATTCTAGATCATAGGTAAATATGTCAATGAAGTTTGTAGCAATGACTCATCTTAGCATCATCATCCTAACATCAAACAAACTTTGATCAACATGTCCTAGGATGTATCCTTCCTATGATGGACATCAATATCAAATATCACCCCAGCTAAACTTAAACTAGGCAAGAGATATAGATAACACTGACTGATTCTCTTTAATATTTTCTTATGATTTATCTTAATGACCCATTCTGAGGACCTCTCGATGATGTCTAGATCAAAACAAATTTGAGAGAAAGAAATTGGGAATCAATCATTATATTTTGCTTGTTGTGCTTGTGGATACTCTTGTAAAATAATCTTGGCGCATACTTGATTAGTTGTGTGTAGGAAGGTCGTTACGAGTATGTTGTTGACTATTGCGTATGCTTTGGTACAATATATTTTAAGCTTCTAACTTACATTCCAATGAGGTTTCTGTATGTCAAGGTGTGAACAAGAATTATCCTATCTGTTTGCTGAGTCAAAGTTCATTACACTAGATACAACGTCATCCTGGTTATTAATATATTGATGCATCATTCCTATGTGTTATATCAAACAGTAAGGAATGACAAAAAATACCAATCCCCAAGTGTGAGAAATTCATCATCCTGCATTTCATCCTCATTTTGCATTGTCTCGTCACCATCTCTAATAAATTCTCGGTGGATCATGGACTCGTTGGATCCTTTGATGCAATCATTGAAATCAATGGTTATTCATTCTTTTTTCTTCTATCTTCTCTCCACGCTAACCTAATATCATGATAGTCAACAAAAACATCATCAATGCACACACCTTATATCCACAAACCATCAACATACATGCATCTCATAAACATAGCATACTCATAAAACATCCATTAGCATAATCATTTCATATCACATCATACATGTTGTATTGTCATTTAAATTGTGATGAATAATATGGATTTGTTATTTTAAGCATCTTAAATACTTGAATGTCATAAGCAATTGCATTCATACATCCATGTGCATACATAATCATCTCATAAAATGCATAAAAAATACATAAAAAATAAATGCATCCACACCATTTGCATCCTTAGCATTCATTCCATAGCATATCATGAAAAGATACTGAAAAAAATATATAACATTGCATCCATATCATATCATGATCATTGCATATCGCATAGGAATAAGTAAAGTACATCCAAAAATGATAAAATATATAAGAATCTCATATCATATGAATGCATAAACATGAAATAAAGTGAGCACATCACATCATATAGAATCATCCATATCCATATCATATATATATATATATCAAAAAAAAGAATTTCACGGTACAAATATGGATCAGTGAATGTACATCGATCAAAAGTATAATATCCGCAAGACAACAAAATCAAAAAGTGTCTATACAAAATAGCTAGCCTTGATGGCTGCTACCCTCTTTGGCCTACCTCTTAGGTTGATCCTCTACTCTTGGTCATGCATCCCGATGGTAATGTTGCCTATAATATGAAACCTCTGTCATGGCCTCTCTATATAATCTGGCTAAAACTGTCCTACCATGTGTGGCCACCATTATAGCCTCTATTTGTTGGTGTTGGACAACCTCCTAGTCTCTATCTGTGGTCACGTCCTATAACCATTGTAATGCCTGATCTCTCTCAACTGTAATGGCAACCACCTGTTGAAGTGCTTGATCCCACTCAACAGTAATACCCAAAATCTGTTGGCAGGCTTAATCCCGCTCACCAGCCAAGAGCTGCACCTATTGTTGCAATTGTTGTATTTGTACCTCCCTCACATCTGGTGGTGGTGGCGGTCTTGCTTGTTGTTGTGGGCCCTGCTATCCACCTTGTTGTTGAATCAAAGGCTACTGAGGAGGTTGCTGTTGTACCATCAATGGATCCCCTAGAACCTTCCCATCTTGGCCATCCTGGCCACCCTGTCCTTTGTCCCTCCTTGCTCCCCTGCCTCTAGGTCTCCCTCACAGAGGAACACCCATTGGATCTGTCAATTGTCTTAGAGGTGAAAACTAGGCACCATAAGTAGGTGTAGTCTGTGCTACCACTTGACCCTAATCATAAGCCCAATGTTGATCCACTAATTGTCTAAAGCTCTCGACTACCTTAGAAGTTGGAATGGTCAGTCCCCATGTGGGAACTTCTCTTGCCGACCTAGCCAAAATAGCCCTATAGGCATCATCTGGCATATCCTAGACCTCCCCAAACTATTAGGTCACCCTGTCAAGTAACTATAGCTCAATAATATGGTGCTCACAACCCTACATGTATTAGGTCTACCTCACAAAGTACAACTACTACATATCATCAAACCATGGTGGCATCTGAAGCCACAGGTGTCGTAGAAAAACTGTCATGTCATCAATAACCCATCGCCAGTATGGGATCCCAATATATATCCAGTGTGCCTCAAAGTGATTGCACCTTTGTACCACCATATGATAGGATCATCTAGCTCCATGTCTACCATCTGCACAATAGTTTGAAGCATGACGATATGCTCCCATGCTCAAATATGAAGCAAAATCACCCCTGCACCAATGGATCTCCCATCACAATAAATGAAATTGTGCATGTCATGATAAAGTGAGGCCACCATCACTAGGCCCCATGCAAAAAGTGTACTCCAGTGCAAAATAATATGCCACACTAATCACCATCCTAGATTGAACCCTCTACTATGTCTATTAGGAGTCACCTGAACTATAGATTTTTGGCACCTTGAACCTTTCTAGCTCTTCTAGGTTTTTTCACCTAAAAGGAGAGAGGAAGGGCCAAAAATGCTAAAGGGTTCATTAAAATCATGTTACATATGATGTTATATCAGCTAAATGAGATGAACTAAGTGCAATTAAATGATCTATATGACTGATTATGTATGCAAAACTAAAGATTTTAGCTATGTTGGAAAACACAATGTGATATGAAAATAATGAAATAAGAATGAATAAAATACAGAACAAAAAGAAATGGATTGAATCAGTGTGCACCTGGGTAGGATTTGAGGAATCTAGAATCTATGGAATGATGTCTAGAATCATAGAAAATCAACAGTGGGACTCATTCGCCTAGGGTGGTGAATTAGTCCTACTTCTGGTGAAAATTGTCAGGAACCAGTTTCTAATAGTCAGGATCTAGAATTTGAAAAAACCAAGATTTTTAGTCTTAAGGTGGGACTCATTCACCACTAGTGTCAAATCAATCCTCTCCCAAAATTCTGAGAAATCACGAGACAACTCTGGAACACTAGATTTGGAAATGTTTGCTTGTCGGCTTGTCAAAGTCAATTTTGTAGGAAACAAACAAAATATCTTCTTCAAGCTTGAAAAATGGTTGATTTGACTTGAAGGACCTAGTTGACTTGTTGACCACTCTTCAAAACCTAAATACTTATTAGATCTACACACAAAAGGTCTGCAAACACACATGCAAGAGGGGAAAAATGGTTGAGGGTTAGCAAATAGGGGTTTGCCTTGGTCAAACCCCACTTTGGTAATCAAACCCTTAATAAAATAATGAAATGCAAGAGAATGATAAACAAATAGCATGCAAATGATATCAACTTACCAGAACCTTGCTGATGAAAATATGAAGTTGTGTCAATGGATGCTCCAAAATGCTTGAATAGTGCTTGATTTGATGTTGTAAGATGCTTGAATGCTTGAATGTGATGTGAGATTGAATGCTTGAATGAATGGGGGGGTTGAAATGGATGTAAAAACACTTATTTATACAATCTTGTGCCTTACTAACCTATTAATACCTCATTATAGGGTGACATCAAGTGATTTTAAATAAAAACCTAAAAGGAAATTTTAAAAATTTTGAATTTGAAGCCAAGGGGGACTCATTCGCCACCCATGGAGAATGGGTCCCACCTGGGACCTGAAAATGGTGGTCAGGAATTAAGTCATATTTAATGTTGTTTGTCAGGTTTATATTAAAAAATACACTTAATTAAAGATTATAAGGGCATAAGGGGTCAAATAAAGCATAAGAAAGGTGTAAATAGTGAAATTATGCCTAGAAAAGTGTGAAATCTTGTTACAAGACTTTACAACACTTCAAAATAGGACTTGATAAGTGATGAAAAGTGGATTTTTAGGTGAATTGTAATGAGTAGAGTGTAGAAGAGTGTAGAAATGTTTTACAACACTTCACAACACCTTCACAATACATCATAATTTTAATTTTAGTACCTAAATATGCATGTTAAATCCATGTTACGACATAAAATCAAAGCAAAATAGACCAAAAATTATGAAACAAGGCCTAAAAGACCATGAAAATGACAAGGGTCCATTTTTCTACGGTGCATTTAGCCCCCACTTTAGTGAGAGGATGAACATGCTTCAAACTCACACTAAAGTAGCCACGAACATCGAGAGGAGGGTTCAAATGTACTTACATTAACAACAAGATGGAATACAATGATCAAGAGGGATGATCAAGCCCCTAGGATGAAGATCCCATGGAAAACTAAGCATAAGAACAAAGGAACACACAACTGTTGAAAAGAGAGAATCAGATGAAGCTTTGATCGTCTGTCCAACTAGTTGTAGATTAGATCTAGGCTGATTGTGATAAAAAGAGAATGCATACTCACTTTGGGGTGACATAACTCATGGCAGTCTGTCGGGTGAGAAGGCCAAAGTATACTCACTTAGGGGCTTATTTAAGCTAGAAATTAGGGTTTTTTGCCTAAATTTCACCTTCAAGCTAGGGTTTATTATCATTTTCACCATTTTTTCCAATCTAGACCTAATTTTGCATTGTTTTTTGCATTTTTGGTATAATTCTTGCATCCCAGAGCCTTTCTAGACCCTTGGGACAACTTTTAACCTTTAACGAGAAATCAACCCAAAATTCATAATTTTTGCCCGATTTCTCAAGGGGGGCAAGGAATCAACTTTATCCTTCCATCGGGGCATCAATAAAAAATTTTAATTAGAAGAGCGTTATTCTTTGAAATGAAGCAGTAGGTACCTTGCTTGAAAGAGGGGAAAAATGTACACACTAAAAAATTCCCTAAACGATATCATCCACTCGAAATAAATTTACTAACATCATTTCCTCTTTAATCCATATTCTTTTCGCTTAATTAATTAAATTAGCCTAGCTAATTAATTAATTGCATCATTTTTTGTTCACTAACCTAACACATTCAATCAGGTTAATTCACTCCCCCTTTATGCTATCATTTCATCTCATTAAACTAAATAAATCAAAAAAAAAAAAATTATTCCCTAGATCTTCTAATTTAATTAAATAACCCCAAGTTATTTAATTAAATATCATTTCATCTCTCCCCCATTCATTAAATCATTTAATTTAATGAATATCACTTTATTCCTCCAACTCCCCTAATTGCATGATTAAACATTGTTTAATCATCAATTAAACTAATTTTCTTCTAAAAGAGGAATATTCCCATGGAATATTCCTTATCCCCTTTTTGCACAATTGAGAATTTCTTTTAATTTGCAAAATTCCTTTTATCCTACCCCAAATGAATATTCCAAAGAATACTCTTATTCCTCCATCATTTGAAAAAGGGATATTTTCACTTAGCTTCTAATGAAAGTTTTAACCTTTAACCTTTTGGACAAGTCACCTTTGACCTGTGTGAGTAGGTCAAAAGTGTGTTTGTTTGAAGCAAATGTGAGCCCTTGATTAAATCCCATCATGCATTCTCATCTGTTGATGAGAATCCATGATCCATGCCTCTCATCTCCTCCATCTTGGACCACTGATTAATATTTTGGATCTCAACCCTTCATTTCTCGTTTGCTCTCCTATAAATAGAACACTATTTGGAGACAAATTCATTCATCTTTTTTAGAGCAAACTTATGCTGTTGAATCTCATCCATCTTTCAATTGCAAAGTCATGATGTTGAATTCACTTGCATCCACACTCACAATTTAATCACTTTTAACTTGTTTTAGTTTTTTTCTAATTGCACAATAGCTTAGAGCATCCATTAATGGTTTCCATGCATCCATCTTATTTTGTATATGAATTAGGGTTTCCATATTTTGGCTTTGTTGATGTTATAGTGGCTGGAGATATATTTCTCTTAGATTTAAATAATAAATAATCAATAAGGAAAGTCAGCCTTAATTATAAATTACATTTTAAATTTTTATTCCTTAAAAGAAGCAGACCTAAATGAAGAGATTCCTTGGTTTGTATATATACAAGGTGAAGTTGATTCATCAAATCATCAATTCATTATTCATTCAATTCACATTCTCAAGGAGAAGTTCACACCCTAGCAGTAAATCATAATTTTTGTAGCAGCAGTTTGACTTCAAGGAGATTAATATTCAATTGTATCAAGGAGAGATTCTCATCATTTTTTTTTTAAGTTCACCCTTGAGAAGGGTCTGATTTGTAA